>CM022301.1:620982238-621062522 GCA_011799875.1 Thinopyrum elongatum
CTCGGCGTTCCTCGACCCTCGACCCCTCGAGACCCTCGACCCTCGAACTTCGGCGACCTCGACCTCTCGGTGACCCTCGACCCTCTACCCTAGTTCCCGACCCTCGACCTCTCGGCGATCCTCGACACCCTCGTTCCCAATAAAAATTAAGAAGAGGAAGAAAGAAAAAAAACAAAAGAGGAGAAGAAGAAAAAAAAGGAGAAGAGAGGAATATTAATCTATTTTTTCTTCTTCTCTCTATTCCTTCTTCTTCTCCTCTTTTTCTTTCTTCTTCTTCCCGTTCAATACTTTGACACAAGGCAACCTCGAACCTTTCGCCGCCCCGACCCTCGACCGCTCGGCGGTCCTCGACCCTCGAACCTTCGGCGACCCTCGACCCCTCGGTGACCCTCGACCCTCTACCCTAGCCCGACCCCGACCGCTCGGGACATCGACACCCTCGCCAAAAAGAAGAGGAGGAAGAAGAAGAAAAAACAAAAGAGGAGAAGACGAAAAAAAAAAGAGGAGAAGAAGAAAAAAAAGGAGAAGAAGAAGGAATAGAGGAAGGAGAAGAAGAAGGAAGAGAGGGTCGACCGCGCCGCCGGGGGGCCGGCGGCCCCGACCCCCGCTCCCCCCCCCCCGTACATCCGCCTCTTCTCCCCCTTTCCCGCTCCCCCCTCCCTCTCCTCTCCAACTAAAAAAGGAAAAAATTACAGACAGCATACAAAAAAAACAACACAAAAAAAAAAAAACATAATATAATAAATAAGACGTATATAAAAAAAATAACGCCCGGAGGGGGGAAGGGGAGAGAGGATAGAAAGAGGAGGCGATCGGGGCCGGCAGGCGTAGGGGGCACGCAGGACGTAGGAGGACGGGGAGGGAGGAGTCAGGGGATGGAGGCGTAGGGGCGGGCGGCATGGGGGAGGGTTGGACGTCGGCGTGGGGAGGGGCAGCGGCGGGTGGAGGGCGAGTTGTAGGCGGCGGGGGCGGCGGCGTCGGGCGGGCGGCGCGTCGGCGGACACTAGACAAACGTGACATGAGGGGGTCGAGGGACGGGAACTAGGGTAGAGGGTCGTGGATCGCCGAGGGGTCGAGGGTCGTGAACTAGGGTAGAGGGTCGTGGATCGCCGAGCGGTCGAGGGTCGTGAACTAGGGTAGAGAGTCGAGGGTCGCTGAGGGGTCAAGGGTCGAGGGTCGTCCAGGGGTCGAGGGTCCAGATTTATCAAGAATGCCCCCATTATGGATGTGCACAAGTTGATCCAATTTGTTTCTGATCTCATCTATATATATATATATTCTTCTATATGTCATGTTGTCTGTCAAAGTATTGAAGAAATCCATGGCTTCATCATTTGCTAGAAGTAACAGGCGTATGATGCTACGAAGCTCTTCAAAGTTGTTTTGGAACGGAGTTCCTGTTAGAATAATTCGCCTTTTGGTACGAATTTCAGCAAAGGCCTTCCAAATAGCGATATTCGGAAGGCCCTTGCTGAACTTTGTACCAAAAAGCGAATTATTCTATCGGGAACTCCGTTCCAAAACAACTTTGAAGAGCTTCGTACCATTATACGCCTGTCATTTCCGGCTAATGATGAAGTCAAGGTTTTCTTGAATTCTTTGACACTAGACAACGTGACATATAGAAGGGTAGATGACATCATGAAAAATATGGACCATTTTCTGCACATCCAGAATGGCGTCATTTTGTTAAATCCCTTGTTGGTCCGGACGTCAGACATTCATGAGAGAGGCGGTCTGATCCAAACCCTAGAAGCATTGTCGAGGCCACCCCAAACCCTAGAAGCGTTGCCTAGGCCACCCCAAACCCTAGAAGCGTTGTCGAGGCCACCCCAAACCGTAGAAGCGTCGAGCTAGCTAGGTCTACGTTTGCACTAATATATCCATCTGTCATGTTTGTATATTAATTGCCATGTTGTAATATTTGCAGAAACTATGGAGCACCGAGACATCGAAGCAGAACAGTTGTTGGGGGACATAATCCTCGGTGGAGGTGATGTCTTGTCGTTTCTCAACGACACCGATGGTCTGGAAGGAGAGGCTGAAGCAGGGTCCGGTGATCGAACAATGGAGGTGGAAGTACATGATTATGATGGCTCTGGTGACGGAATGCCGGTGGAAGAAGGAGACCGTGATGACTGCTCCGGTGAGCGAACGGAGGAAGGAGATGTTGCAAAGTCCGGCGAGGTATATATATTAATTAAGCCTGTGCTGACTAGCTAATTGGTGCATTAATTGTTTTGGTATGTACACATATTAACTCTCTTCTTTCTTCTTTTCTAGCCCTCCGGATCGAGCCAAACTTCGGTAACGAGACGAGGCCCGAAGAAAAGGTTGCGCCAGGATGAAAGGTTCACGATCACAGCAATCAAGGGCGATGGCCAACCGATTGAACCCAGCCGGACCAAGGAAGCATTTTCTGCACAGTGCGGGGTTCTTGTTAGGGACATGATCCCGATCAGCATCCATCAATGGAATAAGCCTAAGAGCGAAGACGCTCAAGTGTCTTTTGTCAACGATAGACAGAAAGATGATCTTTGGACCGCGCTGAAGGCAAATTTCACCCTACCACCAGAGGAGGATCCGGATAAGCCAGTTATAGAGCCATTGGTCAAGGCTCATGCTCTTAAGAAGATGGCAGATCTATTCAGGAGGTGGAAGAATGAGTTGAAATCAACATTTGTCGACAAAGGGAAGACTCCAGAATTCACCGGCCGATTTGAGAAGATAAGAGATCACTGGCCCGCATTTGTGGCCCACAAGACATCGGAGAAGAGTAAGGAGATGTCAGCGACAAACAAGAAAAATTCTGCAAAGAAGGAGCATCACCATCGCACGGGGTCAAGTGGCTACCTCAAAGCCCGGCCGTTGTGGGACAAGGCTGAGAAGGACCTGCTTGATAAAGGGGTCGAACCAGAGACATTGAACTGGCCAGACCGTTCAAGGACTTGGTTCTTCGGGGTTGGGGGAACCTTGGACCCTGAAACAGGGAAGTGCCATTGAACGAAGGAGCAACTTGAAATACCCGTCAAGAAGCTTCAGAAGTATATCGCCGCAGCGCAGCAAGGGACGCTCATTCCCGACAGAGAGAACGACGAGCTCACACAGGCCCTCGGGAATCCTGAGCACCTTGGACGAACACGTGGCACGCCAGGCTCCGTTGCGTGGAAGGTTGCGTTTCTCGGCGCAGGTGGTTACAAAACCCGGGAGAGGAAGAGGAAACTGGAGCAGAGCGAACTGCAGAAGCTGAATGCAAGGGTACAAAAGCTAGAGGAACAAGCACTACAAGTTCAGAGCCAGCGACCTGCCGGAGCTACCCCAAAAGCTACCCCACCATCTCAGCGGAGAAGCAGCGTGGCTTCCACCGAGCTCCTTCAGCAGTCTGACTTCACGGCTCCCAGCTACCCCGTGGATGCTATCACGGAGGCTCAAGATTGCCACTTTATGACGCAATGGCAGCACCTCAAAGTCAAGGCGGTTGTCGGCTCTGCTGCACCTCCTCAACCCGGCGCAACTTTTCACTGCCTTCCGATTCCACAAGGCTATGCTGTTGTGATGGTCGATGAAATAACGGAGGGATTTGTGGAGCTCGAGCTTAACCACCCTACCGGTGAAGGGGAGACTCAGCTGGGTCTTGCTCTGAAGACTCCATGTCTATGGCGGAAGGAGCTCATCAACCTTCCGAACTGGACGCCTCCTCCTCCTCCTCCGGCGAGTCAGGGCACTGCGCCTCCTCCTCCTCCGGCGAGTGATCAGGGCAGTCCGCCTCCTTCTCCGGCTGCTCCGGCGCGTGGCGGCACTCCGCCTCCTTCTCCGCCTGCGCCGGCGCGTCCGAGCAGCCTGCCTCCTTCTTTGCCTCGTCAACAACAACGGAAGACAGCCGCCGCCACTCCGTCTGCTCCGGCACGTCGTAGCACTCCGCCTCCTTCTTCGCCTCGTAAGCAACGAAGGAAGACAGCCGCAGTTGCTCCGGCTGCTCTGGCGTCTAGCAGTACAGCTAGAGGCGGGAGGCAATACATATTCGGTCCATCTCTCAAGCCTCTAGAGAAGTTACCATACGAGATGATCGAGGAGGAAAACGCGGAGATCTGTCAAGCCCAAGTGAAGGACTTTTTTGCAAAGAAAAATCCACCTCCGGAGGAGAAGATACATCTGGTGAAATTGAAGCGCACTTTGAAGAACCTGAAGCGACCACCACCGCCTCCGCCGGATGACAACCATATCCGCGCTCTTAAAAAGGTAGTGGAAGGAGCGCGCCGGTCAGGAACTACTTCAAGTGACAAAAGGTTACAAGGACGAAGAAGTGGGAACAAAATTCACCAGCTCGTTGAACAGGCAAACCAATCGTGCCCCCCGCTCAAGGTGTCTAGCGATTTCGTCGCAAATCTGCCGGGGATGCTGCCCGGTACCAATCCTGATGATTACGTGCCCGACGATGCACATTTTGATACAATGGAGGTGGACGAACACAAATACCGGTACGGGAAGCCTCTCGTCAGACCTGGTGATCCTCCTCTAACAACGATGATGCGAAGATTCCATAAGTGGTACATGGACACCTGCAAGTCTGGGAAGGATATTTTGACGCTGAGAGTTAAGGAGGAGCACGACCTCGTTGGAATTGATCTGTTGTCTGTTCCATTTGAGGAGTTCTTCCAGTTTTTCAATCAAAAGGACCTCGATAAAATAATCATCACTTGCTACTGTCTGTAAGTACTATACTTCTATAATTAAGTCTCTATATATAGCTCAGCTCTTTCATTGCATGTATATATAATTAACCTCACTATATTATGTAGATTGAAGATTGTCGAATGCAGAAATGCACAAATCTATGATATTAGGTTCATTAACACAAATCTCATAGATGAATGGACGGTTAAATATAATGCGAAAGAAACCGAGGCCAACTTGCTACAATCATTACTTAAAAATCAAAACAAAGATAAAATACTCTTTCCTTACAACTTCAAGTGAGTGTTACTGTCTTCTGCATATTCGGTTTCGATTATTACTCGAGGTTATAGTAATGTAATTGATGAGTTATGCATGCGTGCGCAGCTTCCACTTTATTCTCCTAGAGATTAAGCTTGAGCAGGGACTACTAACCGTCTTAGACTCAAGACGAAAAGATCCCAAGGAGTATGCGGCCATGAATGAAATGCTCCAGAAGTAAGTTCAATCGATCATTATCGCACCATATCGGCAACTTTGTTCATTTCCTGATATCAAGTAATTATTTTCTTTGTCTCGCAGGGTTTGGAAAGTGTTCACCGCAGAAGCTCCGGGACTGCCGGGGTTGCTGCGATTTACACACCCGAAAGTAAGTACTACTAGCTAGTTCCGCGCATCTCCCATTGATTCTAGCTAGTTTCATTAATACCATTTATAATGCTTGATTATCAGTTTGATTGACCTCTATTTCTCGTAAAGTGGTTGTGGCAGGAAGGCGGGAATAATTTTTGTGGATACTACGTTTGCGAGTACATCTACAACGCGACGACCTCTAAGCGGGGCTACTCTGAAAAACAATATGAAGTGCGTAAGCAATAATATTCACAATTTTATTTTATTACCATCATCTGTGTTGAGTTTCATTCATATATATGTATTGACCACCTTCTTCAAATTAGATTTGGCAGATGCGGGATGAACTCCTACCACAAGATCGCATAAAAGCAATTCAAGAGGAATTGGCGGGATTCTTTCTTGACCACGTCATCAATCTAGCCGGAGAATACCATGTGGAACTTGACATCACATATTAGGGATTGTAAGAGATCTTATATTGTATATATGTAGCTAGTAGCGTCGGATAGATATACGAAAACTTGTTGTTCGACCAATCTCTCGGAGAAGGAGGAGGTCGATCACTTCTCTCTGTATATGTTCATGACGATCTTGTGTACTTAATGGTTTCCTTCATTTGCTTACTAGCTAGCGTGTCGAGCCCTCTCTATACGTATAGTACGTAGCGTCGACCAAGCACAGAGATAAGAAAGGACACTTCTCTCTATTAGCTAGCTAACACAATATATGAAACCCCTAAATTAACCCTACAAAACCCCCAAACCCCCCCCCCCCTCTTTCAAAAAAAAACAAAACCCCCAGCTCCTGAGCTGCTGACGTGTGGATGCTCTTTGGTCCCGGTTGGTGTTACCAACCGGGACTAAAGGCCCTCCTGCCTGGGCTCGCCGCAGTGGCCACGTGGAGCCACATTTGTCCCGGTTCGTAAGCGAACCGGGACTAAAGGTGTTGGGATTTAGTCCCGACCCTTTAGTCCTGGTTCCAGAACCGGGACAAATGGGCCTCTGGAACCGGGACAAATGGGCCTTTTTCTACTAGTGCATGTCTATCTTGTCATCCACTCCCACGATGTTTCTTTTCCCTGAAAGAACTATGTGGCGCTTTGTCTCATCGTATGATGTATTCGCTTCCTTATCTTTTCTTTTTCTCGGCTTGGTAGACATGTCCTTCACATAGAAAACCTGCGCCACATCATTGGCTAGGACGAATGGTTCGTCTGCGTACGCAAGATTGTTGAGATCCATTATTGTCAATCCGTACTGCGGGTCTTCCGTTACCCCGCCTGGTGTCAGATTGACCCATTTGCACCGAAACAAAGGGACCTTCAAACCACGTCCATAGTCAAGTTCCCATATCTCCTCTATGTAACCATAATATGTGTCCTTTCCCCTCTTAGTTGCTGCATCAAAGCGGACACCACTATTTTGGTTGGTGCTCTTTTTATCTTGGGCGATCATGTAAAATGTACTCCCATTTATCTCGTACCGTTTGAAAGTCATTATATTCAAAGATGGTAACTGGGACAGCAAGTACATGTCATCTTCAACAGCGTCGTTATGCATGGCACATGTCTGCAACAAACCTGCGAAAGTCCCCGTTTGTTCACATGTAATCCAGTCGTCAGACTCCTCCGGGTGTTTGGAGCATAGAATATTCTTGTGTTCCTCGATATATGGAGCCACCAAGGCGGAATTTTGTAGAACTGTGTAGTGTGCTTGAGTGAGAGAATGCCCGTCCATACATATTATTGCTTTTGGTCCTAGCGTGTCATTTCCACCCAGTCTGCCCTTATGCCGCGAGTCAGGAACACCAATCGGTTTAAGGTCAGGAATAAAGTCAACACAAAACTCAATGACCTTCTCATTTTCATGGCCCTTGGAGATGCTTCCTTCTGGCCTAGCACGGTTATGAACATATTTCTTTAAGACTCCCATGAACCTCTCAAAGGGGAACATATTGTGTAGAAATATAGGACCCAGAACGGCAATCTCTTCGCATAGGTGAACTAGGATGCGCGTCATGATATTGAAGAAGGATGGTGGGAACACCAACTCGAAACTGACAAGACATTGCACCAAATCATTCTCTAACCTTGGTATGATTTCTGGATCGATTACCTTCTGAGAGATTCATTGAGGAATGCACATAGCTTCACAATGGCTAATCGAACGTTTTCCGGTAGAAGCCCCCTCAATGCAACCGGAAGCAGTTGCGTCATAATCATGAGGCAGTCATGAAACTTTAGGTTCTGGAACTTTTTCTCTGCCATATTTATTATTCCCTTTATATTCGACGAGAAGCCAGGCAGGACCTTCATACTGAGCAGGCATTCAAAGAAGATTTCCTTCTCTACTTTGGTAAGAGCGTAGTTGGCATGACCCTGATGTATGCCGTCTTTTCCGTGCATACGTCGCTGGTCCTCCCGTGCCTCCGGTGTATCTTTTTTCTTCCCATACACGCCCAAGAAGACAAGCAGGGTCACGCAAAGATTCTTCGTCACGTGCATCACGTCGATTGCAGACCGGACCTCTAGGTCTTTCCAATAGGGTAGGTCCCAAAATATAGATTTCTTCTTCCACATGGGTGCGCGTCCGTCAGTGTCATTCGGAACAGATTGTCCGCCAGGACCCATTCCAAAGATTACCTTCAAATCCTTGACCATATCATGTACATCATCACCAGTACGGTGGCGAGGCTTCGTCCGGTGATCTGGCTCACCTTTGAAATGCTTGCTTTTCTTTCTTACGGGATGACTGCTCGGAAGAAATAGACGATGCCCCAGGTACACATTCTTCTTACAATTATCCAAGTATATACTATCGGTATCATCCAAACAGTGTGTGCATGCGCGGTATCCCTTGTCTGTCTGTCCTGAAAGGTTACTGAGAGCAGGCCAATCATTTATGGTCACAAAAAGCAACGCATGTAGGTCAAATTCTTCCTGATTGTCCTCATCCCACGCATGTACACATTTTTCATTCCACAGCTGTAAGAGTTCTTCAACTAATGGCCTTAGGTACACATCAATGTCGTTGATGGGTTGCTTAGGGCTTTGGATGAGCACTGGCATCATAATGTACTTCCGCTTCATGCAGAACCAAGGAGGAAGGTTATACATACATAGAGTCACAGGCCAGGTGCTATGAATGCTGCTCTGCTCCCCAAAAGGATTAATGCCATCTGCGCTTAGACCAAACCATATGTTCCTTGCATCATCTACAAAGTCCCTCCACTTCCTCTCGATTTTTCTCCACTGCGACCCGTGAGCGGGTACTCTCAACTTCCCGTCTTTCTTACAGTCTTCTTTGTGCCATCGCATCAACTTGGCATGCTCTTTGTTTTGGAACAAACGTTTCAACCGTGGTATTATAGGAGCATACCACATCACCTTGGCAGGAATCTTCTTCCTGGGGCGCTCACCCTCGACATCACCAGGGTCATCGCGGCTGATCTTATAGCGCAATGCACTACATACCAGGCATGCATTCAAATCCACGTACTCACCGCGGTAGAGGATGCAGTCATTAGGGCATGCATGTATCTTCTGCACCTCTAATCCTAGAGGGCAGACAGCCTTCTTTGCTTCGTACGTACTGTCGGGCAATTCGTTGTCCTTTGGAAGCATCTTATTTAACATTACCAGCAACTTTCCAAATCCCTTGTCAGATACACCATTCTCTGCCATCCATTGCAGCAATTCCATTGTGGTGCCCAGCTTTTTCTTGTGAGCTTCGCAATTTGGATACAACGATTTCTTGTGATCCTCTAACATGCGTTGCAACTTCAGCCTCTCCTTTTCACTTGCGCAGTTTCTCTTTGCATCAGCAATGGCCCGACCAAGATAATCAGCGGGCTCATCTGATGCCTCTTCTTCAGCTTCTTCCCGCATTGCCGGCTCAGCTTCTTCCCCCATTGTTGTACCATCGTCTTCAGGGAACCCATGGCCAGGATAGCTATTGTCGTCCTCTTCTTCTTCATTGTTTTCCATCATAACCCCTCTTTCTCCGTGCTTGGTCCAAACATTATAGTGGGGCATGAAACCAGACTCAAACAGGTGGACGTGAATGGTTCTTGACTTAGAGTAATTCTGATCATTCTTACAGCCAACACATGGACAAGACATAAAACCATCCGCCCGCTTGTTTGCCTCAGCTGCAAGCAGAAAAGTACGCACGCCATTAACGAACTGGGGAGAGCATCGGTCATCGTACATCTATTGTCGGCTCATCTTCATTACACAGCACCGAAAAGACGAAATTAATACTAGTTCATACATAAAGTTCATACACACTTATTCTCATAAAACAACATACAAACTCTCTTGCTAAAGCATTTAAATGCAACAACAAATGCGATATCCTCTTCTTCAACATACAAACTCTCTAACTAAGGTAACAATTGATCCAACAACATAATGATATCAAGCCTCACTATCAATGGCATATTTTCTAATCTTTCTAATCTTCAAGCGCATTTTCTCCATCTTGATCTTGTGATCATCGACGACATCAGCAACATACAACTCCAGTTTCATCTTCTCTTCTTCAATTCTTTTCAATTTTTCTTTCAAATACTCATTTTGTTTTTCAACTAAATTTAACCTCTCGACAAGAGGGTCGGTTATAATTTCCGGTTCACATACCTCCTAGATAAAAATATATATGTCAACTTGATGGGCATAATTTGTCATAAACACGAAATGCAACAAATAGTTATAAAAGAGAATATACCACATCCGAATCATAAACCGGACGAAGGCCGACGGGGACGGATATCAAAACCATGCCACTATGTATAACAAACAACGTACGGGTAAGAAAATTAGACAAGTAACTATATATCTAAATCACACAAACATGATTTTTTTTAAATAAAAAAGATAAGAACAAGAGACTCACCAAGGTGGTGCCGACGACGAGACGGTGCGGGCGATCGACGGTGGTCGTTAGGATGGGGACGGGAAGGCACTAAGTAAACCACACCTACATATGCAAACTAAGAGTTAATTTGAGCTCAAATTGCATGTAAATCAAATAAACTACCACATATAATTACTCCCAAACTAAAACCGACAAATCACTATACTTATAGAGCATTGCAAGAGCTAATCTAGCAATGAGAGATGAAAGGACAAAGTTGCTAACCTTTGTGATCACTTGGATGGATGGGGGGGCTTCAAATCTTCACAAATTTGGGCAAAAATAAGGATGAGCTCGAGCAATGGGGAAGAACAGAGGAGAGGAAGGAATGAAAGGGGAAACAGAGAGAAATGGGCTCGGGCTCGACGAAGGGTTTATGTAGAGGCATCTTTAGTCCCGGTTGGTTATACAAACCAGGACTAAAAGTGCATCTCTAGTCCCGGTTCGTGCCACGAACCGGGACTAAAGGGGTTGGTGGGGCCCCAGCCTGACACCAGCCTGCCACCACCTGTTTAGTCCCGGTTCGTGGCACGAACCGGTACTAGAGGTTCAACATGAACCCGGACTAATGAGTGCCGATCCGTAATTGAACCAGGACGAATGAGGTGAACATTAGGTCGTTTTTCTACTAGTGAAATGGTCTTTGACTCTCGTAGAGGGTTACTATAATGAGCCTGCAAGTTAATTGAGATCTAATGCAAAAGCGGATGCGAAGGTTGAAATATTGTGAGTGCTTGGTGACTAGAACTAAAAGCGCAAGAATAAAGTAAAAGAACAAGAGAGCAATGGAAATGATGAAATCAACAATAGGGCTAAGGCATTCTCAGGGAGTCTGGATTCACCTCTATTATGTATCTAACGTAATTATGCTAATGCATAATTCTAGGTTCCGATCACTAAGTCACCTCGCATGTTTCTATAAGTGGGCGGAGCCAAGTACAGACACGTGCATACATGCAGCAGCCACGTATCACATACGCCACTACCGTTTCTCCCCACATTAAGGTTATGGCAGCAGTGATTATGGGTCTCCCTGTTGACATAGCTAAAAGGGTTCTCCGGTAATCCCCTATCAAGAGGTCACGGAGGGAGGGAGGTAGCTTCTATCACCGCGGTACCTCCTTAACCCACCATCGCAATGATAGTAATATCCTTCCGTCCATAAAGGCAAATGTTGAGTGGTCGACCTTATACAACATCGGAAGAACATTAACATAAACATGCAAAAGAGGATATTGTATCCTATCGGCGTTCAATACCTAAACATACTAGGGTTCCTCCATATCACCAGGAACTAGGGGGGTTTACTTTGACATAGAGACAACAGGCATCAAAGGAATAATCATGGCAATCATGGATAAACAATTGATGTAATACACATACGAATCCACCTAGGGTTTTTGGTATTACAAAGAGATGAATAGAGGGGTGATGATGATGGTTGACGCCGGAGTCTCCTTGATTGGGATGATAGCGTGGTGAAGCCCTTCTGTCGATTCCCCATCCAGATGCCTTTCGGAAGCTAGGGTTCTTGGTTCTGGTGCATATTTTCTGTTCTCTTTGTGTTTCTCTCCTCTGATTCGAAGGCACGGGGGTGAATTAGTTGACCTGGGCGAGGCGGTGCATATTGGTACGAGCGCTGGTATGAGCACTTATGCTTGTACCAGACGCCGTGTTTGCCTCTCTAGAAGCGCCTGTGTGGCAGCTCTTCTCCCACTAGGCTGCTGCTTCGTATGGTAGGCTTTTACCACACCAATTAGCATGATTTTCACCCATATATTGATATTCTCTTCTTTAATGCTTCGATTCTCTCCTTCGTTGATCCTGGTGGAATCAGACAAAAAGGGGCGCGCGAACGCGATAACATCCCAAAAATCCTATGACTACATTGCAAAACAAGAAGTAAAAAGTGATGCAAAAATGGACTCATCAACACCCCCCCCCCCCCCCGCCATGCTTAGATTTTTGCTCGTTCCCAAGCTTCAGGAAGCATAGATAATTGTAAATGAATGAGTCTATCGAATCAAATCAAGAATTATAAGAGATAGGGAATCATGATGAACACTTGCACATTCTCATCAACACGATAATTATTAAGGATTCCACACCTTTAGTGACCAATTCAGTAGCGAAGGATAAAACAACTTTATGCGATAAGTCATTTGCACGTCAATCGAGCAAGCTGTGAGGGGCTCCCAGCTTATTTTCAGAAAATTGTACATCCAGATTACTTTCAATACTTGTATACTCCTCTTTCATTTTCTCTTCTGACCGTAAATAGACCTATTTGGGCATGTCACAGTCATTTATCATTTTACTTGTGACATGAGGGTTAAGCATACTTAGCTGACATGAGATAAACAAAAATGGACGAGTTAACTCCAACCCGGAGTCGGTCACAACCATATTTTCCTTTTCATTGTTTTTAGAGTTTCTCCTTTCTCACTACTTGCTCTTACTAAAATATTTTTGATTGGACTTTTTTTCTCATACCTATTATTTTCTTTTATTCAACTTCTTTCTTAAAACAACTGAACCAAAAATAATCTATCACATATAATTGCCAACTTTCACTCATCAATTGACACTTACGGTGTGGAAGACTTATAATTATCAATACGTAAAAATGCAGTAGCACTCATCATAGATCATACATCTAATATAATTATCTCATAGATGTGATACAACATCTCATTATGAATATCCACTAATCATCGGAAGAGAGACTCTTAACTTGCTCATAAGGATCTTGACAGTTCAACATTTTATGCAAACGAACTAAACTTGACTAGAAAGCAAACATGCAATATAGTAAGAAAGATACATGGGCTTCAAAATCTCCCCAAGATTAAGATTCTAAGCCGACGAGATCCGTCATCCCCTCTAATTGTCAGTAATGCAGCTTTCCTCTGATGCAGGTGTCGCGGTGCGAGCGAGCGCTTGTTGAAGCTTTTCATTGGTCTTCTCCAAAACCGTGATGTGGAGCTTGAGAAGGTCCACTTTTTCCTGCAAGTTGGCGACAAGTCAAAGGCAAGCATCAAGTGTGGTTGAAGTGTCCTCGGCTAGGTTCCTTTCTATCAAACTAATACGCTCATGTAAAAGTTCATGATGAAGGCGTAAACCGTTAGCATGTACCTCAAGTTGATGGATGCAATCCTCAAGGGTGAGAGGATGTGGCCTTGGAGTGTAGTCGGCATCCGCAAGGTACTTCGGCAGCCATCCTTCCGATGGCTTGATGGAAATGCGGGCACCAACGATGAACTTCTTCACTGCGGAATGCTGCTTGGAGCTTTCTGATGCGGCTTGAAGCTACGTCGGTATTTCCCCAAAGAGGAAGGGATGATGCAGCACAGTGGCGGTAGGTATTTCCCTCAGTGATGAAACCAAGGTTATCGAACCAGTAGGAGAACCAAGCAACACTACGTAAACAGCACTTGCACACAAATAACAAATACTCGCAACCCGACGTGTAAAAGGGGTTGTCAATCCCTTTCGTGCAACGGCGCCAAAAATTGGCAAACGGACGTGAGAGAGTAGTAAATATTGGTAGATCGAACGCAAAATAAAATAAAGTGCAGCAAGGTATTTTTGTATTTTTGGTTTAATAGATCTGAAAATAAAAGTTCCAAATAAAGAAAAGAGCGAATAGCAAAACAGATCTTGAAAGCAAATATATTGGAAAAGAGACCCGGGGTCCGTAGGTTTCACTAGTGGCTTCTCTCGAGAAAAATAGCAAACGGTGGGTGAACAAATTACTATTGGGCAATTGATAAAACTTCAAATAATCATGACGATATCCAAGCAATGATCATTATATAGGCATCACGTCCAAGATTAGTAGACCGACTCCTGCCTGCATCTACTACTATTACTCCACACATCGACAGCTATCCAGCATGGATCTAGTGTTTTAAGGTCATGGAGAAATGGAGTAATTCAATAAGAACGATGACATGATGTAGACAAGATCTATTTATGTAGAAATAGATCCCATCATTTTATCCTTAGTAGCAATGATACATACGTGTCGGTTCCCCTTCTGTCACTGGGATCAAGCACCGTAAGATCGAACCCACTACAAAGCACCTCTTCCCATTGCAAGATAAATAGATCAAGTTGGCCAAACAAAACCCAAATATCGGAGAAGAAATACGAGGCTATAAGCAATCATGCATATAAGAGATCAAAGAAGACTCAAATAACTTTCATGGATAAAAAGATAGATCTGATCATAAACTCAAAGTTCATCGGATCCCAACAAACACACCGCAAAAAGAGTTACATCATATGGATCTCCAAGAGACCATTGTATTGAAGATCAAGAGAGAGAGAGAGGAAGCCATCTAGCTACTAACTATGGACCCGTAGGTCTACAAAGAACTACTCACGCATCATCGTAGAGGCACCAATGGAAGTGGTGAACCCCTCCATGATGGTGTCTAGATTGGATCTGTTGGTTCTAGACTCTGCGGCGGCTGGAATAGATTTTCGTCGACTCCCCCAGGGTTTCTGGAATATTGGGGTATTTATAGAGCAAAGAGGCGGTCCGGGGGGCACCCGAGGTGGGCACAACCCACCAGGGCGCGCCTAGGCCTCCAGGCGCGCCCTGGTGGGTTGTGCTCCCCTCGGAGCACCCCCCCCCCCCCAGGCGCTTCTTCGGCCCATTGGATGCCTTCTAGTCTAAAAAAAATCCACAAAAAGTTTCGCTACATTTGGACTCCGTTTGGTATTGATTTCCTGTGATGTAAAAAAACATGCAAAAATAGCAACTGGCACTTGGCACTATGTCAATAGGTTAGTACCAAAAATGATATAAAATGATTGTAAAACATCCAAGAATGATAATATAACAGCATGGAACAATAAAAAATTATAGATACGTTGGAGACGTATCAGCATCCCCAAGCTTAATTCCTGCTCGTCCTCGAGTAGGTAAATGATAAAAACAGAATTTTTGATGTGGAATGCTGCCTAATATGTCATCTCATATTCTTTCCTTTATAGCATGGACATTTGGACTTTTATATGATTCAAAGCAATAGTCTAGTTTTGACATGATGACTTAAATACTCAAGCATATCAACAAGCAACTATGGCTTTCAAAATATCAACGCTAAAATAAGTTATCCCTAGCCCATCATGCTCAACCATTGATCCATTCGTGAAACACACTCGCATATTAACTACACCCAATGCTCAAGTATGATCATTGTGCCTCCTAGTTGGTGCTTTATAAGAGAAGATGGAGACTCAAATTAAAAATAAAAATTGCATAAAGTAAAGAAAAGCCCTTCGCAGAGGGAAGTAGGGATTTGTAGAGGTGCCAGAGCTCAAAGCGAAAAACTTAGAGATAAAAACATTTTGGGAGGTGTGCTTTTCCCACCAATGAAAACGACTTAGAGTTCCCAACACTTTCCATGCTAGATATATCATAGGCGGTTCCCAAAAGAAAAATAAAGTTTATTCCTTTTTCCACCATTTCTTTCACTTTCCATGGCTAGCCGTATCCACGGGTGCCCTCCATACCAACACTTTCCAATGAATTTATTATTTGACAACATAAAGTAAATTCATTTTTCATTTCGGGACTGGGCATCCCTAATACCTTTGCCTTACTCTCGTGCAATGACAAGTGAATAAACACTCATCGTGAGAATAACACATCTAGCATGGAAAATATTAGCCACCCCTCACAACCTCGCGAGTGGTACGAATACACAAAAGAGAAGTTTATTTTGAAAATTAGAGATGGAACATACAAATTTGCTTAGAACGGCAAAAGAATACCGCATATAGGTAGATATAGTGGACTCATGTGGCAAAACTAGTTTAAAGGGTTTTGGATGCACAAGTAGTGATCATACTTAGTACAAAATGAAGGCTAGCAAAAGATTTAAAAGCGACCAACCAAAAAACGAATAATCTCATAAGTGAGCATTAAGCATAATTAACACCGAATAATGCACCACAAGTAGGATATAATTTCATTGCATAACTATTGACTTTCGTGCTTGCATAGGGAATCACAAACCTTAACACCAATATTTTTACTAAAGCACAATTACTCATCAACATAACTCACATATCACATCATCATATCTCAAAACTATTACAAGGAATCAAGTTTATTTTGTCCAATGATCTTCATGAAAGTTTTTATTATATCCTTCTTGGATATCTATCACTTTGGAACTAATTTTCATGTGTTGCTTTTGATAAACTCAAACAAATATAAGTGAAGAACATGAGCATAATACTTCTTTCTCTCAAATTAATTTAAGTGAAGCAAGAGAGAAATTCTTAAAAAAATTACTAATTCCCAAATAAATCTAAGTGAAGCATCAGAGCATTTCTAACAAGTCATGGCATAATTTTGGCTCTCTCAAATAGGTGTGTCCAGCAAGGATTCATAACTTAGAACACAAAGCAAAAAAAGCAAAGACTCATATCATACAAGACGCTCCAAGCAAAACTCATAGTATGTGACGAATAAAAATATAGCTTCGAGTAAAATACCGATGGTCGTTAGAAGAAAGAGGGGATGCCACTCGGGGCATCCCCAAGCTTAGTTGCTTGCTTCTCTTTGGATAATAGCTTGGGATGCCATGGGAATCCCCAAGCTTCGGCTCTTCTTACTCCTTATTCCTTCATCCATCGTAAGATAACCCAAAACTTGAAAACTTCAATCACACAAAACTCAACAAAACCTTCATGAGATCCGTTAGTATAAGAAAGCAAATCACCACTATAAGTACTGTAGCAAACCAATTCATATTTTATTCTTGCATTATATCTACTGTATTCCAACTTTTCTATGGCAAAAACTCATCAAAGAAAACCATAGAATCATCAAAACAAGCACACAACGCAAAGAAAACAGAATCTGTCAAAAACAGAACAGCCTGTAGCAATCTGGATATTTTGAATACTTCTGAAAATCCAAAAATTCTGAAAAATTAGGAAAACAGAGGCAATTTGTATATCAATGTTGTGTAAAAATTTCAGAATTTTTCGTCTCGTCTGTGAATTTTCAAAATTGTTTTACTGGACGCAGAAGTTTCTGTTTTCCAACAAGATCAAATCAACTATCACCCAACATAATCCTAAAGGCTTTACTTGGCACAAACACTATTAAAACACAAAAAACACAATTATAACAGTAGCACAATTGTGTAAACACTCAAGAACAGAAAAAAAAAGCAAAAATAAATTTTATTCATTGGGTTGCCTCCCAACAAGCGCTATTGTTTTACGCCCCTAGCTAGGCATAATGCAAGGATCTAAGTTTTGTCATCTTTGTTTCGAGATCCATAAGATGCCATCATGATTGATTCATATGGAGGCCTAATTCTTGTTCTAGGGAAGTGTTCCATACCCTTCCTTACTGGAAATTGAAATTTAATATTGCCTTCTTTCACATCAATCACGGCACCAATAGTGCGTAAAAACGGTCTACCAAGAATAATTGGACAAGACGGATTACAATCAATATCAAGAACAATAAAATCTATGGGCACATACTTCCTATTTGCAAGAATAAGAACATCATTAATCCTTCCCATAGGATTTTTAATAGTAGAATCCGCCAAGTGCAAATTTAAAGAGCATTCTTCAATATCGGTAAGACCAAGCACATCACATAAAGATTTCGGAATTGTAGAAACACTAGCACCCAAGTCACATGAAGCAAAACACTCATAATTTTTAATCTTGACTTTGATAGTAGGTTCCCACTCATCATGTAATTTTCTAGGAATTGAAACTTCTAATTCCAACTTTTCTTCCAAAGCTTTCATTATAGCATCAATAATATGTTTAGTAAAAGCTTTATTTTGTTCATAAGCATGGGGTGAATTTATCATGGATTGCAACAAAGAAATACAATCAATCAAAGAGAAGCTATCATAATTAAAGTCTTTGTAATCCAAAATAGTGGGCGCATCACTAGTTAAAGTCTTGACCTCTTCAAACCCACTTTTATCAAAATTTTCAACAAGATTTTAACCGTCCAAATTATCAGGACGCCTTCTAACTAAAGTTGACTCTTCTCCAGTCCCTTTTTCATCAATCTTAATTTTACTAAACAAGGAATCAATAGAAGAAACACCAATCATTTTAAGATCTTCTTAACTTTTATGAAAGCAATCACTAGAAAACGCCTTTTCTAAAAATTCTCTTCTAGCTCTAAGCATAGCGGTTCTTTTCTTACTTTCATCCCTAGAAACATAAAGAGCTTTAATTGATTCCTCAACTTTAGGAACAAAAATTTTCATCTTGAGATTTTCCACATCATGAGAAATTCTATCAACACTTCTAGACAAATCATCAATCTTATTCAACTTTACTTCCATCGAAGCATTGAAAACTTTTTGAGTATTGATAAATTATTTAATATTATTCTCAATATTAGAGGTGTTCCTATTATTATTATAAGAAGGATTACCATAGGAATTACCATAATTATTAGAGGAATTACTAGGAAAAGGCCTATGATTAAAATTACCTCTATAAGCATTGTTATTGAAATTGTTTCGCGAGATAAAAGTCACATCTACGTCATCACTATTTTGCTCAATCAAAGTAGACAAAGGCACATCATTAAAATCAATAGGAGCACTTTTACTAGCAACCAATTTCATAAGAGCATCAACTTTTTCACTCAAAGAAGAAATTTCTTCAACCGAATTAACTTTTTTACTAGTAGGAGCTCTTTCGGTATGCCATTGTGAATGATTTGCCATGATATTATCAAGCAATTTGGTGGCTTCACCCAAAGTAATTTCCATAAAAGTACCACCCGCGGCGGAATCTAAAAGATTACGAGAAACAAAATTCAACCCCGCATAAAAATTTTGTATGACCATCCAAAGATTTAACCCATGAGTTGGGCAATTCCTTAGCATCATTTTCATCCTTTCCCAAGATTGTGCAACATGCTCATGTTCAAGTTGCTTGAAATTCATGATCTGGGTTCTAAGGGAAATAATTTTTGCGGGCGGAAAATACTTAGTGATAAAAGCATCTTTGCACTTATTACAAGAATCGATACTATTATGAGGCAAAGAAGAAAACCAAATTTTTGCATGATCTCGCAAAGAAAACGGAAATAATTTCAACTTCACAACATCATTGTCCACATATTTTTTCTTTTGCATATCGCATAATTCCACGAATGTGTTAAGATGGGACGCGTCATCCTCATTAGGAGTACCGGAAAATTGATCTTTCATAACAAGATTCAGCAAAGCAGTATTAATATCACAAGTCTCCGCACTAGTGGAGGGAGGAGCAATCGGAGTGCTAAGAAAATCATTGTTGTTGGTATTTGAGAAATCACACAACTTGGTGTTCTCTTGAGTCATTGTGCCTACACAACAAGATTGCACTCAAAAACAGATCCGGTAAGAAAACGGCGAACGAAAAAGAGGGCGAATAAAATGGCAAATTTTTCTGAAGTGGGGAAGAGGAAAACGAGAGACAAATGGCAAATAATGTAAATTGCGAGGAGATGAGATTTGTGATTAGGAACCTGGTATATGTTGAAGATCCTCCCCGGCAACGGCGCCAGAAATTCCTTTTGATGCGGCTTGAAGCTACGTCGGTATTTCCCCAAAGAGGAACGGATGATGCAGCACAACGGCGGTAGGTATTTCCCTCAGTGATGAAACCAAGGTTATCGAACCAGTAGGAGAACCAAGCAACACTACGTAAACAGCACCTGCACACAAATAACAAATACTAGCAACCCGACGTGTAAAAGGGGTTGTCAATCCCTTTCGGCAACGGCGCCAAAAATTGGCAAACGGACATGAGAGAGTAGTAAATATTGATAGATCGAACGCCAAATAAAATAAAGTGCAGCAAGGTATTTTTGTATTTTTGGTTTAATAGATCTGAAAATAAAAGTTGCAAATAAAGAAAAGAGCGAATAGCAAAACAGATCTTGAAAGCAAATATATTGGAAAAGAGACCCGGGGGCCGTAGGTTTCACTAGTGGCTTCTCTCGAGAAAAATAGCAAATGGTGGGTGAACAAATTACTGTTGGGCAATTGATAAAACTTCAAATAATCATGATGATATCCAGGCAATGATCATTATATAGGCATCACGTCCAAGATTAGTAGACCGACTCCTGCCTGCATCTACTACTATTACTCCACACATCGACCGCTATCCAGCATGCATCTAGTGTATTAAGTTCATGGAGAAACGGAGTAATGCAATAAGAACGATGACATGATGTAGACAAGATCTATTTATGTAGAAATAGACCCCATTGTTTTATCCTTAGTAGCAACGATACATACGTGTCAGTTCCCGTTCTGTCACTGGGATCAAGCACCGTAAGATCGAACCCACTACAAAGCACCTCTTCCCATTGCAAGATAAATAGATCAAGTTGGCCAAACAAAACCCAAATATCGGAGAAGAAATACGAGGCTATAAGCAATCATGCATATAAGAGATCAAAGAAGACTCAAATAACTTTCATGGATAAAAAGATAGATCTGATCATAAACTCAAAGTTCATCGGATCCCAACAAACACACCGCTAAAAGAGTTACATCAGATGGATCTCCAAGAGACTATTGTATTGAAGATCAAGAGAGAGAGAGAGGAAGCCATCTAGCTACTAACTACGGACCCGTAGGTCTACAAAGAACTACTCACGCATCATCGGAGAGGCACCAATGGAAGTGGTGAACCCCTCCATGATGGTGTCTATATTGGATCTGGTGGTTCTGTACTCTGCGGCGGCTGGAATTGATTTTCGTCGACTCCCCCAGTGTTTCTGGAATATTGGGGTATTTATAGAGCAAAGAGGCGGTTCGGGGGGCACCCGAGGTGGGCACAACCCACCAGGGCGCGCCTGGGCCTCCAGGCGCTCCCTGGTGGGTTGTGCTCCCCTCGGAGCACCCTCCCAGGCTCTCCTCTGGCGCACTGGATGTCTTCTGGTCCAAAAAAAATCCACAAAAAGTTTCACTGCATTTGGACTCCGTTTGGTATTGATTTCCTGTGATGTAAAAAAACATGCAAAAAACAGCAACTGGCACTTGGCACTATGTCAATAGGTTAGTACCAAAAAATGATATAAAATGACTATAAAATGATTGTAAAACATCCTAGAATGATAATATAATAGCATGGAACAATAAAAAATTATAGATATGTTGGAGACGTATCACTTTCCTGGTAGGTCCCTTCAAACGACTCATGGATAGTGCAACCATTCATGGCGGTTGGAGTGCTCTTGCTAGAAGAAGCAGTATTATCAGTACTTATAAATTTAACTGAGTCAGATTGAACACTACCAAGCTTTTCTTCCTCTTCTTCCTCATCTTCCTCAGGTCTCACATGACTCTCTCCTCTAGGTCCTCCTCTTTGGATGACTAATCTTCACTTCCCTTGCACCATGTCTGATCATGGTTCTTCCCATGAGAAGGGGACTCATCTCAAGATAGAAGTCCTCCACATGGAAGGGGCTCCATCAGTGCGATGGACTCCCGCCTGTAGCAAGGCAATCATCGTCCTCCAGTGAGGACGTTTGCCTCTCGCCCCATGAGTGTGCCATAGCCTTCAGGTTCTTTGCCCAACACATGAACTTGATATTCATCTGTGTAGAGATTGGTTTGTCAATTGTTCAGGATAGAGGACCTCCAAAGGATATATAAGGACGTACAATTGCAGGGCTTCACGAGGTTAGGTTAGGTGAGGAAGAATAGGAAACAAACTGTGCAGATTCAAAAAGAATCTATGATTTTTTGCGCAATCAGAGTCGAAGAAGGGGCGCGGTACGAGTGCTACCAATGCTCGTACCGGGTGCCTCATGCAAATTTTCTTCTTCTAGAACAGAAGACAGCCTTAGGTACTAGTGCAAGCGCTCATACCGGCGGTCATACTAGGGCTTCTTCACCTGCGACAACACAATTGTTTTTAAAACGCAGGAGAAAGGTTTTCGGAACAGAAGAGAAGATGGCCCTCGGTATTAGAAGAGAAGATGGCATGCGGTATCATCACCCTCATCTTCCTCGCGCTCATACCGATGGTCATTCTGTACTGTAGAAGGCATCATCCAGCCATCAGAAGAGAAGACGGCTTGCGGTACGAGTGCTCACGCTCAAACCGTGGGTCGTACCACTTCACCCGGTGCACTTTTTCCACATTAGAGGGGAAGATGGTGTGTGGTACGAGCATGCGTGCTCATACCAGTCCTCGTACTCTTTAGAAAAACTGGCTTCCTACACAACTACGTTAGAGGAAGTCAAGGAAACTAAAATACTTTACCTTAGAGTGGACGATGGAGCCTCTTAGAATAATATGGTCCATTCGTCTGCTCCTCCCAAATTTTATCCTTGAACTTTCTCTTAAAGTTTTTTCTTCTTTCTTTAATTGTGAGGTCACCAGAGGTTCTATCCTGGCTAATTTACATGGGCATAGTCTGTCCGGATAATTATTCTTATCAAAGTCGCGTATCTTTCATACTTTCGGGTTCAGAGTAGACATAAAGAAATATTTAGTGGGCGGATCGTTATTGCCCAAGGTACATTGAGTTCTACCCGTTAGGGACATTATCGTACCAAAGGGAATACAGATCTTGCCTTCAGGTTCTTCTCTATGGCCACTTCCATCAATGAGCCCTCTACCATGATGTTTCTGATCTTACTTCTATGCAACATCTGCAAATAAAATTCTTGTAATAGCACAGCCCAATGAATGCATCTCGGCTTTGTGTCCTTCTTTGCAAGGATAGTTTTCAGAGCCTGATGATCCATGTGAACTCTAGCTTTTATATCAGAAATATATGGTCTAAATTTTTCACACGCAAATATTACTGCATAGAGTTCTCTGTCAGCAACATCATAATATCTTTGAGCTTCATTGAGGGTACGACTAGCATAATAAATAACATGAAGTTCATTGCCTTTGTATTGTGCTAAGATAGCGCTTCCCGCCTCATTATCAGTTTCACAAACGATTTCAAACGGTTGATCCCATTTTGGCGGCTTGATAGTGGGTTCTTGATACATCTCCAACGTATCTATAAATTTTGAATGATTCATGATACATTGCTATCAACTCCATACACTTTGTGCATACTTTTTATTGATTTTTATTGGGCTAACATATTAATTCAGTGCCCATTGCTAGTTCCTATTTTTGCTGTTTTTGGAATTTCAGGAAATCATCATAGAAAAAGTCTGAGAAAAAAAAGTTTGGGAGTTTCTTGCCGGAACAGGATCAGGGGGCCCCACAGGGCCTACGGCCCTATGTAGGCACCCAGCTTACAGGGGCACCCTGGGGGGCCTAGGGCCTGTGGGCACCCACTAGGGTGGAACCGGTGCCCCATGGCCTATATATTCTCCGAAACTCCCAACCTAGTTATCGAGCATTTTTTAACAGCCGCCAAATCTTGTTTCCAAGGCGATCTTCATTTTCAGCCCAGTTCTGGAACTCTGCCGGAGTGGGAAGCCATCTTCAGCATCATCAATCTCGATCCTCGTGCTCCAATATGAGTTGTCAGTTGTCCACCCCCCTGGACTACGGGTTCATGGCAGTAGCCAATGTTGTAATCTCTCCATCTTGATGTGTTTAGTTGTCCAATACAATGGCCATATGAGCAGCCCTACATGATTATGGTTAATCGGATGTATTCGTAGCGGTGATGATGATCAAGTGATGAATTATTTCTTTATGTTCATATTTATGCATGCCATCTTGCTTGATCTATAGATGTATATTTCTCTCTGGTTAATTGTTTACTCTTGGCCAGTTTAGATCGGTAATCACTAGTGTGAGAGGTGTGCATTAGTTCGGTTCAATCTTGCAATTAAACTACCACAGTGACAGAAAGTGGAAAAGGCTTGTATAAAAGTGTTGCCACAAAGGGTTAAGGTTTATTAGGGGGTTCATTGGAATCCCATGAACACAACAGTATGTCATTTTGCTCAAACAAATTACCTATGTTCACACTTAATGTCCAGATGGTGGAGAGGGATCTCGATCTATGGACGGGCTATTTAGCTATAAGATGCAGAGGGTATCTCGGTCTAATAGTATTACAGACGTACTTCCTTTATAGAATCAACACATTCATAAGCCTGGCATGAGCATGACATATTTCATTGTGCAATTTTTCACATGATTATGTTACTTACCGCACTTTTATGTATTGGAGAGTTACACTTGGTGAACCTATGAACCCCGGTCCAGTTTTTAGCATAAGTATCACCTCCTAGAGCTTTTACCCACTGCTTTGTTTTCAGTTTTGTTTTATTCCAAAAATACAAAAATATTATTTATACCATAACTTTTAGTTACCTTGTGCAACTAGCAAGACTAGCAAGGATTGACACCCCTTTTTAGAACTATTGGGGACACAAGTGAAGTTTTATTTGTGTTGAAGAGCATTCAACTGCTGCAGGATACCAGTACCTCCGTGGATTTATACCTTGGTTTCTCACTGAGGGAAAGTACTGCTTGCTACAAACTCCCACACTGGGAAGACCAACATTGTTGCTATCTTGTAGCAGCAGCAGTGCTACAATCAGTGACTTCTTTAGCTGCACGAAAGCTTTTGTGCATTCATCATTGAAGTTGGAAGGAACACTTTTTTGCAGGAGGTTAGTTAGAGGTTTTGAAACACTAGAGAAATTTTTAATGAACCGCCTGTAGAAACCTGCATGCCCAAGAAAACTACGTATCCAATTAATATCAGGAGGATACGGCAGGTTTTCGATGGCTTCTATCTTGGATATATCAACTTCGATGCCCCTACCTAATATTCTATGCCCTAAAACAATTCCTTCATTTACCATGCATATAAACGGGCTGATCCCCTTGAGGTCGTCCATAGAATATCTGAGTACCTTACGGTGACTCCTTAAGGTTTCCATAAGCTTATTTTTCTCTTCCTCTGATAGGTTAGCACTTATAATAACAGGAAATCTTTTGGTTTCATCCAAGAATTCATACATGAGTTCCTCTAGCAGTTGTTTAAGTTTGGGAGGGGTAAGTTCTTCATCCCCCTTCTTCTCGGGCACTTCATAAACTTCGTTCATCGGAGATTCCACAGAAGGAGGTTCATTGAGATAGTGGTCAAGGGCCTCTTACTTTGGATCTCTGAGGCCCTGCTCATACTCAGTGAGGCTTTCGTCTTCTGGAATTCCAAAATAAATAGCAGCAAGTTATGCTATAGTTTTTTCTTCAGTGCTTTTATCTTCATTATAATAAGGGTGATTTTTTAACTTGGAAAAGTAGAACTCCTCAACTCCATATCGAGGAGAGACCATCTCTCTCTTGCAGCCTATTTTTGCACCCACAGTGTTGAAAAAGGGTCTCCCAAATATAATAGGACAAAAGTCATCTTCAAAAATTTCCATAACAACTAAGTCAACGGGATAGATAAAAGTGCCTAGGGTGACACGAACATCAGGAAGAACTCCATGAGGTGTTCTGAATGTCCCATCTGCTAACTTAATAGTCATCTCTGTAAGTTGGAGTTTAGTAGAACAAATGTAACCTTGTATTTTCATGTAGAGGGTATTAGGTATAACATTGATAGAACAGCCAATATCACAAAGACCGTAATAAGATGTACTTCCAAAGGAACATGGTAATACAGGTTTACCTGTATCCTTGGGTTTCATGCAACCTTTAAAAATAGACGTTGCCTCTTTTTCCATCTTGATTATATTATTACTTATCGGGTCTGGTGTTGTGATTTTCTTGGTAGCCTTCGGCTTAGCGCAGACTGTGATGGCGCATTGTTTTATTTCTTCTTTCTGATGTACCTTCTTATGATCACTTTGCAATTGCGCTATCCTTTGCAGGAATGACATCTGAGGAATATAAGTGCGCAAGTCCTCAAATGTGAACTCTCGAGACTCAATTGTGGGTGTTTCCAACATTTGCTCTTCTGGTTCATCAGTGTAAAACTCCCAGTTTTCCTTAGGTACCTGCAAATGCTCTGTGAAATTTTTGTCGATCTGCAAAACAACGTGATGATCAACATCAAAATTTTCAGTTAATTTGTCTACTCTTCCTGACTGGAGGTATGCTTTGAGGCAATCATAATCAAGTTCTACTCCTCCGTCTCCACCTGTATCCTTTTCCCAAGCATCATGATTAGCACGTATATTATCTAATAACTCCCAAGCTTGAGGAACATTACAATTCGTAAAGGCTGCTCCGGAAGCAAGTTCTACCTCTGATTTATGCTGATCGTTAAGCCCCCCATAAAATAAATGTAGCACTAACCAAGATGGTAAATTATGATGAGGGCAATCATCAAGTAAGGAGCGGTACCTTAGATATGCCTTTACAAGGCTCTCACCTAGTTTTTGGTTAAAATTACTAATCTTGCGCCTTGCTACATAAGATTTCTTTTCTAGATAGAAATGATCCAAGAATGCACCGCATAATTTCTCCCAGGTGTCAAAGGTACCTGTGGGGTGAGTGTATAACCATGCTTTTGGATAGGCAGTTAGAGTCTGCCCAAATAACTTTAATTTCATCTCATCATAAGCATTCAATTTAAATGTCCCGCACATTTAATTAAATAGCTGCACATATTGGTATGGATCCTCCGTTCCATCCCCTTTAAATTGTTTACCTTGCAGCTGTCCGAGCAAACTCGGATTGATTTCGTAAGTTTCACCATTAGGTCACGGGCCTAAAGATGTAAAGATTTCTTTGATAGGCTATCCCGAAAGCTTGAATGCGGCGAGTTGGTAATGTGTCCAAACTCGGCCAAGGTTGCTTAGAACTTGCAAAATAACTTAGTACACAAGAATAAACCAAAACTTAAATCAAGGACCAAAGTGCTTAGCTCCCCGGCAATGGCGCAAGAAAAAGCTTGATGTTCTACAAGTACCCAAAGTATAGTTGTAACTTTTTCAAAATAAGAGTATCGATCCCAATGGGAACACAAGAAATGGTCTTTAACTCTTGTAGAGGGTTACTGTATTGTGCCTGCAAATTAATTGAGATCCAAAGCAAAACCGGGTGCGAAGATTGAAATATTGTGTGCTTGGTGACTAGACCTAAAAGCGCAGGAATAAAGTAAAAGAACAAGAGAGCAATGGAAATGATGAAATAAAAAATAGGGCTCAGGCGCTCTCCGGTAGTCTGGATTCACCTCTACAATATATGTAATGTAATTATGCTAATGCATAATTCTAGGTTCGGATCACTAAGCCACCTCGCATGTTTCTACAAGTGGGTGGAACCAAGTATAGACACATGCATACATTCAGGGCCTGAAGTGGTGAAGCGCAGAAGTTCCGTCGAGGCCCTTGGACCTGTAGTGCCGCAGCAGCTCCTCCACCGTCGTGCTCCTATACCACGCCTCCTCGTCATCGGTGACGACGTGCCATAGCACTCTCTTGGACGTGGCCGCGCCGTGCTTCCTCAAGAAGCAGGCCACCGACACGCTCGGCTCGACGCTCTTGGCCACCACACAGTGCTCCACGCTCTTGAACCTATCGTTGGACAACAGGTGCAGGTGGTCTCAATGTTCACCACCAGCGCCGCCGGCATGTCGACCCACGCCGCAGACTTGTTGCCATCGTCGTCATTGAGGCCGTCGACGAGCACCTGGAGGCCGCCGATGGCATCCTGGACGAGCACGATGAGGAAGCTGGGGTCAGAATGCCTGGTGGTGCCAAGCGTGAGGAGCGGCTCCAGGCACGCCGGGTAGTAGTGGTTGGCGAAGTTGAGCCCCACCAGGCACGTGACGACACCACGTCGTTATGGGCCCCACCCGTAAGGGTGTGTCGCTGGTTGAGAGTAACACACAACTATATGGACTCGCCATTTTTCCTCGTCTTGAGAAGGTTCTAGAAAGTTTTGCCCTTTTTTGTTTTCTTTTTCTTGTTTTCTCTACCGGTTTTATTAGTTCTTTTTTTTTCTTTTCATGTTAGTTTTTCTTCTTTATTATTTTCTTTTTACATTTTTTACCTTTTTATTTTATTTTATTTTCCACATTTTAAGTAATGAACATTAAAAAAATTAAGTTTTTTAAAACTCATGAATATTTTTTGAATCCATGAATATTTTTAAAGTTCATGAAGATTTTTAAATTTGTGAATTCTTTTAAATTTGTTAACATTGCTTGAATCCATTTTTTTTAATTTGTAACATTTTTTAAAATATCATGGTTTTTTAATTCACAACATTTTTTAAATCCGTAGACATATTTTGATTTAAAGAACTTTTTCATATAAAAAAATGATAGGAAGTTTTTTCTGAGCTAGCAACGGAGGGAGCAGAAAAAAAAACTAAGCGAGCGAGTGCAGCAGAGAGCCGAGCGAGCGAGAGCTTCATGAGCCAACCCATGTGAGCGTTATAGCAGCAATTCGACGGTTTCAGCATGGAATAGGAGCTCCCAGGTGGCTCACAATACCACGACCAATTGACACCAAGGCCAAAACGTGTAAGGACACCACAATCACGTACCGAACAACTCCACTCACCTATCGAAACAAATACCGTCCGTAACAACAGTCCAACACGATATACAAATGAAAAAAGGCACCGCCAACACATATATTCAACCCAAGCCAAGGCAGATAAAACCAAATCGAAACACACGACTACAATAACCTGCTAGAGAAAAAAGAGTTTAATCACATGAGTGAAGAACGGCATGGCGAAGCGCGCGTTAGCATTTAGTATATTTGAAGTCGGAGCATCCTGAATCGCCTCGTCCAAAAGAGTTAATCTTAACATAAGACCATTAACCAATCTATTCACGTATTTCTCAGTTGACAAATTTCCCAGCTAACAAAGACGACACGCTTCAATATTGCTCGGTCCGGTTGGCATTTGGGCCTTTAGCCCATTCCATGGAGTAAAAAGGAAAAAAAGAAAAAGGAGAAGGGGAGTTGTTGGCAAACCCTTGTTGACCGAAACCACTAATTAAGGAGTACTCCTTCCAAAGATCACTCCCATCTCCTCAGGTTGCGACAAGTGGCGCACTGCATACGCCCCACTTGTCGCAACCTGTGAGTTTTCCCTTTTTTCGTACATCCGTTTATCAAAACGTTTTATCTCTTAAACCGTGCGTCCAAATCTCGAACCGTATTCACCATTGAATTCCGCACGTCGAGATCTTCAAAACTAGATCCCATGTTAATAGGTTTTGACGAACTTTTTCCTTCAGGAAAAAAATCGGACGGAAAACCGAACTGGGAGCACGTTTTTTCCCTTTTCGAAAGAGGCACGGCCGTGCCTATCACAAAAGCACAACCGTACCTCTCGCGGAAGGAAAAAAAATAGAAAACACATTTTTTTTCCGTTTTCGAGAAGCACGGCCGTGCCTCTCGCGAAAGCACAACCGTGCCTCTCGCGGAAGGAAAAAAAACAGAAAACATATTTTTTTTTCGTTTCCGAGAGGCACGGCCGTGCCTCTCGTGAAAGCACAACCGTGCCTCTCGCCGAAGTAAAACCGTGCCTCTCGTGGAAGAAAAAAAAACAGAAAACACGTTTTTTTTTTTCGTTTCCGAGAGGCACGACCGTGCCTCTCGTGAAAGCAAAACCGAACCTCTCGCGGAAGGAAAAAATATGGAAAACGCATTTTTTTTTCGTTTCCGAGAGGCATGGCAGTGCCTCTCGTGGAGGAAAAAAAATCGGAAAAATTTATTTGGTCCAAAAGTTAAGGAAGACAGGTTGAAAACCAAAAAGTTGAAAAAACCGAAAAAACATTTTAAAAAGCCGAAAATGCGTGTGGAAAAATAAAAAAAATAAAATCCAAAGGGAGCGCCCAGAGCGCGACACGTGGTGGCAGCTGAGACACCCCAAGTGATCGTTGCGAGGAGCGCTCATCAACTAGTTGCTCTCCTAGTTGACGCCTGCGGGCATCAACAAATCGTGGCTTCGCCTGTAGCGAGGCGCAGTGGGCCGACCCAGTTTGGGGCTTCGCAATTGCATGCTTTTTCTTTTTTTGAGTTTTGTTTTGTTTCTGGTTTTATTTATTAATTTTTATTTTTATTTTTATTTTTACTTTTTCTTTTGTTTCTTCTAGATTTAGTTTTTCTCTTGTTTTTTTGGTTTTTTCATTTAGGGTGAACATTTTTCAAATACACATTGAACACTTATTTAATATACGGTCAACTACTTTTATATACAGTGAACTTTTTTTAATGTTCGGTGAACTTTCCTTCAAATATGGTGAAAATTGTTTTAATACAGACTGGACTTGTTTTCATATATGGTGAACTTTTTTTAATGTACGATGAGCATTTTTAAATATATGGTGATTATTTTTTAGTACAAACTGATCTTTTTTTCAGCACATAATAAACATTTTTAATATATTTTCTATTTTTATAAATAGGTTTTAATTATTTAGCACAGTAAAAAAACCAGCAGTCTGTTTTGTAAAATAAACCATCATGAAACCCGAAGAGGAAAAGCAAGGAAAAACCGCTCAACTGAGACTCGCCAGAATGGGCCGGCCCATTTGTTCCAAGTTCAGGCGTAGGCTGTACTTGTTTGACGGTAACGAGGGCAAACCCTATTTGGCGCTGCAGGCGCCGGTTACTACTGTTTCTGTAAACCGGCGCCTGCAGACGCGTCAGCTGGGCCGGCCCATCTAGGAATTTTTTTCTGTGCTTAAAATCGCAAAAAACAAAGCGACGCGCCCGAACTGGTTCGAACCCGAGACCTCCCGACCGAGATACGCTTGTGTAACCACTACACCACTCTGCAGGGTCTGCTTAAACTTAGCTTTCCCCTTATTTTATTCTTTCTTTCACCTTTTTCCTTTTTCTTTTTTTCGTTTTCCTTTTTTTCTTTTTCTTTTCCGTTTTCAGTTTTTTCCATCCTGGTTCGTTGATTTTGTTTGCAAATACGTGAACTTTTCTTTTAATTCAATGAATTTTTTAATTCGATGAACTTATTTTTAAATTTTTGAACTTTTTCCCAAATCGATGAACTTTTTTCAAAATCGACGATCTTTGTTGAATATCGATGAACTTATTTATAATTTCAGTGAACTTTTTTGAAATCAATGAACTTTTTTCAATTTTGATGAACTTTTTTTCAAACTAGATGAACTTTTTTCAAATTCGATGAATTTTTTCTCAAATTCGATGAACTTTTTTCGCATTTGATGAACTTTTCTTTCAAATTCGATTAGGTTTTTTTCCATAATCGATGAACTTATTTCACAGTTTGTGAACTATTTTCAAAATTGTTGAACTTTTTTTCCAATATTGTGAACTTTTTTTCTATATTGATGAACCTATTTTGAATTCCAAGAACATTAAAAAAAAATGAACTTTTATCCATACTGGTGCACTTTTTTTATTACAAATCTATGATTTTCTATTTCAAACTTACGTTTTTTTTTTGGAAATGATATATATGTGTCCAGAATTTATGTATTGTAATAGAAGAAGTATTAAATATGTTTGGTTTTGGATTGTAGACACCAAAGCGGTCCTAGTGCAGTAGTTCTTCTGTTGTTTCTTTCGGCCGAATACGATACGGTGGCGCGCGGGTTCGAATCTTGTCTTCCGCAATTATTTTTTCTATCGGCTCTGCTTTTGGAAGAAGTTGTTGGGCCGGCCCGCAGATAGGCGCGCGCGAGCGCCAAGAGCGCTAAGCAGCGCAGAAGGCGCCGAAAAGGAGCTCCCGGTAACGAGCCTCAACTTGGAGCTCTCAGAGTTCACTTAAAAAAAAAACTTGGAGCTCTCAGAGTTGTTACGTGGGACCCCTCAAAAAAAAATTGCTACGCGGGCACTTTCTCTCGCTTACAGTGAGATGGTAGTTACCCTCGCACAAAGCGCGGCGCGACCAAGGCGATCATCACTGTAGCAGTGCGTTCTTTTTTTCCCTCTGTATTTTTTGTTCGGTTTTTTCACCGATCAGGCTGGTTTTTTCCTATGTTGCTTTTTTGTCCGGTTTTCACTGTTTGGGTGGTTTTCTTGGTTTTTTTTTCTTGTTTTCTTTTCTTTTTTTCTTATGGTTTGTCTTTTTTTTTCTTCACCGGTTTCTTCCGTTTTTCTTTTTCTTCTTCGTTATTCTTTTTTTCACTTTTTTTTTCTTTTTTTCTTCTTAATATGTTGGTTTTCTTTGTTTCTTTCTTTGTTTTTCTTTTTATTTCTTTATCAGTTTTCACAGGGTTTTTCCTTTTCTTTTTTATTTTCTTTCATTCTACGGATTTCTTTGTTTCTTTCATATTTTTCATTGGTTTTCTTCGTTTTTCTTTGTTTCTCTTACGGTTTTCACTGTTTTTCAAATACACGAGGTACATTTTTTCTTAAATACATGTTTGGAACACTTTTTTGAATACATGGTCAACCTTTTGAAATACATGGTGAACATTTTTTTAATGGGAATAAACATTTTTTACACACGGTGTTCATTTTTCGTATACGTCAGGAACATTTTTTTATGCACGTTTAACATTTTTTAAATACATGAACAATATTTTTTCATACACATTGTATAGTTTTATATACATTTTTCGTATACATGAGAAACATTTTTCGTGCAGCGTGTTCTAGGCCCTGGCGGCTAACTCTCTCGTGAGGCGTCTTCTAGGCCGCACTGCATCGTGGCTGACTCCGAACCTACGCGACGGCGGCTCCAAGCTTAAGCTTTTCTTATTTTGAGAGCAAGCCAGCGCTACATTAATCAGACAACTGATTCAGTATTGCCGAATACAACCCGGCACCTCGCCTAGCTTCATGAACCGCAGACTGGGCGAGAACATGAGCAACAACATTACAGACTCAGAAAACATGAATAAAGAAAATAGACCCAAACAAACAAGCCTTCAACTTGATGTCCTAATCCACCGAAGCGATATGACACTATTAGGGAAAACCATACCAGTAGCGCGGGTTTTTGTGCTATCAGTAGCGCGGGGCCCTTGTTACTGTTACGGCGCTACAGCTAACATTTAGCACCCGCGCTACTGCTAGTCTCCATATCCAGCGTTACTGCTAATTATCTGCAGCGCGCCTGGTAGACCACCGCTAGTGCTAAGACAGCGCTACTGCTACCAGCACCCCGCGCTACTGCTAACATTTTCTATATTTTTTTCTGCGTATTTACGCTGTATTTGTACAGGTTTTATAAAGTAGCAACATACATCATCATCATCATCATACATTGAAACTATATGAAACAAGAATGTCTCATCGTCATCATCGAAGTGGTACAACATAGTGTCATCATATCATCATCATCATCCAACACAAATGATGTCGTCATCATCTCAAATACATGCAACTACATGGTCATCACATGCACATGTTTCATCATCCATCTAAATTATGATATAGAAGAGAAGAGCGATCACTATGAGGAAGAGCGGAATTATGCAGTAGCTCATGAGGCACCGCCTCTGATCCCTCTCTCGCGCTAGCGTGAACCTCAAGTAACTAGCTTCCGCTTCCGCTCTGGTATCGAACCCTCTCTGGCTGCCGACGGGGAACCGGTACACTTGGGCCTGACACTCTGGCCACTCGTCGTACACTCCTGAAACCTTCCCTATGTACACGGCATAGCACTTCTTTGCCATCGATGATCTATGTACCTGTTAGAGATGCATTCAACGATATATAATATGCAACATAATATATATATACTTGAGCAATATGAAGAGAAAGAGTAAGCAAATAGAAGCAACATATAGTAAACATAATAAACGAAGTTCATCGTAACTAATTAACTAGCGCTATGCAAGTTCAGCAGGACCGTTTACACCACAAAGTTTCTAAGTTGTGTCGAATACATAAAGTTCAAATTCAACGGACACGCCATCATCGTGATCGTCAATCACGGGAACTTCCATTCGTCCATGTCCGGAAGGATGCACCCTAGCTTCATGAAAGGCGTCATGTCCAATCACTGTAGGCCTATGCGAGCTCGGACGTCATCCCGCGATACAAGGCCACCGTGGAACATCCCGTTCTCTTCGACGATGTCTTTCACGATGATCGTCGCAATGTCCTGCTGGATGCGATAGAAGTCATTCCTCAGTTTATTATCTGGTTCGGCTCCTATGGCTTGGGCCCATTTGCGGATATGGGCATCGGATGAAGATGTCATGCCAAGTTGTTGACGATCCCTTCTGAATTCCATCATGTGATGGATGACGTAGAATCCATCGTTCGAACTTTCTGCCGGTTGCTGGACACAGCAGAACTCAGTTTTATGTAGGAAAGTCGGCGCGTTCATCCTTTGTTTCTTGATTTGAATGTGGCCACCCCTTACGCTGAAGCCAAGGAGAGCACGATCCAGAACACTCTTAATGTGTGTGTAGTCTTTCTTCACCGTGTTTTTGGACGAGTCCAAATACAGAGCGTAGGAGACTCACAGGTAAAGAATGATAAGGATGGCGCGCCCCTCGCTGCGCAAAACAAATACACCTTAAATTAGCCTCCTTACGTACGAACGAATGATCGAAATGTACGGAAGGATGTGTTATAGCGGCTATCCGAGAATGACTTACATGGGATGATAAAGCAGCATAATCATTTCCTTGTCCTTATTCATTACCATGAAGTCTTCGATGTACTTTCTCGTAGCATTACGTTCCACATCGCTGATTCCCAGGAAGCCCTCATGCATGTAGTAGGGGTCCGCTACCGCGATTAGCGAGATTTGCTCTTTCGTGATGATGTAGCTCATATGTAGCGCAAAAAGGAGGACGAGCGTAAAATCAAGCCGCCTCTGGAGATACATATCGAAGATGTGATCAAACTGCTGGAAGAACATATCCGAGGGCATGTAGTGACGTAGCCCTTGCCCATCGGCACATGAACCGCGTATAGCGGGTATCCTGGATCCTTTGAGGCAAGGAGGCTCTTCTCTGTCTCCAGCACATGGTCATGGAGTCTCCTGAGATCCCCATGTACGGCCATGAGAGCGTCCGGCGGTAGCATCGGCTGGCCGGCGCGGTGGAGTAACGACGAACCTCTTGCCGATACACTGTCCGCAACCCTGGTCACCGAAGGCGGCTGGCTGCTAGAACCAGCTTTGGCGGCAGGAGAGCCTTTATTCGGAGGTCTCTTCCTCTGCTTCTTCTTGGGTTGAGCTACTGAGCCTTCCAGACACTTCCTGACCCTCGCCCCCAGTGTTGTGGGGCTAAGCACTCTACGACCCTCGGGTAGTTGACCCTGGGTTGAGGCGGCATCCGGAGGCATGTCCGCGTCTTCTCCGTCATGTCCGGCCTCTTCTCCACCGCCATGTCCGGCCTGATCTTCTCCGCCACCATGTCCGGCCTCTTCTCCACCGCCATTATCAGTCATCCCCCATGTCGTCATTGGCCGCCCCGTCGACGTCATCAACATCATCATCGTCTTCACTTATCCACCGAGTATAGCCATTCATGAAACTAGTCATGAGGAGGTGCGCCTTCAAACGGCCTCCCTTAAAGGGGTCGAGCCAGACTCCTCCTTTGCATCTTCGACACGGACATAAAATCTCGTTCCGGTTATTTTCATGCATGTTGTGCACCACGGATCGCAGCCATCTTTCCACCATACTTCCACTGACCTTCATGATCGCCATCATGGTATAATCAGCAAAAGGATTATAAATGCATGCATGCATCAAAATAATACAAAAATTCGGCATGACCTTCCCTAAAAATAGGGACCAATAGAGTTTGCCCGAAATTCGCCGAAACGGAAATAAATCGACATTTTGGTAAAATATAAGCAACTCATGTCCTGTCACGCACAATTCGGCAAATACACATATAGGCAGCAATTCATGCCACACGCAAAATTCCCATCATATCACCCGATTCGGTCATATCGCACACACACACACATATTTTCATTCGTCCAAAAGCACCATTTTTTACTCACCTATCTCGAGAGAGATCGAGCACGGTGATGAGGTCGGTGTCGCTACACACCTAGGGATCAAAAGTGGACAAAGATGGATTTACTTAATTAAATGGATAGATCTAGTTGTGGAGTTTGATAGGTCACTTAAGAAGATGGCTCTAACTAGCGGAGGGAGGAGAGAAAGTTAAGGGGTGCATTAATGGAGAGAGATGGTGGAGGGGGCATTAAAGGAGATAGAAGAGAGGTAGGAGAAGGAAGAGAAAACAAAGCTAGCTAGAAGTAATGGTGGAAGCAAAGGAGAAGAAGTGAGGGAGAGAGGAGGGGGAGGGGGGGAGAGGTTTGGAAAAGGTGGCAGCTGCGCCTTAGCAGTAGCGCAGGTTGGCGGACCGCGCTATTACTAAGAGCAATAGCAATAGCGCTGGTCTGCAAACCACACTACTGCTAAGTGGGGACCGCCGCGTGGGCCTGTGCAGCCGTAGTTGCAGCGGGGGGTACGTGACCCGCGCTACTGCTAATAGCAATAGCAGCAGCGTGTGTTTCTTAGCCCGTGCTGCTACTATTCGTAGCCTGGTGGGTACGGTGGGGCCCACTTAGCAGCAGCGCTGTTATGTCACCCCGCGCTACTGCTAATAGGATACCAGTAGCGCCTATCTTATCCCCGCGCTACTGTTAATTATTAGTATCACGTGTTCACGGCCCGCTCTACTGTTATGCCTCCACCTATAAGGTTTTCCCTAGTAGTGTGAGATCGGTCAGGTAGCGAAGCATTAATCTGAGATATGAGAGTCTGACAATCAGAAGCAAGGACCAACCCATCAAATCCAGCTTGAAGAACAAAGGATAGAGCATGCCTCACTGCAATAGCTTCAGCCAGTTCAGGCGAAGTGACTCCTAACTCCATACTCCTCTTTAATGGCGCTCCAGATTTCAGTTGCAAATTGACATTGTAGAAAAGTATGCTCCACCATCTCCTCCCTCGAACAGAAGCAACAATCATACTGTGAGGACAGCTTGAGCTATTTACTTCAATAAGACTTCCTTACCAGCTTGCGATAATGGTTTATCAGACCAGCCATTCAGATGCTTCCAAAGGCGGCCAGGGAGGAAGTTGAAGCAATTAGAGCAAGACCGACCCACCCAAGTAGGCATGCCAAGATAAGTGGTTTGCAGAGCTTCATCCTAAGCTTGAAATAATTGTTTGACCCTTTCTTTGATAGCATCACCACATCTAGAACCAAAGAAGATGGAAGACTTATGCATGTTAATCCTCTGTCCTGATCCAGCCCAATACAAGTCAAGTGTAGCTTTCAAAGTTTGTGTACTCCTCATGTCCCCACGGGCAAAGAACAAACTGTCGTCCGCAAAAAGCAAATGAGATATTGCTGACCAGATTTTCCATTCCTGATTCCTTTAAGAAAACCCTGTTGTTCTTTTTGTTGAAGCAAGCAAGATAAACCAGCTTCCACACAAGGAGAAACAAATTAGGGCTAATCGGATCCCCTTGGAGAATGCCTCGGGATGGTATAAAAGGATCTGGAGCTCTCCATTCACCCGGACTGCATATCGAACTGCTGTAACACATCTCATAACAGTAGAGACCGATTGAGGAGCAAAACCAAGTTTCAGAAGTATACCCTCGATATATCACCATTCAATCCTGTCATACGCTTTCATCATGTCAATTTTGAGGGCAAAATAAGGCGTCTTGGACTGCTGGCTGCAAATGGAATGCAAGCACTCATATGCAATAAGTACATTATCCGTAATCAGCTGCCCAGGAACAAAGGCGCTTTGCTGTTCTGAAACAATATATGGCAGATTTTTTTCAACCTATTGGCACTAGTAGAAAAAGACCCATTTGTCCCGGTTCCGGAACCGGGACTAAAGGGTCGGGACTAAAGCCCAATACCTTTAGTCCCGGTTCGCCTACGAACCGGGACAGATGGGGCTCTACATGGCCGCTGCGGCTTGCCCAGGCAGGAGGGCCTTTTGTCCCGGTTGGTAGCACCAACCGGGACCAAAAAGCTTCCACCCGTTAGCAGTTCAGGGGCTGGGGTTTTTGTTTTTTTTTTTAGGGGGGGGGGGGGGGGGGTGGGGGGTTTTGTAGGGTTAGTTTAGGGGTTTCATATATTGTGTTAGCTAACTAATAGAGAGAAGTGACCTCTCTTATCTCTGTGCTTGGTCGACGCTACGTACTATACGTATAGAGAGAACTCGCGACACGCTAGCTAGTAAGGAAATGAAGGAAACCATTAAGTATACAAGATCGTCATGAACATATATATACAGAGAGAAGTGATCGACCTCCTCCTTCTCCGATAGATTGGTCGAACAACAAGTTTTCGTATATCTATCCGACGCTACTAGCTACATATATACAATATAAGATCTCTTACAATCCCTAACATCTGATGTCAAGTTTCACATGGTATTCTGCGGCTTTATTGATGATGTGGTCAAGAAAGAATCCCGCCAATTCCTCTTGAATTGCTTTTATACGATCTTGTGGTAGGAGTTCATCCCGCATCTGCCACATCTAATTTGAAGATGGGGGTCAATACATATATATGAATGAAACTCAACACAAATGATGGTAATAAAATAAAATTATGAATATTATTGCTTACGCACTTCATATTGTTTTTCAGAGTAGCCCCGCTCACAGGTCGTGTGGCGGATGAACTCGCAAACGTAGTATCCACAAAAATCATTCCCGCCTTCCTGCCGCAACCACTTTCCAAGAAATAGAGGTCAATCAAACTGATAAGCAAGCATGCTAAATGGTATTGATGAAACTAGCTAGAATCAATGGGAGATGCGCGGAACTAGCTAGTAGTACTTACTTTCGGGTGTGTAAATCGGAGCTTCCCCGGCAGTCCCGGAGCTTCTACGGTGAACTCTTTCCAAACCCTGCCAGACAAAGAAAAAAATTACTTGATATCAGGAAATGAACAAAGTTGCCAATATGGTGCGATAACGATCGATTGAACTTACTTCTCGAGCATTTTAGTCATGGCCGCATACTCCTTGGGATCTTTTCGTCTCGAGTCTAAGACGGTTACTAGTCCCTATTCAAGCTTAATCTCTAGGAGAATAAAGTGGAAGCTGCGCACGCATGCATAACTCATCAATTACATTACTATAACCTAGAGTAATAAGGGAAACCGAATATGCACAAGACAGTAACACTCACTTGAAGTTGTAAGGAAAGAGTATTTTATCTTTGTTTTGATTTCGAAGCAACGATTGTAGCAAGTTGGCCTCGGTTTCTTTGGCATTATATTTAACCGTCCATTCATCTATGAGATTTGTGTTAATGAACCCAATATCATAGATTTGTACTTTTCTGCATTCGACGATCTTCAATCTGCATAATATAGTAAGGATAATTATATATACATGTAATGAAAGAGCTGAGCTATATATAGAGACTTAATTACAGAAGTAGCACTTACAGACAGTAGCAAGTGACGATTATTTTATCGAGGGCCTTTTGATTGAAAAACTGGAAGAACTCCTCAAATGGAACAGACAACAGATCAATTCCAACGAGGTCATGCTCCTCTTTAACTCTCAGCGTCAAAGTATCCTTTCCAGACTCGCTGCAGGTGTCCATGTACCACTCATGGAATCTTCGCATCATCGTTGTTAGAGGAGGATGACCAGGTTTGACGAGAGGCTTCCCGTGCCGGTATTTGTGTTCGTCCACCTCCATTATATCAAAATGTGCATCGTCGGGCAGGTAATCTGCAGGATTGGTATCGGGCACCATCCCCGGATGATTAGCGACGATATTGCTAGACACGTTGAGCGGGGGGCACGATTGGTTCGCTTGTTCGCCGAGCTGGGGAATTTTTTCCCACTTCTTCGTTCTGCTAACCTTCGATCACTGCAAGTACTTCCCGACCGCTCCGCTTCCTGATATGTCCTTTCAATAATGCGCTCATAGTTGGTTTGCGGCGGAGACGGTGGTGGTCGCTTCAGGGCATCGAGAGTGCGCTTCGCTTCCACCGGATCTATCTTCTCCTCCGGAGGTGGAGGTTTCTTTGCAAAAAAGTCCCTCACTTGGGCTTTCAGATCTTCGCGTTTTCCTCCTCGGTCATCTCGTATGGTAACTTCTCTAGAGGCTTGAGAGATGGACCGAATCTGTATTGCCTCCCGCTGTCGGTGTCAAAACCGGCATACCTCGGGGTAGGGGGTCCTGAGCTGTGGATCTAGGATCGATGGTAACAGAGACGATGAACACGGTGTTTTACCCAGGTTCGGGCCCTCTCTATGGAGGTAAAACCCTACATCCTGCTCTTCTTTATATTGATGAAGTATCAAGGTACAGAGTTGATCTACCTCGAGATCATATGTTGTGGTCTAAACCCAAGGGGTATGATGAGTAATGTCATAATCTATCTATCAACGAGCCTGGCCTCGGCTTATATAATGTACCGGAGGCCCAGGATGACAAGAGTCCTAGTCGGCTACGTTGGTGGAGAGGAGTCCTTGTCTTGATCACCATGTCTTGTGGAATCTTCCTTGTATATGTCATCGGCTGTCCGAACTGGCCCATTAGTGAACCGCCACGGGGGTCCTCGCCCAACCCACTGGTCGGGAGACGACATGGTGAGTACCCCCCTAGTCCAGGACACCGTCAGTAGCCCCCTGAACCGGTCTTCAAGTTGGGGACGCTCCTCGATTCTTTCCGAACTGTTCTTCATCTTCGGTCGCCGGTCTTGAAAGCTGGTTCAACAAATCCTCCCATCTCCGATCTTGAGGATCGCCGAGGTGTATCCGAAGAGTTCATACGTCGGGTATCCGAGGAGTCTTTTCAAGTTATCGGCCTTTATCAATGCCTTGTAAGTTTTTTACGCCACACCCGGGGTTTGAAGTGTTTCCCGTGCGACGGCGCCCTCTTGCGTCCGAGCTCCAAGGCCGAATTAAATCCGAGGCATCTCTTCACAGCCGAGCTCCAACACTATTCGGCATTCAAGGTATCTTCTTGCGTCCGAGCTCCAACGCCGAACTGAATCCGAGGTATCATAGATTACCTTGACCTCTAAAAATTTGAATGAGTTCATCCGAGCTTAAATGCCGGAGTAGCCTTCTATGGAACGAGCCATTCGAATCCGAGCTTTACGCCGGTCCGCTTCCGAGCTCCAACGCCGGACTGCATCCGAGTTCTAACGATAGTCAGCATTCGAGGTGTCATAACTACCTCGGTTTTTAAAAGATTTGAACGAATTCAGCCGAGCTTAATGCCGGAAATGCCCTCTATGGAGCCAGCCACTGGCGCCCGAGCTTTATCCCGGACTGCTTCCGAGGTGGTGCACCACCCTGACTGCGGGCTGATTTTTTGTGAATATTTTCAACTGGTGCAATTTATTCTCTGCCGAGATATATATCCAGTAGCCCTCAAGGTGTGCGTCGGTCTAAAACCCGAGATGCACCTGAAGGATGGCATAAAACCGGTGATCCCAGTAGCCCCTGAGACTCAGGTCGATGCGCGAAATCGGCCTAAGGATCAACTCCTAGCTCGGCAGCATACGTAGGAATTGAAACGCAGTGTAATATATTAGAGATAATAGTGATCGGCGAACGGGCCCTTGAGAGAGGGTCTTGAGAAGTTGCCGTAATATATTAGCTTGATGCCAGATAGGTCTAGATGGTACCTGTTGTTGTCCGAAAACGCGTTTGCCTATAGTTCGGTCAAGCCGAACACTAAGCACTTTGAATTTTCTGCATTGAACAAGCAATGTGGTAGCCCCCGAGACACTGGTCGGGTGGCAACACCAGATCAGGGGATCGATGTGCCCCTTTAATATTTGTAAATAATAAGCCCGAAGCCCAGTAGCCCCCGAGTCTTAATGCGGACACGGGTGGCCGAATTAAGGATCGATATCTATAGTAAAATCATAAATTATGTGTAATGACTCTATGTATCGAAGTACTTTACATCATTAGTGCTCGGATCTGCATTGTATAAAACTTTGTTAACCGACCATCGGCTTCAACCTCTTCGGCCAGTAGCCGAGGAGTGTTTTCCTACTTTATAAAGCCGTTATAAGGGCAAAGATTTATGGAAAATAAGGCAATCCGGTCATACGGTTTTATAAACAAAGGTACACGGAGAGATATGTTATATTACGTTTTAACGTAAGAAACATCTTCCAAAGAAAATAGTCCCGCTATCGGTTCCTTTCTTTGGGTCGTCATGTTTATCATGATCATGAAACCTCACCTCCGATCAATGTGGGAGGAAAATATTGAGGATTTAGTTCGGGGAAAATTCCCGAACTCTATGGCATTAATGAACCAAAATTTTCACTTCCGTCGTTGCCAACCAATGTGATCCTTTAAGATTGCTAGCTTTCGGCTTTACCCAGTCTGAGGTACTTACTCGGATGACCCGGTAGTAACAATCATAGAGGTGCTCCCTTTACCACCTAGCCGAACAATCGGGAACGTAGGGGTAAGCACAGGAGCCAGGCAACCCAGCTTGGCCAAAATTTTAAGTCAAATTGATGCATATTTATGGCTTTATAACGATGATTGCGGAAGGAGGCCCTCGTATATTAAATTCAAACGCCGATGATATGTTTATTTTGACTCCGTTGCGACCGTTTATCATTTGAAAGTGGCCCATCGTCGGCTTCCACCCCCTTGTAGATGCTACGCAGGGTGTTTTCGCAATAACAAAACAACCCTTAGCCGACGTCTCGGTGCCCGAAGACGGTTGTGTTAGTGGAAACGAGGCAATCAGATATGCGGGCTTTATAACTTTCACTTAGTCATAGGAGCTTAAAGTTGGGAGGCCAGTTACTAGCCCCCAGTTAGTGTTCGGCGACAGTCGAGGTCAAGCCGTAAACACTTCGGCCAATGTTATGAACGGACCGTTATTTAACATGGGGTGACCTCTATCGATCTTATAATTTAACACAGTCATCGGATCGCTGACCAGTTTACACTTATTGTGACAGTCAGTTTTCGGCTTTCTCCACTGAGGCGCTTAACCATGCTAGCTGGAAGCACAATCGCAGTGGTTCTCCCTTTGCACATCTAGCCGAACAAAGCGGAACGTAGGAGGCAAGCACAGGAGCCGGGCAACCTAACTATTGACCAAAGACACAATTCGAAACCGATGCATATAAAGCAATACCCGAGAATGTTTTGCCGAATCTCTAAAGGTGTCCGGCGTTGCACTGCGAGACTTATGCTGGAAACACACAAATAGTTTAAAAGTGCCATAGGCTTAAAAACCAAAAGACTTATGCGGAAACTCGACGTCCGAACTAAATGAAGTCAATTGGTGCCGATCCGAAAATTGGTCTAAAAAAAATTTGTGCTTCTGTCGTGCTTTAACATGACACATCCGATCTCAAGACTGCAAGTGGGTCAAGATCGGACCCAGGCTATCCGGCTATTGACCACACACTCGAGTCGAGGAAGGAGTGATAGAAAAAGACTTTGCAACGAACAAGAAGAAAACACACTTATTATAAAACAGCTCATGTAAATTTAAGAGCCCCCAGCTAACAAGGGTAAAGGGAGTTTTTTTTAACAAACAACTCACGTGAGCACGGTCGAACCGAACACAAATTAAAAATTTAAAACTTTGGGCATGAAAGCGACTTAGCTGGTTAATGTGCTCGGCATCGATGACGCGGTCCGAGTTTACGGCGGGACGAGGTCCCAGCCCCTAAGCCAGTCCCGAGATGGAGGAGCGAAGAGCTCGGCACTCCGAAGTGGCGACACTGCACGGCCAATGTGGCGCGGTGGAACACCCCGTCCGTCCGAGGCGACGGAGTAGGCCGACAGTATGACGCCGAAGTTCCCGGTGTGGGTTAATGAAGTGATGACGAAGCCCCCGGTTCAGCCGAGGTGACAGCGCTGCCCAATCCGGATCATTTACCTGTGCACGGAAGATAGTGCAAGCCGGAGATAACAGTAATAAAAAAAGGTTGCATGATTAATAATTCATGCAAAGTGAGTAATAAAAAAAATATGACCCGTGCGCCAAACACCCGACGAGGTAGGACCCTCTTGATGATGCCGAAGTCCCCGAGGCAACCGAACATGTCGGTATGGCAATTCAATCAACAAGATAATCACGCGAGCCGATTTATGTCAATTGGGACGATGACATTGGCTTGCCGAAGTGACCGCGTGACGCAGTCGAAGTCAATCACCTGCATACATAAAATAGTGCGGTCCAAAAAAAATAATATAAATATATATAAAATCCTTGCATAATTGCTTTTCGCAAAGATAATTTATTTAAAGAGATGTGGCCTGGCGCCGAAGTCATTGTCAATGCAGGGCATCGGCGTGATGCGATAAAGGCGTGGCAAAGCCCGAATTCACAGGTCGGTCCGAGTTTCGGATGCGGCGTTTACCGAACTATGTACGGAAACTGACCGAACCACCACGCGACCGTCGTTAATGCGGCCACTATTTGATAGACCTGTGTACAGATGATGGAACAAACCAGAGTAATAATTCCTTGGGAAAAATAAACCCAAACAAGCAAAAATTGCTAGGATTAATAGCACCTGGTTTATTTGTTGTAGCAGTCCGAAGAAAGGTTACTCCCAAAATTGGGACTCGATCCGCACACCCATTGCCTGATGGGTGATGAAGCGACGGCATGGCGATGCTGGCAAAGATTGTATCGCCGAGGCAAAGTCCCCGGTCCAGCTAACGTAACGTAGCTGGTCGGCTGGTGACGCCGAAGTCTCCGGAGTAGGTTGATGAAGAGATGGCGAAGCCCCCGGTCTAGCCGAGGTGACGGAGCAGGTCGGTAAGTAGACGTTGCAGTTGCCATGTCAGCCGAGGTGTTGAAGCAGTTCGGCGTGATGGACATCGGCTTAAAGAAGCAACAGTGCGGCCATGCCGACGCAGGTCGTAACTTGTAACGCGGTAAATGCCGGCTTGATGAAGTGGCCATGCGACGGTGCCGGTGTGCCCGCTCCGTGTAATCCGTGGGGCGGCACTGTTGGTGATGATTTATACTTGGCGATTCCGAACTCTTGTTCGGCTCGCCGAGATGATGATCCGAAGAAGTTGAGCTCGGCTCAAAAAGCGACGACGCGTCTAGCGCAGGTCGGCAGCCGTGGAGCAATATTGCCGGACTGGTTTGACACCAGCGTGATGGTGAAGATTAACTCAGAGGAGGCTTAAAATTTTATGGGTACATGTTTAAAAACAACGCACAATACCCTAGAAGAAAATTCCTTTAAAAAGGTCGTCCAATATCACGTTTATAAAGAAACATGAATTCGGGTCGGATCCATATTCGCGCTGAAAACAGATCAGAAAATTGGTCCACTCATCAGAAGGTTCCCGGAGTTTGAACCGTCGGATCGAGCTGAAATTTTGAGGGGTTGTAGATATAAGAATTCCGCAGCTGATCAACGGTTGGATCTTCCAAAGGACGTCCGAGCTAGATGTTGGATACCACGCTCCAAACTTGTCCAGATTCGACAGGGCTCCGGTATATCGGAGATTGCCAGAGATTCCTCCATCGGAACTCGGCGAAATTTTGCATGGTTGTTGTAGACTTAATTCCGCACAATTGCACCGAAGCAATCGTTAAAATGACACTCGAGGAAGCAGCGACAGAGAATATGAATCCGCTGTATAGAAAAACAGCGCGGTCGCCTGAGGACAATGTTGAAGTTGAGCCCCCGGGCTATATGGATGATTCCTCTATGATCTTGATAGAGATCGGAGTTGATGTTGATGAAGGCCCTCGTCCGAACATGGCGATCGGAGACGGAGCGCAGTCCTTGGTCGAGCCGGCGACGAAAATGCCGACGTCGCAGTTGATCTGCGGGCGAGCCATTGATCCTTTGCTGATCACACAGCGGAACTCTCAATGAAAGCACCATTGTCGGTGTCAAAACCGGCAGACCTCGGGGTAGGGGGTCCCGAGCTGTGGATCTAGGATCGATGGTAACAGAGACGATGAACACGGTGTTTTGCCCAGGTTAGGGCCCTCTCTATGGAGGTAAAACCCTACGTCCTGCTCTTGTTTATATTGATGAAGTATCAAGGTACAGAGTTGATCTACCTCGAGATCATATGTTGTGGTCTAAACCCAAGGGGTATGATGTGTAATGTCATAATCTATCTATCAACGAGCCTGGCCTCGGCTTATATAATGTACCGGAGGCCCAGGATGACAAGAGTCCTAGTCGGCTATGTTGGTGGAGAGGAGTCCTTGTCTTGATCACCAAGTCTTGTGGAATCTTCCATGTATATGTCATCGGCTGTCCGAACTGGCCCATTGGTGAACCGCCACGGGGGTCCTCGGCCCAACCCACTGGTCGGGAGACGACATGGTGAGTACCCCCTAGTCCAGGACACCGTCACCCGCCTCTGGCTGTACTGCTAGATGCCGGAGCGGCGGCGTCTCTCTTCCATTGCTGCTGACGAGTAGTAGAAGGAGGCGGAGTGCTCCGACGCGCCGGAGCAGCCGGAGCGGCGTCTTCTGTCTTTCGCCATTGCTGACGAGGCGGAGGAGGAGGTGGGCTGCTCGGACGCGCCGGAGCAGGCGGAGAAGGAGGCGGAGTGCCGCCCTCACACGCCGGAGCAGCCGGAGAAGGAGGTGGAGTGCCCTGATCACTCACCGGAGGAGGAGGCCGAGTGCCCTGACTCGCCGGAGGCGGTGGCGTCCAGTTCGGAAGCTTGATGTTCTCCTTCCACCATAGACATGGAGTCTTCAGAGCAAGACCCAGCTGAGTATCCCCTTCACCTGTAGGGTGGTCAAGCTCGAGCTCCTCAAATCCCTCCGTTACTTCATCCACCATCACAACAGCTTAGCCATGTGGAATCGGACGGCAGTGAAAAGTTACGTCGGGTTCAGGAGGTGCAACAGAGCCGACAGCCGCCTTGACTTTGAGGTGCTGCCATTGCGTCATAAGCTGGCAATGCTGAGCCTCCGTGATAGCATCCACGGGGTAGCTAGGAGCCGTAAAGTCAGGCTGCTGAACGAGCTCGGTGGAAGCCACGCTGCTTCTCCGCTGAGATGGCGAGGTAGCTTCTGGGGTAGCTCCGCACCTCGCTGGCTCTCAACTTGTTCCTCTAGCTTTTGTACCCTTGCATTCAGCTTCTGCAGTTCACTTTTGTACCCGACGTGGCCGTTTCCCTCCTTCGGGACACGGCGGCAGCGACGCCCGTGAGGGGGTGCACACCCCGGAGCCGCGTGCCGGTTCCCGCGCCTGCCACCACGCTTCCACAAGCGTAGGAGGGCCCACCGCAACACCTGGCGGCATTGCTACCCCCCCAGGTACCCCGTCCCGTCTAACCCTGACACAGACGACTGCCGGATCTAGGCCTTTGACTTTCGCCGGACGGGGTTTGACCAGTGGACCTTTTCACTTGGTTGTCATAGCCCCGCCCATAGCTACAAAAAACCTCCCCCCGCACGTACCGTCCCCCCCAACCCACCCCAAGATTCCCTCCGTGTCAGCCCGACGTGGCCGTTTCCCCCCTCCGGGACACGACGGCAACGACGCCCGTGAGGGGGGGCACACCCCGGAGCCGCGTGCCGGGTGCCTGCGCCTGCCACCACGCTTCCACAAGCGTAGGAGGGCCCACCGCGACACCTGGCGGCATTGCTACCCCCAGGTACCCCGTCCCGTCTAACCCTAACACAGGCGACCACCGGATCTAGCCCTGGAAGGGGGGGCCACACCACGGAGCCCCAAGACTGGCGTCTACGCATGCCAGAACACTTTCACACATGCATCGGGACCCGTGCGATGTTTCGGTGGCATAGCTACACCCGGAAGGCCACCCCGAATTCCAGTTGACCAATAGATCTAGCCATTTGACTTTCGCCGGACGGGCTTTGACCGGTGGACTCTTCCACCTAGTTGCGATAGGTCAGCCCATAGCAACATCTCCGAACTTAGGGGTGTGGGGGGGGGTTAGCAATGCCGCCAGGTGTTGGATGGGTTGGGCGGGGACGGTGTTCGGGGGTGTAGCTATGGGCGGGGCTATGACAGCCAAGTGAAAAGGTCCACCGGTCAAACCCCGTCCGCGAAAGTTAAAGGGTAGCATAGTGGTTGTGTGTCAGGGTTAGACGGGAAGGGGGTACTGGAGGTGGGGTAGCAATGCCGTCAGGTATTGCAGTGGGCCATCCTACGCTTGTGGAAGCGTGGTGGCAGGCGCAGGCACCCGACACGCGGCTCCGGGGTGTGCCTCCCCTCACCGGCGTCGCTGCCGCCGTGTCCGGAGGGGGGAAACGGCCACGTCGGGCTGACACGGAGGGAATCTTGGGGTGGGTTGGGCAGGCACGGTGTTCGGGGGTGTAGCTATGGGCGGGGCTATGACAACCAGTGAAAAGGTCCACCGGTCAAACCCCGTCCGGCGAAAGTCAAAGGGCTAGATCCGGCGGTCGTCTATGTAAGGTTAGACGGACGGGGTGGTAGGGTGGGGGGTAGCAATCCGCCAGTGTTGCGGTGGGCCCTCCTACGCTTGTGGAAGCGTGTGGTGGCAGGCGCAGGCACCCGACACGCGGCTCCGGGGGTTGCCCCCCCTCACGGGCGTCGCTGCCGCCATGTCCCAGAGGGGGGAAACGGCCACGTCGGGCCGACACGGAGGGAATCTTGGCGTGGGTTGGGTGGGGACGGTGTTCGGAGGTGTAGCTATGGGCGAGGCTATGACTACCAGGTGAAAAGGTCCACCGATCAAACCCCGTCCGGCGAAAGTCAAAGGGCTAGATCCGGCGGTCGTCTGTGTCAGAGTTAGACGGGACGGGGTACCTGGGGGGGTAGCAATGCCTCCAGGTGTTGCGGTGGGCCCTCCTACGCTTGTGGAAGCGTGGTGGCAGGCGCAGGCACACGGCACGCGGATTCGGGGTGTGCCCCCCTCACGGGCATCGCAGCCACCGTGGCTCGGAGGGGGGAAACAGCCACGTCGAGCCGACACGGAGGGAATATTGGAGTGGATTGGGGGGACGGTGGTTCGGGGGTGTAGCTATGGGCGGGGCTATGACAACCAGGTGAAAAGGTCCACCGGTAAACCCGTTTGGCGAAAGTCAAAGGGCTAGATCCGGCGATCGTTGGGTCGTAGGGTTAGATGGGACGGGGTACCTGGGGGGGAGTAGCAATGCCGCCAGGTGTTGCGGTGGGCCATCCTATGCTTGTGTAAGCGTGGTGGCAGGCGCAGGCACCCGGCACGCGGCTCCGGGGTGTGCCCCCTCTCACGGGCGTCGCTGCCGCCGTGTCCCGGAGGGGGGAAACGGCCACGTCGGGCCGACACGGAGGGAATCTTGGGGTGGGTTGGGCGGAGACGGTGTTCGGGGGTGTAGCTATGGGCGGGGCTATGACAACCAAGTGAAAAGGTCCACTGGTCAAACCCCGTCCGGCGAAAGTCAAAGGCCTAGATCCGGCAGTCGTCTGTGTCAGGGTTAGACGGGACGGGGGTACCTGGGGGGGTAGCAATGCCGCCAGGTTGTGCGGTGGGCCCTCCTACGCTTGGGAAGCGTGGTGGCAGGCGCGGGAACCGGCACGCGGCGGGTGTGCACCCCCTCACGGGCGTCGCTGCCGCCGTGTCCCGAAGGAGGGAAACGGCCACGTCGGGTACAAAAGTGAACTGCAAGAAGCTGAATGCAGGTACAAAAGCTAGAGGAAAAGTTGAGAGCCAGCGAGGTGCGGAGCTACCCCAGAGCTACCTCGCCATCTCAGCGGAGAAGCAGCGTGGCTTCCACGAGCTCGTCAGCCGCCTGACTTTCGGCTCCTAGCTACCCGTGGATGCTATCACGGAGGCTCAGCATGCCAGCTTATGACGCAATGGCAGCACCTCAAAGTCAAGGCGGCGTCGGCTCTGTTGCACCTCCTGAACCGACGTAACTTTTCACTGCGTCGATTCCACATGGCTAAGCTGTTGTGATGGTGGATGAAGTAACGGAGGAGTTGAGGAGCTCGAGCTTGACCACCCTACAGGTGAAGGGGATACTCAGCTGGGTCTTGCTCTTGAAGACTCATGTCTATGGTGGAAGGAGAACATCAAGCTTCCGAACTGGACGCCACCGCCTCGGCGAGTCAGGCACTCGGCTCCTCCTCCGGTGAGTGATCAGGGCACTCCACCTCCTTCTCCGGCTGCTCCGGCGTGTGAGGGCGGCACTCCGCCTCCTTCTCCGCCCTGCTCCGGCGCGTCGAGCAGCCCACCTCCTCCTCCGCCTCGTCAGCAATGGCGAAGACAGAAGACGCCGCCCGGCTGCTCCGGCGCGTCGGAGCACTCCGCCTCCTTCTACTACTCGTCAGCAGCAATGGAAGAGAGACGCCGCCGCTCCGGCATCTAGCAGTACAGCCAGAGCGGGGGTGACGGTGTCTGGATAGGGGTGGGGGTCTCACCATGTCGTCTCCCGACCAGTGGGTTGGGCCGAGGACCCCGTGGCGGTTCACCAATGGGCCAGTCGGACAGCCGATGACATATAAATGGAAGATTCCACAAGACTTGGTGATCAAGACAAGGATCTCTCCACCAACATAGCCGACTAGGACTCTTGTCATCCTGGGCCTCCGGTACATTATATAAGCCGAGGCCAGGCTCGTTAGATAGATTATGACATTACACATCATACCCCTTGGGTTTAGACCACAACATATGATCTCGAGGTGATCAACTCTGTACTTGATACTTCATCAATATAAACAAGAGCGGACGTAGGTTTTACCCCATAGAGAGGGCCCTAACCTGGCAAAAACCGTGTTCATCGTCTCTGTTACCATCGATCCTAGATCCAAGCTCGGGACCCCCTACCCCGAGGTCTGCGGTTTTGACAAGACAATGGTGCTTTCATTGAGAGTTCCGCTGTGTGATCAGCAAAGGATCAATGGCTCGCCCGCAGATCAACTGCGACGTCGGCATTTTCGTGCCGGCTCGACCAAGGACTGCGCTCCGTCTCCGATCGCCATGTTCGGACGAGGGCTTCATCAACATCAACTCCGATCTCTATCAAGATCATAGAGGAATCATCCATATAGCCGGGGGCTCAACTTCAACATTGTCCTCAGGCGACCGCGTGTTTTCTATACAGCGGATTCATATTCTCTGTCGCTGCTTCCTCGAGTGTCATTTTAACGATTGCTTCGGTGCATGTGCGGAATTAAGTCTACAACAACCATGCAAAATTTCGCCGAGTTCCGATGGAGGATCTGGCAATCTCCGATATACCGGAGCCTGTCGAATCTGGACAAGTTTGGAGCGTGTATCCAACATCTAGCTCGGACGTCCTTTGGAAGATCCAACCGTTGATCAGCTGCGGAATTCTATATCTACAAACCCCTCAAAATTTCAGCTCGATCCGACGGTTCAAACTCCGGGAACCTTCTGATGAGTGGACAATTTTCTGATCTGTTTCAGCGCGAATATGGATCCGACCCGAATTCATGTTTCTTTATAAACGTGATATTGGAGACCTTTTAAAGGAATTTTCTTCTAGGGTATTGTGCGTTGTTTTTAAACATGACCATAAAATTTTAAGCCTCCTCTGAGTAATCTTCCAATCACGCTGGTGTCAAACCAGTCCGGCAATATTGCTCCACGGCTGCCGACCTGCGCTAGACGCGTCGTCGCTTTTTGAGCGAGCTCAACTTCTTCGGATCATCATCTCGGCGAGCCGAACAAGAGTTCGGAATCGCCAAGTATAAATCATCACCACAGTGCCGCCCCACGGATTACACGGAGCGGGCACACGGCACCGTCGCATGGCCACTTCATCAAGCCGGCATTTACCGCGTTACAAGTTACGACCTGCGTCGGCATGGCGCACTGTTGCTTCTTTAAGCCGATGTCCATCAACGCCGAACTGCTTCAACACCTCGGCTGACATGGCAACTGCAACGTCTACTTACGACCTGCTCCGTCACCTCGGCTAGACCGGGGTTCGCCATCTCTCATCAACCTACTCCGGAGACTTCGGCGTCACCAGCCGACCAGCTACGTTACGTTAGCTGGACCGGGGACTTTGCCTCGGCGATACAATCTTTGCCAGCATCGCCATGCCGTCGCTTCATCACCCATCAGGCAAGGGTGTGCGGATCGAGTCCAATTTTGGGAGTAACCTTTCTTCGGACTGCTACAACAAATAAACCAGGTGCTATTAATCCTAGCAATTTTTGCTTGTTTGGGTTATTTTTCCCAAGGAATTATTACTCTGGTTTGTTCCATCATCGTACACAGGTCTATCAAATGTGGCCGCATAACGACGGTCGCGTGGTGGTTCGGTCAGTTTCCGTACATAGTTCGGTAAACGCCGCATCCGAAACTCGGACCGACCTGTGAATTCGGGCTTTGCCACGCCTTATCGCATCACGCCGATGCCCTGCATTGACAATGACTTCGGCGCCAGGCCACATCTCTTTAAATAAATTATCTTTGCGAAAAGCAATTATGCAAGGTTTTATATATATTTATATTATTTTTTTGGACCGCCACTATTTATGTATGCAGGTGATTGACTTCGACTGCGTCACGCGGTCACTTCGGCAAGCCAATGTCATCGTCCCAATTGACATAAATCGGCTCGCGTGATTATCTTGTTGATTGAATTGCCTCCGACATGTTCGGTTGCCGGGGACTTCGGCATCATCAAGAGGGTCCTACCTCGTCGGGTGTTTGGCGCACGGGTCATATTTTTTTTATTACTCACTTTGCAGAATTATAATCATGCAACCTTTTTTTATTACTGTTATCTCCGGCTTGCACTATCTTCCGTGCACAGGTAAATGATCCGGATTGGGCAGCGCTGTCACCTCGGCTGAACCGGGGGCTTCGTCATCACTTCATTAACCCACACCGGAACTTCGGCGTCATACTGTCGGCCTACTCCGTCGCCTCGGAGACGGGGTGTTCCACCGCGCGCACATTGGCCGTGCAGTGTCGCACTTCGGAGTGCCGAGCTCTTCGCTCCTCCACTCGGGACTGGCTTAGGGGCTGGGACCTCGTCCCGCCTAAACTCGGACCGCGTCATCGATGCCGAGCACATTAACCAGCTAAGTCGCTTTCATGCCCAAAGTTTTAAATTTTAATGTGTTCGGTTCGACCGTGCTCAGTGAGTTGTTTGTTAAAAAAAACTCCCTTTACCCTTGTTAGCTGGGGGCTCTTAAATTTACATGATGTTTTATAATAGGTGTTTTCTTCTTTGTTCGTTGCAAAGTCTTTTTCTATCACCTTCCTCGACTCGAGTGTGTGGTCAATAGCCGGATAGCCTGGGTCCGATCTTGACCCACTTGCAGTCTTGAGATCGGATGTGTCATGTTAAAGCACGACAGAAGCACAAATTTTTTTAGACCAATTTTCGGATCGGCACCAATTGACTTCATTTAGTTCGGACGTCGAGTTTCCGCATAAGTCTTTGGTTTTTAAGCCTATGGCACTTTTAAACTATTGTGTGTTTCCGCATAAGTCTCGCAGGCAACGCCGGACACCTTTAGAGATTCGGCAAAACATTCTCGGGTATGCTTTATATGCATCGGTTTCGAATTGTGTCTTTGGTCAATAGTTAGGTTGCCCGGCTCCTGTGCTTGCCTCCTACGTTCCGCTTTGTTCGGCTAGATGTGCAAAGGGAGAACCACTGCGATTGTGCTTCCAGCTAGCATGGTTAAGCGCCTCGGGGAAAAGCCGAAAACTGACTGTCACAATAAGTGTAAACGGTCAGCGATCCGATGATGTGTTAAATTATAGATCGATAGAGGTCACCCATGTAAATAACGGTCCTTAAACATTGGCCGAAGTGTTTACGGCTTGACCTCGACTGTCGCCGAACACTAACTGGGGGCTAGTAACTGGCCTCCCAACTTTAAGCTCCTATGACTAAGTGAAAGTTATAAAGCCCGCATATCTGATTGCCTCGTTTCCACTAACACACAACCGTCTTCGGGCACCGAGACGCGGCTAAGGGTGTTTTGTATTGCGGAAAAACCCTGCGTAGCATCTACAAGGGGTGGAAGCCGACGATGGGCCACTTTCAAATGATAAACGGTCGCAACGGAGTCAAAAAAACATATCATCGGCGTGAATTTAATAACGAGGCCTCCTTCCGCAATCATCGTTATAAAGCATAAATATGCATCAATTGACTTAAAATTTGGCCAAGCTGGGTTGCCTGGCTCCTGTGCTTACCCCTACGTTCCCGATTGTTCGGCTAGGTGGTAAGGGAGCACCTCTATGATTGTTACTACCGGGTCCTCCGAGTAAGTACCTCAGACTGGGTAAAGCCGAAAGCTAGCAATCTTAAAGGATCACATTGGTTGGCAACGACGGAAGTGAAAATTTTGGTTCATTAATGCCATAGAGTTCGGGATTTTCCCCGAACTAAATCCTCAATATTTTCCTCCCACATTGATCGAGGTGAGGTTTCATGATCATGATAAACATGACGACCCAAAGAAAGGAACCGATAGCGGGACTATTTTCTTTGGAAGATGTTTCTTCGTTAAAACGTAATATAACATATCTCTCCTGTACCTTTGTTTATAAAACCGTATGACGGATTGCCTTATTTTCCATCATATTTGCCCTTATAACGGCTTTATAAGTAGGAAAACATCTCCTCGGCTACTGGCCGAAGAGGTTGAAGCCGATGGTCGGTAACAAAGTTTTATACAATGCAGATCGAGCACTAATGATGTAAAGTACTTCGATACATAGAGTCATTACACATAATTTATGATTTACTATATATATCGATCCTTAATTCGGCCACCCGTGTCCGCATTAAGACTCGGGGGCTACTGGGCTTCGGGCTTATTATTTACAAATATAAAGGGACATCGATCCCTGATCTGGTGTTGCACCCGACCAGTGTTCGGGGGCCCTACCACATTGCTTGTTCAAGCGAGAAAATTCAAAGTGCTTAGTGTTCGGCTTGACCGAACTATAGGCAAACGCGTTTTGGCGACACAACAGGTACCATCTAGACCTATCTGGCATCAAGCTAAATATTACGGCAACTTCTCAAGACCCTCTCTCAAGGGCCCGTTCGCCGATCACTATTATCTCTAATATATTACACTGCGTTTCAATTCCTACGTATGCTGCCGAGCTAGGAGTTGATCCTTAGGCCGATTTTCGGCGCATCGACCTGAGTCTCAGGGGCTACTGGGATCACCGGTTTTATGCCATCCTTCAGGGCATCTCGGGTTTTAGACCGACGCACACCTGAGGGCTACTGGATATATACTCGGCAGAGAATAAATTGCACCAGTTGAAAATATTCACAAAAATCAGCCCGCAGTCAGGGTGGTGCACCACCTCGGAAGCAGTCCGGATAAAGCTCGGGCGCCAGTGGCTGGCTCCATAGAGGGGCATTTCGGCATTAAGCTCGCTGAATTCGTTCAAATCTTTTTAAAAACCGAGGTAGTTATGACACCTCGAATGCTGACTATCGTTAGAGAACTCGGATGCAGTCCGGCGTTGAGCTCGGAAGCGGACCGGCGTAAAGCTCGGATTCGAATGGCTCGTTCCATAGAAGGCTACTCCGGCATTTAAGCTCGGATGAACTCATTCAAATTTTTAGAGGTAAGGTAATCTATGATACCTCGGATTCAGTTCGGCGTTGGAGCTCGGACGCAAGAAGATACCTTGAATGCCGAATAGTGTTGGAGCTCGGCTGTGAAGAGATGCTCGGATTTAATTCGGCCTTGGAGCTCGGACCAAGAGGGCGCCGTCGCACGGGAAACCTTCAAACCCCGGGTGTGGCGTAAAAAACTTACAAGGCATTGATAAAGGCCGATAACTTGAAAAGACTCCTCGGATACCCGACGTATGAACTCTTCGGATACACCTCGGCGATCCTCAAGATCGGAGATGGGAGGATTTGTTGAACCAGCTTCAAGACCGGCGAGACGAAGATGAAGAACAGTTCGGAAAGAATCGAGGAGCGTCCCCAACTTGAAGACGGTTCAGGGGGCTACTGACGGTGTCCTGGACTAGGGGGGTACTCACCATGTCGTCTCCCGACCAGTGGGTTGGGCGAGGACCCCGCCTGGCGGTCACTAATGGGCCAGTTCGGACAGCCGATGACATATACAAGGAAGATTCCACAAGACATGGTGATCAGACAAGGACTCCTCTCCACCAACGTAGCCGACTAGACTCTTGTCATCCGGGCCTCCGGTACATTATATAAGCCGAGGCCAGGCTCGTTGATAGATAGATTATGACATTACTCATCATACCCTGGGTTAGACCCAAACATATGATCTCGAGGTAGATCAACTCTGTACCTTGATACTTCATCAATATAAGAAGAGCAGGATGTAGGGTTTTACCTCCATAGAGAGGGCCCGAACCTGGGTAAAACCCGTGTTCATCGTCTCTGTTACCATCGATCCTAGATCCACAGCTAGGACCCCCTACCCCGAGGTATGCCGGTTTGACACCGACACGGGAGGCAATACAGATCTGGTCCATCTCTCAAGCCTCTAGAGGTTACCATACGATGACCGAGGAGGAAAACGCGAAGATCTGAAAGCCCAAGTGAGGGACTTTTTTGCAAAGAAACCTCCACCTCCGGAGAGAAGATAGATCCGTGGAAGCGAAGCGCCACTCTCGATGCCCTGAAGCGACCACCACCGTCTCCGCGCAAACCAACTATGAGCGCATTATTGAAAAGGACATATCAGGAAGCGGAGCGTCGGGAAGTACTGCAGTGATCGAAGGTTAGCAACGAAGAAGTGGGAAAAAATTCCCCAGCTCGGCGAACAAGCGAACCAATCGTGCCCCCGCTCAACGTGTCTAGCAATATCGTCGCTAATCATCCGGGGATGGTGCCCGATACCAATCCTGCAGATTACCTGCCCGACGATGCACATTTTGATATAATGGAGGTGGACGACACAAATACCCGCAGGGAAGCCTCTGTCAAACCTGGTCATCCTCCTTAACAACGATGATGCGAAGATTCCATGAGTGGTACATGGACACCTGCAGCGAGTCTGGAAAGGATACTTTGACGCTGAGAGTTAAAGAGGAGCATGACCCGTTGGAATTGATCTGTTGTCTGTCCATTTGAGGAGTTCTTCCAGTTTTTCAATCAAAAGGCCCTCGATAAAATAATCGTCACTTGCTACTGTCTGTAAGTGCTACTTCTGTAATTAAGTCTCTATAAGCTCAGCTCTTTCATTACATGATATATATATATCCTTACTATATTATGCAGATTGAAGATGTCGAATGCAGAGAAAGTACAAATCTATGATATTGGGTTCATTAACACAAATCTCATAGATGAATGGACGGTTAAATATAATGCCAAAGAAACCGAGGCCAACTTGCTACAATCGTTGCTTCGAAATCAAAACAGATAAAATACTCTTTCCTTACAACTTCAAGTGAGTGTTACTGTCTTGTGCATATTCGGTTCCCTTATTACTCTAGGTTATAGTAATGTAATTGAGGAGTTATGCATGCGTGCGCAGCTTCCACTTATTCTCCTAGAGATTAAGCTTGAAAGGACTAGAACCGTCTAGACTCGAGACGAAAAGATCCCAAGGAGTATGCGGCCATGACTAAAATGCTCGAGAAGTAAGTTCAATCGATCGTATCGCACCATATTGGCAACTTTGTTCATTTCCTGATATCAAGTAATTTTTTCTTTGTCTGGCAGGTTTGGAAAGAGTTCACGTAGAAGCTCCGGGACTGCCGGGGAAGTCCGATTATCACACACGAAAGTAAGTACTACTAGCTAGTTCCGCGCATCTCCCATTGATTTAGCTAGTTTCATCAATACCATTTAGCATGCTTGCTTATCAGTTTGATGACCTCTATTTCTGGAAATGGTTGCGGCAGGAAGGCGGGAATGATTTTTGTGGATACTACGTTTGCGAGTTCATCCGCCACACGACCTGTGAGCGGGGGTACTCTGAAAAACAATATGAAGGCGTAAGCAATAATATTCATAATTTTATTTTATTACCATCATTTGTGTTGAGTTTCATTCATATATATGTATTGACCCCATCTTCAAATTAGATGTGGCAAGATGCGGGATGAAATCCTACCACAAGTCGTATAAAAGCAATTCAAGAGAATTGGCGGGATTCTTTCTTGACCACATCATCAATAAAGCCGCAGAATACCATGTGAAACTTGACATCGTAGGGATTGTAAGAGATCTTATATTGTATATATGTATGCTGTAGCGTCGGATAGATATACGAAACTTGTTGTTCGACCAAATCACGGAGAAGGAGGAGGTCGATCACTTCTCTCGTATATATATGTTCATGACGATCTTGTATACTTAATGGTTCTTCATTTCCTTACTAGCTAGCGTGTCGCGAGTTCTCTCTATACGTATAGTACGTAGCGTCGACCAAGCACAGAGATAAGAGAGGTCACTTCTCTCTATTAGTTAGCTAACACAATATATGAAACCCCTAAACTAACCTACAAAACCCCCAAACCCCCCCCCCCCCCCTAAAAAAAAAAACAAAAACCCCAGCCCCTGAACTGCTAACGGTGGGGAAGTTTTGGTCCCGGTTGGTGCTACCAACCGGGACAAAAGGCCCTCCTGCCTGGGCAAGCCGCAGCGGCCATGTGAGGCCCCATCTGTCCCGGTTCGTAGGCGAACCGGGACTAAAGGTATTGGGCTTAGTCCCGACCCTTTAGTCCCGGTTCCGGAACGGGACAAATGGGTCTTTTTCTACTAGTGCCATAGGTTGAAAAAAATCTGCCATATATTGTTTCAGAACAGCAAAGCGCCTTTGTTCGGGAGCTGATTACGGATAATGTACTTATTGATATGAGTGCTTGCATTCCATTTGCAGCCAGCAGTCCAAGACGCCTTATTTTGCCCTCAAAATTGACATGATGAAAGGTTATGACAGGATTGAATGGTGATATACGAGGTATACTTCTGAAACTTGTTTTGCTCCTCAATCGGTCTCTACTGTTATGAGATGGTTACATACAGTTCGATATGCAGTCCGGGTGAATGAGAGCTCCAGATCCTTTTATACCATCCCGAGGCATTCTCCAAGGGATCCGATTAGCCCTAATTTGTTTCTCCTTGTGTGGAAGCTGGTTTATCTTGCTTGCTTCAACAAAAAAGAACAACAGGGTTTCTTAAAGGAATCAGGAATGGAAAATCTGGTCAGCAATATCTCATTGCTTTTGCGGACGACAGTTGTTCTTTGCCCGTGGGGACATGAGGAGTACACAAAACTTTGAAAGCTACACTTGACTTGTATTGGGCTGGATCAGGACAGAGGATTAACATGCATAAGTCTTCCATCTTCTTTGGGTCTAGATGTGGTGATGCTATCAAAGAAAGGGTCAAACATTATTTTCAAGCTTAGGAGAAGCTCTGCAAACCACTTATCTTGGCATGCCTACTTGGGTGGGTCGGTCTTGCTCTAATTGCTCAACTTCCTCCATGGCCGCCTTTGGAAGCATCTGAATGGCTGGTCTGAAACCATTATCGCAGCTGGTAAGGAAGTCTTATGAGTGAAATAGCTCAAGCTGTCCTCACAGTATGATTGTTGCTTCTGTTCGAGGGAGGAATGGTGGAGCATACTTTTCACAATGTCAATTTGCAACTGAAATCTGGAGCGCCATTAAGAGGAGTATGGAGTTAGGAGTCACTTCGCCTGAACTGGTGAAAGCTATTGCAGTGAGGAGTGCTATCCTTTGTTCTTCAAGCTGGATTTGAGGGTTGGTCCTTGCTTCTGATTGTCAGACTCTCATATCTCAGATTAATGCTTCGCTACTGACCGATCTCACACTACTAGGGAAAACCTTATAGGTGGGGCATAACAGAGAGCGGGCCGTGAACACGTGATACTAATAATTAACAGTAGCGCGGGGATAAGATGGCGCTATGGTATCCTATTAGCAGATAGCGCGGGGTGACATAACAGCGCTGCTGCTAATGGGCCCCACCGTACCCCAGGCTACGAATAGTAGCGCACGGGCTAAGAACACACGCTGCTGCTATGCTATTAGCATACGCGGGTCCGTACCCCCGCTTGCAACTACGGCTGCACAGGCCCACGCGGCGTCCCCACTTAGCAGTAGTGTGGTTGCAGACCAGCGCTATTGCTATTGCTCTTAGTAATAGCGCGGTCCGCAACCTGGCTACTGTAGGCGCAGCTGCCACCTTTTCCAACCTCTCCCCCCCCTCCCCTCCTCTCTCCCTCACTTCTCTCCTTTGCTTCCACCATTACTTCTAGCTAGCTTTGTTTCTTTCTCTCCTTCTCCTACCTCTCTTCTATCCTCTTTAATGCCCCCTCCACCATCTCTCTCCATTAAGCACCCCTTAACTTCTCTCCTCCCTCCGCTAGTTAGAGCACATCTTCTTAAGTACCTATCAAAATCCACAAACTAGAATCTATCCATTTAATAAGTAATCCATCTTTGTCCACTTTGATCCCTAGGTGTGTAGCGACACCGACCTCACACGTGCTCGATCTCTCTCGAGATAGGTGAGTAAAAAAATGGTGCTTTTGGACGAATGAAAATAGGGTGTGGTGTGTGCGATATACCGAATCGTGATGATATGATGGGAATTTGCGTGTGGCATTGAAATTGTCTGCCTATATGTGTATTTGCCGAATTGGTGCGTGGAAGGACATGAGTTGCTTATATTTTTACCAAATGTCGATTTATTTCCGTTCGGCGAATTTCGGCAAACTCTATTGGTCCCTATTTTTAGGGAAGGTCATGCCGAATTGTGTATTATTTGATGCATGCATGCATTATAATCCTTTTGCGATTATACCAGATGGCGATCATGAAGGTCAGTGGAAGTAGGTGGAAAGATGGCTGCGATCCGTGGTGCACAACATGCATGAAATAAAACCGGAACGAGATTTATGTCGTGTCGAAGATGGCAAAGGAGGAGTCTGGGCGACCTTTAAGGAGGGCGTTTGAAGGCGCACTCCTCATGATAGTTTTCATGAATGGCATACTCGGTGGTAAGTGAAGACGATGATGGATGTTGATGACGTCGACGGGGGCGGCCAATGACGACATGGGGGATGACTGATAATGGCGGTGGAGAAGAGCCGGACATGGTGGGCGGAGAAGAATCAGGCGGACATGGCGGTGGGGGAGAAGAGGCCGACATGACGGAGAAGACGCGGACATGCCTCCGGATCCGCCTCAACCCAGGGTCAACTACCCGAGGGTCGTAGAGTGCTTAGCCCCACAACACTGGGGGCGAGGGTCAGGACAGTGTCTGGAAGGCTTCAGTAGCTCAACCCAAGAGAAAGCAAGGAAGAGACCTCCGAATAAAGGCTCTCCTGCCGCCAAAGCTGGTTCTAGCACCAGCCGCCTTCGGGACCAGGGTTGCGGACAGGTGTATCGGCAAGAGGTTCGTCGTTACTCCACCGCGCCGGCCAGCGATGCTACGCAGCCGGACGCTTCTCATGGCCGTACATGGGATCTCAGGAGACTCCATGCCATGTGCTGGAGACAAGAGAAGAGCTCCTTGCCTCAAAGGCCAGGATACCCGCTATACGCGGGTTCATGGCCGATGGGCAAGGGCTACGTCACTTCACTGCCCTCGGAATGTTCTTCCAGCAGTGTTGATCACATCTTCGATATGTATCTCCAGAGGCGGCTTGATTTACGCTCGTCCTCCTTTTTTGCGTACATATAGTACATCATCACGAAAGAGCAATCTCGCTAATCGCGGTAGCGGACCCCTACTACAGTGCATGAGGGCTTCCTGGGAATCAGCGGATGTGGAACGTAATGCTACGAGAAAGTACATCGAAGACTCATGGTAATGAATAAGGACAAGGAAATGATTATGCCTGCTTATCATCCCATGTAAGTCATTCTCGGATAGCCGCTATAACACATCCTTCCGTACATTTCGATCATTAGTTCGTACGTAAGGAGGCAATTTAAGGTGTATTTGTTTTTGCGCAGCGAGGGGCGCGCCATCCTTATCATTCTTTAACTGGAGTCTCCTACGCTCTGTATTTGGACTCGTCCAAAACACGGTGAAGAAAGGACTACACACACATTAAGAGTGTTCTGGATCGTGCTCTCCTTGGCTTCAGCGTAAGGGTGGCCAATTCAAATCAGAAACAAAGGATGAACGCCCGACTTTCCACATAAAAACTGAGTTCTGCTGTGCCAGCAACCGGCAGAAAGTTCGAACGATGGATTCTACGTCATCCATCACATGATGGAATTCGAAGGGATCGTCAACAACTTGGATGACATCTTCATTCCGATGCCCATATCCGCAATTGGCCCAAGCCATAGGAGCCGAACCAGATAATAAACTGAGGAATGACTTCTATCGCACCACAGGACATGCACGATATAGTGAAAGACATCGTCGAAGGAACGGGATGTTCCACGGTGGCCTGTATCGCGGGATTGACGTACGAGCTCGCATAGGCCTACAGTGATTGGACATGACGCCTTTCATGAAGCTAGGGTGGCATCCTTCCGGACATGACGAATGGAAGTCCCGTGATTGACGATCACGATGATGGCGTGTCCGTGAATTTGAACTTATGTATCGACACAACTTAGAAACTTTGGTGTAAACGGTCCGCCTTGAACTTGCATAGCGCTAGTTAATAGTTACGATGAACTTCGTATTATGTTACTATATGTTGCTTCTATTTGCTTACTCTTTCTCTCATATTGCTCAAGTATATATATTATTATGTGCATATTATATATACGTTGAATGCATCTCTAACAGGTCATAGATCATCGATGGCAAAGAAGTGCTTAGCCGGTGTAAATAGGGAAGGTTTCAGGAGTGTTCGACGAGTGGCCAGAGTGTCAGGCCCAAGTGTAACGGTTCCCGTCGGCAGCCAGAGAGGGTTCGATACAGAGCGGAAGCGGAGACTAGTTACTTGAGGTTCACGCTAGCGCGAGAGAGGGATCAGAGGCGGTGCCCTCATGAGCTACTGCATAATTCCGCTCTTCCTCTAGTGATGGCGTCTTCTCTTCTATATCATAATTTAGATGGATGATGAAACATGTGCAGTGTGATGACCATGTAGTTGCATGTATTTGAGATGATGACGACATACATTGTGTTGGATGATGATGATGATATGATGACACTATGTTGTAACACTTCATGATGGACGATGAGACATTCTTTTTCATAGTTTCAATGTATGATGATGATGATGATGTATGTGCTACTTATAAAACCTGTACAAATACGCGTAAATACGCAAAAAAAAATAAGAAATGTTAGCAGTAGCGCGGGGGTGCTGGTAGCAGTAGCGCTGTCTTAGACACTAGCGCGTGGTCTACCAGGCGCGCAGATAATTAGCAGTAAACGCTGGATATGGAGACTAGCAGTAGCGGGGTGCTAAATGTTAGCTGTAGCCCGTAACAGAAAAAGGGCCCGCGCTACTGATAGCACAAAAACCCGCGCTACGGTAGGTTTTCCCTAATAGTGTCATATCGCTTCGGGGATTAGGACATCAAGTTGAAGGTGTTTGTTTGGGTTCATTTTTTATTCATGTTTTCGAGTCTTAATGTTGGTGCTCATGTTCTCGCCCACGTCTGCGGTTCATGAAGCTAGGCGAGGTGCCGGGTTGTATTCGGCAAATACTGAATCAGTTGTCTGATTATTTGTAGCGCTGGCTTGCTCTCAAAATAAGAAAAGCTTAAGCTTGGAGCGCCGTCGCGTAGGTTCGGAGTACAGCCACGATGCAGTGCGGCCTAGAAGACGCCTCACGAGAGAGTTAGCCGCCAGGGCTAGACACGCTGCACGAAAAATGTTTCTCATGTATACGAAAATGATATTAAACTATACAATGTGTATGAAAAAAATATGTTCATGTATTTAAAAAATGTTTAAACGTGCATAAAAAAATGTCCTGACGTATACGAAAAATGAACACGTTTTGTGTAAAAAATGTTATTCCCATGAAAAAATGTTCACCATGTATTTCAAAGGTTGGCCATGTATTCAAAAAAGGTTTCCAAACATGTATTTAGAAAAAATGTACCGGTATTTGAAAAAACAGTGGAAAACCGTAAGAGAAACAAAGAAAAACGAGAAAACCAATGAAAAAATATGAAAGAAACAAAGAAATCCGTGAATGAAAGAAAATAAAAAAAGAAAGGAAAAACCTGTGAAAACTGATAAAGAAAATAAAAAGAAAAACAACAGAAAGAAGAAACAAAGAAAACCAACATATTTAAGAAGAAAAAAGAAAAAAAAAAGTGAAAAAAAGAATAACGAAGAAGAAAAAGAAAAACGGAAGAAACGGTGAAGAAAAAAAAAAGACAAACCATAAGAAAAAAAGAAAAGAAAAAAAGAAAAAAAACCAAGAAAACCACCCCAACAGTGGAAAACCGGACAAAAAAGCAACATAGGAAAAAACCAGCCTGATCGGTGAAAAAACCGAACAAAAATACAAGAGGGAAAAAAAAAGAACGCACTGCTCAGTGATAGTCGCCTTGGTCGCGCCGCGCTTTGTGCGAGGGTAACTACCCTCTCACTTAAGCGAGAGAAAGTGCCCGCGTAGCAATTTTTTTTGAGGGGTCCCACGCGTAAACAACTCGTGAGAGCTCCAAGTTTTTTTAAGTGAAATCTGAGAGCCTCCAAGTTGAGGCTCGTTACCGGGAGCTCCTTTTCGGCGCCTTCTGCGCTGCATTAGCGCTCTTGGCGCTCGCGCGGCCTATCTGCGGGCCGGCCCAACAACTTCTTCCTAAAAGCAGAGCCGATAGAAAAAAATAATGCGGAAGACAAGATTCGAACCCGCGCGCCACCGTATCGTATTCGGCCGAAAGAAAACAACAGAAGAACTACTGCAAGTAGACCGCTTTGGTGTCTACAATCCAAAACCAAACATATTTAATACTTCTTCTATTACAATACATAAATCTGGACACTCTATAGAATCATTTCCAAAAAAAAAACGTAAGTTTGAAATAGAAAATCATAGATTGTATAAAAAAACAGTGCACCAAGTATGGATAAAAGTTCATTTTTTTTAATGTTCTTGAATTCAAAATAGGTTCATCAATATAGAAAAAAAGCACAATATTGGAAAAAAGTTCAACAATTTTGAAAATAGTCACAACTGTGAAATAAGTTCATCGATTATGGAAAAAAACCTAATCGAATTTGAAAGAAAAGTTCATCAAATGCGAAAAAAGTTTCATCGAATTGGAGAAAAAATTCATCGAATTTGAAAAAAGTTCATCTAGTGAAAAAAAGTCATCAAAATTGAAAAAAGTTCATTGATTTCAAAAAAGTTCACTGAAATATAAATAAAGTTCATTCGATATTCAACAAAAGATCGTCGATTTTGAAAAAAGTTCATCGATTGGGAAAAAGTTCAAAATTTAAAAATAAGTTATCGAATTACAAAAATGAATTAAAAGAAAAGTTCACGTATTTGCAAACAAATCAACGAACCAGGATGGGAAAAAAACTGACTGAAAACGGAAAAGAAAAATAAAAAAAGGAAAGGAAACGAAAAAAAGAAAAGGAAAAGGTGAAAGAAAGAAAGAATAAAATAAGGGGAGCTAAGTTTAGCAGACCTGCAGAGTGGTAGTGGCTTACACAAGCGTATCTCGGTCGGGAGGTCTCGGTGTGAACCAGTTCGGGCGCGTCGCTTTGTTTTTGCGATTTAAGCACAGAAAAAAATTCTAGATGGGCCGGCCCAGCTGACGCGTTTGCAGGCGCCGGTTACAGAAATACAGTAGTAACCGGCGCCTGCAGCGCCAAAGAGGGTTTGCCTCGTTACCGTCAAACAGTACAGCCTACGCCTGAACTTGGAACAAATGGGCGCGGCCATTCTGGCGAGTCTCAGTTGAGCGGTTTTTCCTTGCTTTTCCTCTTCGGGTTTCATGATGGTTTATTTACAAAACAGACTGCTGGTTTTTTTATGTGCTAATAATTAAACCTATTATAAAAATAGAAAAATATTAAAAATGTTTATTATTGTGCTGAAAAAAGATCAGTTTGTACTAAAAAATAACACCATATATTAAAAATGCTCATCGTACATTAAAAAAGTTCACCATATATGGAAAACAAGTCCAGTCGTGTATTAAAAACAATTTTCACCATATTTGAAGGAAAAGTTCACAGAACATTAAAAAAGTTCACTGTTATATAAAAGTAGTTGACCGGTATATTAAATAAGTGTTCAAGTGTATTTGAAAAATGTTCACCCTAACATGAAAAAACCAAAAAAAACAATAGAAAACTAAATCTAAGAGAAACAAAGAAAAAGTAAAAAATAAAAATAAAAATAAAATAATAATAAAACCAGAACAAAACAAAAACAAAAAAAGAAAAAGGATGCAATTGCGAAGCCCAAACTGGTCGCGGTCGCCGCCCACTGCGCCTCGCTCAGGCGAAGCCACGATTTGTTGATGCCCGCAGGCGTCAACTAGGAGAGAACTAGTTGATGAGCGCTCCTCGCAACGATCACTGGGGTGTCTCAGCTGCCACCACGTGTCGCGCTCTGGGCGCTCCTCTGGATTTTATTTTTTTTATTTTCCACAAGCCGAATTTCGGTCTTTAAAAGTTTTTTCGGTGTTTTTCAAACTTTTGGGTGTTAACCCTTTCTTCTAACTTTTGGACCAATAAATTTTCGATTTTTTACCTCCACGAGAGGCACTGCCATTGCTCTCGGAAACGAAAAAAAAAAAAAGGCGTTTTCCATATTGTTCCTTCAGCGAGAGGTCTCGGTTTGGCTTTCACGAGAGGCACGGTCGTGCCTCTCGGAAACGAAAAAAAAAAACGTGTGTTTTCGTGTTTTTTTTCTCCACGAGAGGCCGGTTTTACTCGGCGAGAGGCCGGTTGTGCTTTACGAGAGTGCCACGGCACGTGCCATCTCAGAAACGAAAAAAAAATATGTTTCTGTTTTTTTTCCTTCCGCGAGAGGCAAGGTTTTGCTTTCGCGAGAAGAGACGGCCGTGCTCATCGAAAACGGGAAATAAAAAGGAGTTTTCTATTTTTTTTCCTTCCGCGAGAGGTACGGTTGTGCCTTTTGTGATAGGCCACGGCGTGCCTCTTTCGAAAAGGGAAAAAACAAGTTGTCCCAGTCGGTGTTTTCCGTGCCGAATTTTTTTCCTGAAGGAAAAAGTTCGTTCAAAACCTATAACAGGGTATCTGTTTTGAAGATCTCGACCGTGCGGAATTCACATGGTGGAATACGGTTCGAAGATGGACGCGCACGGTTAAGAGATAAAAACGTTTGATAAACCGATGTACGAAAAAAAAGGGGAAAACTCACAGGTTGCTTGACAATGGGGGGTAGTGCAGTGCGCCACTGTCGCAACCATGAGGAGATGGAGTGATCTTTGAAGGAGTACTCCTTAATTAGTGGTTTCGGTCAACAAGGGTTTGCCCAACAACTCCCCTTCTTCCTTTTCTTTTTTCCTTTTTACCCATGGAATGGCTAAGGCCCAAATGCCAACCGGATCCGAGCAAATATTGAAGCGTGTCGTCTTTGTCTTAGCTGGGAAAAATTTGTCAACTGAGAAATACGTGCAATAGATTGTTAATGGTCTTAGTTAAAGATTAACTCTTTGAGACGAGGCGATTCAGGATGCCGACTTCATACTAAATGTAGGCGGCTCGCCTCATCGTTTTATCAGTTGATAATCTTTTCCCCATCTATCCATCTCCGGCCCCTCCTTCCATCCTCCATACTACCCCTCCCACCCCTCGTTTCTACGGATACCGACTTGCGTACCTATACTTGATCCGCTTCTCTCCTTACATATCCCTCTAATTTTCCGTTCCCCCCCTTTCCGCTTTGATACATGCGTCTTTTATTCTCTTAGACTCTACCCGTTACCTCCCCCTTCTCCTGCACAGCCCTCCTTATTCCCCCCTTTCTCCCTCTGCTTCACACTTCCTTTAAGTTATTGTGTCGTGTGTTTGCGATTTTTTGGTTTTATCTGCGCTTGGCTTGGTGAATATAGTAGTTGGCGGTGTGCCTTTTTATTTGTATATAGGTTGGACTGTGTTACGACGGGTATTTGTTTCGATAGGTGAGTGGAGTTGTTCGGTACGTGATTGTGGTGTCCTTACACGTTTGGCCTGAGTCTGTCAATGGTCGTGGTATTGTGAGCCACCCTGGGAAGCTCCTATTCCATGCTGAGAAACCGTTTCGAATGTGCTGCTAAACGCTACAGTGGGTTGGGTTCATGAAGCTCTCGCTGTCGGCTCTATCTGGCTGAACTCGCTCGCTTAGTTTTTTTTCTGCTCCATCCGTTGCAGCTTAGAACCAGAAAATAACATTCATATCATTTTTTATATGAAAAGTTCTTTAAATCAAAAATAGGTATACGGAGTTTTAAAAAAATGTTTACTCCCTGGTGAATTAAAAAACCATATATTTTAAAAAATGGTACAAATTAAAAAAAAATGGATCAAGCATGTTAAACAAATTGAAAAGAAGTCACAAAATTTAAAAATCTTCATGTAACTTTAAAAATATTCATGGATTCAAAAAAATCATTCATGAGTTTTTTAAAAAACTTCATTTTTGTAATGTTCATACTGAAAAATGTGGAAAATAAAATAAAATAAAAAGGTAAAAAATGTAAAAGAAAATAAAAGGAAGAAAAACTAACATGAAAAGAAAAAAAAAACACTAATAAACCGGTGGGTAGCAGAAACCAAGAAAACAAGAAAAAAAAACAAAAGGCAAAACTTTCTAGAACCTTCTCAAACGAGAGAAAAGGGAAAATGGCGAGTCCATATAGTTGTGTGTGTACTCTCAACCAGCGGACACACTCCTACGGGTGGGGCCCATAACGAGTAGTGGTGTCGTCAACGTGCTGGGGGGCTCAACTCTTCGCCAACCACTACCTACCCGGAGTGCCTGGAGCCGATCCTGCACAGCTGGCACCAACCAGGAATTCTGACCCACAGAATCAAGTATTGTCTACTGCATGGCCATAAGGTGTCTCGTCAGCGATAGACAACATCGGAACGCCAAGAGGGATGTTCGCGAAGAGCCATATCGACGAGGCACAGTTGGGCGTGGCGACATCCGGTCGCCTGGTGAATGAAAGTGAGCACCACAGCACATGTTGTCCAACGATAGGTCAGAGCGTGGAGAACTGTGCTGTAGGTGCCAAGAGCGTAGAGCCGATGGGTCGGGGCTGCTTCTTGAGAAGACCAGGGTCACGAGAAAAGAGCAGTGACTCTACGCGCATAGAAAGAAGAGGTATCGGAGTCGTGAACGGATGACGGGAGCGGGATGGTGACGCGGGAGGATGTGCCGGCATAACAGGTCCAAGGGTACGGACCGGAAATTCTGCGCTTCACCAATCTACAGGCCCTGAATGGTATGCAGTGTCTATACTTTGGTCCACACCACTGTAGAAAACATGCGGAGGGGCTAGTGACCGAACCTAGAATTATGCCATATAGCATATACATACATATATTGTAGAGGTGATCCCAGACTACACGGAGAGCGCTATGAGCCTATTTTATTTCATCATTTCAGTGCCCTCTTTTCTTTCTTTATTCCTGCGCTTCTTTTAGGTCTGCTCACCAAGCACACATATTTCAAATCTTAGCACCCGGTTTGCTTGGACTCAATAATTTGCAGGCACAATACAGACACCCTCTACAAGTAGTTAGAGACGACCATTCTGTGTGTCCATTGGGATCGATACTATTATTGAAAAAGTTACAAACTATTTATTTGTGGGTAATTGTAGCAACATTAAGCTTTTTCGGTGCGCCATTGCAGGGGAGCTAACCTTGCGTTCCTGATTTAAGTTGGTTGGTATTCTTGTGTACTAAGTTATTTTGCAAGTCTAAGCAACCTTGGCCGAGTTTGGACACATTATACAATCTCGCCGCCATTCAGCTTTCGGGTAAGACATCAAGAAATCTTAACACTTTCGGCCGTGGATCCTAATGGTTGAAGAAATTTAGTGAAAATCAATCCGAGTTTGCAGGACAAGCTGCAAGCGTGAAACAATTTAAAGGGGATGGACGGAGGATCCCATACCAAACCGTGCAGCGCATTTAACTAAACTGGCGTGGGATCATTTAAATTGAATGCTTATGATGAGATGATCAATTAAAGTTATTGGGCAGACTCTAACGCCTATCCAAAGCATGGTTTTTATACACTCCACCCCAACAGGTACATTTGACACCCTGGGGAGAAATTATTGCGGTGCTTATTGGAAATCTTTATCTAGAAAGAAAAAATCTTAGAGCAAGGGCTGCAAGATAGTAATTTTAACCAAAAACTAGGTGGAGTGAGAGCCTTGTTAAAGGGCACAATCTAAGGTACCGCTCCCTTACTTGATGATTGCCCCTCAAATCATTAATTACCCATTTGGTTAGGCTACAGTTATTTATGGGGGGGGCTACGATCAGCATAAATAGGGTCTAGAAACTTGCTTCCGGAGCAGCCTTTCCGAAGGAATTGTAATGTTCTCAAGCTTGGGATTAGTTATTAGTATAAATACGTGCTAATCATATGCTGGGAAAAGGACAGTGGAAGACGGAGGAGTAGACTTGATTATAGATTGCTCAGCAACGCCAGTCAGGAGAAGAGTAGACAAATAAACGAAAATTGTGATGTTGATCATACGTTGTTTGGCAGATCGACAAAAATTTCACAGAGCTTGCAGTAACCTAAGGAGGGAGAAAACTGGGAGTTTACACTGATGAACCGAAGAGCAAATGTTGAAACACCCACAATTGAGTACTCGAGAGTTCACATTGAGGACTGCGCCACTATATTGCCTCAGATGTCATTCCTGCAAAGGATAGCGCGCAATTTGCAAAGTGATCATAAGAAGGTACATTTCACGAAAGAAGAAACAAAGTAAAAACAATGCGCCATCACAGTCGCGCTACAGCCGGAAGGCCTACCAAGAAAATCACAACACCAGACCCGATAAGTAATAATATAATCAAAGATGGAAAAAGAGGCAACGTTGATTTTTAAAGGGTGCATGAAAACCAAGGAGACAGGATAAACCTGTATTACCATGTCCTTTGGACAGTAAATCTATTACGGGTCTTTGGTGTATTGGCTGTTCATATCAATGTTGATACCTAATACCTTACATGAAAATAAGGTACATTGTGTCTACTAAACTCCAACTTACAGAGATGACTATTAAGTTAGCAGATGGGACATTCAGAAACACCTCATGGAGTTCTCCTGAGGTCGTGGCACCATAGCACTTTCTAGCCCAGTGACTTAGTGTTATGACATTTTTGAAGATGACTTTGTTCCTATGTAATTTGGGAGGAACCCTTTTTCAACACCTGTGGGTGCAAAAAATGGCCATGCAAGGAGAGAGATGGTCTTCCTCGACTACTGGAGTTGAGGGAGTTCTACTTCACAAGTTAAAAAATCACCCTTATATTAATGAAGATAAAAGACTGAAGAAAAAGTCTGAGAGGTTCCTTTCATAAGGCCTCGAGGGGTTTGCGGCGGGACGGTGGTGGTCGCTTCAGGGCATCGAGATGCGCTTCGCTTCGCTTCCCCCGGATCATCTCTCCTCCGGAGGTGGAGGTTTCTCTTTGCAAAAAAGTCGCCTCACTTGGGCTTTCATCAGATCTTCGTCGCTTGTTTTCCTCCTCGGTCATCTCGTATGGTAACTTCTCTAGAGGCTTGAGAGATGGACCCGATCATCTGTATTGCCTCCCGCTGTCGGTGTCAAACCGGCATCCTCGGGGTAGGGGGGGTCCTGAGCTGTGGATCTAGGATCGATGGTAACAGAGACGATGAACACGGTGTTTTAACACCAGGTTCGGCCTCTCTATGAGGTAAAACCCTACATCTCGCTCTTCTTTTATTGATGAAGTATCAAGGTACAGAGTTGATCTACCTCGAGATCATATGTTTGTTCTAAACCCAGGGTAATGATGATTAATGTCATAATATCTATCAAAACGATCCTGGCCCTCGGCTTATATAATGTACCGGAGGCCCAGGATGACAAGAGTCCTAGTCGGCTACGTTGGTGGAAGAGTCCTTGTCTGACACCATGTCTTGTGGAATCTTCCTTGTATATGTCATCGGCTGTGTCCGAACTGGCCCATTAGTGAACCGCCAGGGGGTCCTCGCCCAACCCACTGGTCGGGAGACGACATGGTGAGTACCCCCCTAGTCCAGACACCGTCAGTAGCCCGCCTGACCGTCTTCAAGTTGGGGACTCCTCGATTTCTTTCGAACTGTTCTATCTCTTCGGTCGCGTCTTGAAAGGGCTGGTTCCACAAATCCTCCCATCTCCGATCTTGAGGATCGCCATTGGTGTATCCAGAGTTCATACGTCGGGTATCCGAGGAGTCTTTTCAAGTTATCGGCCTTTACAATGCCTTGTAGTTTTTTACCTTAACGCCACACCGCGGGGGTTGAAGTTTTCCCGTGCGCCGGCGCCCTCTTGCGTCCGAGCTCCAAGGCCGAATTAATCCGAGCATCTCTTCACACAGCCGAGCTCCACACTATTCGGCATTCAAGGTATCTTCTTGCGTCCGAGCTCCAACGCCGAACTGAATCCGGTATCATAGATTACTTGACCTCTAAAAATTTGAATGAGTTCATCTCCGAGCTTAAATGCCGGAGTAACCTTCTATGGAACGAGCCTTCGAATCCGACTTTAACCCGCCGGTCCGCTCCGAGCTCCAACGCCGACTGCATCAGTCTAAACGATAGTCAGCATCGAGGTGTCATAAACTACCTCGGTTTTTAAAAAGATTTGAACGAATTTCAGCCGAGCTTAATGCCGGAAATGCCTCTATGGAGCCAGCCACTGGTGCGCACGGAGGTGCTTTACCCGGACTGCTCGAGGTGTGCACCACCCTGACTGCGGTGATTTTTTTGATATTTTCAAAACGTGGTGCAATTTATTCTCTGCCGAATATATATCCAGTAGCCCTCAGGTGTGCGTCGGTCTAGACAACCCGATTCCCTAGGATGGCATAAAACCGTGATCCCAGTAGCCCCCTGAGACTCAGGTCGCTGGCGCGAAATCGCCTAAGGTCAACTCCTAGCTCGGCAGACATACGTAGGAAATTGAAACAGCAGTGTAATATATTAGAGATATATGATCGGCGAACGGGCCCTTGAGAGAGGGTCTTGAAAGTTGCCGTAATATATTAGCTTGATGCCAGATATGTCTAGATGGTACCTGTTGTTGTCCAAAACCGCGTTTGCCTATAGTTCGGTCATGGCCGAACACTAAGCACTTTGAATTTTCTTCGCATTGAAACAGCAATGTGGTTAGCCCCCCGAGACACTGGTCGGGTGGCAACACCAGATCAGGGGATCGATGTGCCCCTTTAATATTTGTAAATAATAAGCCCGAGCCCAGTAGCCCCCGAGTCTTAATGCGGACACGGGTGGCCGAATTAAGGATCGATATCTATAGTAAATCATAAATTATGTGTAATGACTCTATGTATAAGACTTTACATCATAGTGCTCTCGGATCTGCATTGTATAAAACTTTGTTAACGACCATCGCTTCAACCTCTTCGGCCAGTAGCCGAGAGTGTTTTTTCCTACTTATAAGCCGTTATAAGGCAAAGATTAATGAAAATAAGGCAATCCGTCATACGGTTTTATAAACAAAGGTACACGAGAGATATGTTATATTACGTTTTAACGTAAGAAACATCTTCCAAAGAAAATAGTCCCGCTATCGGTTCCTTTCTTTGGGTCGTCATGTTTATCATGATCATGAAACCTCCCTCCGTCAATGTGGGAGGAAATATTGAGGATTTAGTTCGGGTGAAAATTCCGAACTCTATGCATTAATGAACCAAAATTTTCACTTCCGTCGTTGCCAACCAATGTGATCCTTTAGATTGCTAGCTTTCGGCCTTTACCCAGTCTGAGGTACTTACTCGGATGAACCCGGTAGTAACAATCATAGAGGTGCTTCCCTTTACCACCTAGACCGAACAATCGGGAACGTAGGGTAAGCACAGGAGCCAGCAACCCAGCTTGGCCAAAATTTTAAGTCAATTGATGCATATTTATGGCTTTATAACGATGATTGCGGAAGAGGGCCCTCGTATATAAATTCAAACGCTCGATGATATGTTTATTTTGACTCCGTTGCGACCGTTAATCATTTGAAAGTGGCCCATCGTCGGCTTCCACCACCCTTTGTAGATGCTACGCAGGGTGTGTTTTCCAAAACAAAACACCCTTAGCCGCGTCTCGGTGCCCGAAGACGGTTGGTGTTAGTGGAAACGAGGCAATCAGAATGCGGCTTTATAACTTTCACTTAGTCATAGGGCTTAAAGTTGGAGCCATTTACTAGCCCCCAGTTAGTGTTCGGCTGACATCGGGTCAAGCCGTAAACACTCTTCGCCATGTTTAACGACCTTTATTAACTATGGTGACCTCTACACGATCTTATAATTTAACACAGTCTCGGATCGCTGACCAGTTTACAACTTATTGTGACAGTCAGTTTTCGGCTTTCTCCCACTGAGGCGCTTAACCATGCTAGCTGGAAGCACATCTCATTGGTTCTCTCCTCTTGCACATCTAGCCGACAAAGCGGAACGTAGGAGGCAGCACAGAGCCGGGCAACCTAACTATTGACCAAAGACACAATTCGAAACCGATGCATATAAAGCAATACCCGAGAATGTTTTGCCGAATCTCTAAAGGTGTCCCGGCGTTGCACTGCGAGACTATGCTGGAAACACAAATAGTTTAAAAGTGCCATAGGCTTAAAAACCAAAACTTATGCGGAACTCTCGACGTCCGAACTAAATGAAGTCAATTGTGCCGATCCGAAAATTGGTCTAAAAAAATTTGTGCTTCTGTCGTGCTTTAACATGACACATCCGATCTCAAGACTGCACGTGGGTCAGATCAGCGGACCCAGGCTATCCGGCTATTGACCACACACTCGAGTCGAGGAAGGAGTAGAAAAAAGACTTTTGCAACGACAAGAAGAAAACACACTTATTATAAAACACTCATGTAAATTTAAGAGCCCCCAGCTAACAAGGGTAAAGGGAGTTTTTTTAACAAACAACTCACGTGAGCACGGTCGAAACCGAACACAAATAAAAATTAAAACTTTGGGCATGAAAGCGACTTAGCTGGTTAATGTGCTCGACATCGATGACGCGGTCCGAGTTTACGCGGGACGAGGTCCCAGCCCCTAAGCCAGTCCCGAGATGAGGAGCGAAGAGCTCGGCACTCCGAAGTGGCGACACTCTGCACGCCAATGTGTGCGCGGTGGAACACCCGTCCGTCCGAGCGACGGAGTAGGCCGACACAGTATGACGCCGAAGTCCCGTGTGGGTTAATGAAGTGATGACGAAGCCCCCGGTTCAGCCGAGGTGACAGCGCTGCCCAATCGGATCATTTACCTGTGCACGGAAGATAGTGCAAGCCGGAGATACAGTAATAAAAAAAGGTTGCATGATTATAATTCATGCAAAGTGAGTAATAAAAAAATATGACCCGTGCGCCAAACACCCGACGAGGTAGGACCCTCTTGATGATGCCGAAGTCCCAGGCAACCGAACATGTCGTATGGCAATTCAATCAACAGATAATCACGCGAGCCGATTTATGTCAATTGGGACATGACATGGCTTGCCGAAGTGAACCGCGTGACCAGTCGAAGTCAATCACACTGCATACATAAAATAGTGCGGTCCAAAAAAATAATATAATATATATAAAATCCTTGCATAATTGCTTTTCGCAAAGATAATTTATTTAAAGAGATGTGGCCTGCGCCGAAGTCATTGTCAATGCAGGGCATCGGGCTGATGCGATAAAGCGTGGCAAAGCCGAATTCACAGTCGGTCCGAGTGTTTCGGATGCGCGTTTACCGAACTATGTACGGAAACTGCCGACCAACCACCACGCACCCGTATTGCCCACTATTTGATAGACCTGTGTACAGATGATGGAACAAACCAGAGTAATAATTCCTTGGGAAAAATAAACCCAAACAAAAATTGCTAGGATTAATAGCACTCTGGTTTATTTGTTGTAGCAGTCCGAAGAAAGGTTACTCCCAAAATTGGGACTCGATCCGCACACCCATTGCTGATGGGTGATGAAGCGACGGCATGGCGATGCTGGCAAGATTGTATCGAGGCAAAGTCCCCCGGTCCAGCTAACGTAACGTAGCTGGTCGGCTGGTGACGCGGAGTCCCGGAGTAGGGTTGATGAGAGATGGCAGCCCCCGGTCTAGCCGAGGTGACGGAGGCAGGTCGGTAAGTAGACGTTGCAGTTGCCAATGTCAGCCGAGGTGTTGAAGCAGTTCGGCGTGATGACATCGGCTTAAGAAGCAACAGTGCGGCCATGCCGACGCAGGTCGTAACTTGTAACGCGGTAAATGCCGCTTGATGAAGTGGCCATGCGACGTGCCGTGTGCCCCGCTCCGTGTAATCCGTGGGCGGCACTGTTGGTGATGATTTATAACTGGCATTCCGAACTCTTGTTCGGCTCGCCGAGAGTGATGATCCGAAGAAGTTGAGCTCGCTCAAAAGCGACGACGCGTCTAGCGCAGGTCGGCAGCCGTGGAGCAATATTGCCGGACTGGTTTGACACCAGCGTGATGGTGAAGATTACTCAGAGGAGGCTTAAAATTTTATGGTCATGTTTAAAACAACGCACAATACCCTAGAAGAAAATTCCTTTAAAGGTCGTCCATATCACGTTTATAAGAAACATGATTCGGGTCGGATCCAATTCGCGCTGAAAACAGATCAGAAAATTGGTCCACTCATCAGAAGGTTCCCGGAGTTTGAACCGTCGGATGATCGAAATTTGAGGGTTTGTAGATATAAGAATTCCGCAGCTGATCAACGTTGGATCTTCCAAGGACGTCCGAGCTAGATGTTGGATACCACGCTCCAAACTTGTCCAGATTCGACAGGCTCCGGTATATCGGAGATTGCCAGAGATTCCTCCATCGGAACTCGGCGAAATTTTGCATGGTTGTTGTAGACTTAATTCCGCACAATTGCACCGAAGCAATCGTTAAAATGACACTCGAGGAAGCAGCGACAAGAATATGAATCCGCTGTATAGAAAAACAGCGCGGTCCGCTGAGGACAATGTTGAAGTGGAGCCCCCGGCTATATGGATGATTCCTCTCATGATCTTGATAGAGATCGGAGTTGATGTTGATGAAGGCCCTCGTCCGAACATGGCGATCGGAGACTGACGCAGTCCTTGGTCGAGCCGGCGACGAAAATGCCGACGTCGCATTTGATCTGCGGGCGAGCCATTGATCCTTTGCTGATCACACAGCGGAACTCTCAATGAAGCACCATTGTCGGTGTCAAAACCGGCAGACCTCGGGGTAGGGGTCCCGAGCTGTGGATCTAGGATCGATGGTAACAGAGACGATGAACACGGTGTTTTGCCCAGTTAGGGCCCTCTCTATGGAGGTAAAACCCTACGTCCTGCTCTTGTTTATATTGATGAAGTTCAAGGTACAGAGTTGATCTACCTCGAGATCATATGTTGTGGTCTAACCCAAGGGGTATGATGTGTAATGTTATCTATCTATCAACGAGCCTGGCCTCGGCTTATATATGTACCGGAGGCCCAGGATGACAAGAGTCCTAGTCGGCTATGTTGGTGGAGAGGAGTCCTTGTCTTGATCACCAAGTCTTGTGGAATCTTCCTGTATATGTCATCCGCTGTCCGACTGGCCCATTGGTGAACCGCCACGGGGGTCCTCGGCCCAACCCACTGGTCGGAGACGACATGGTGAACCCCCTAGTCCAGGACACCGTCACCCCGCCTCTGGCTGTACTGCTAGATGCCGGAGCGGCGGCGTCTCTCTTTCCATTGCTGCTGACGAGTATAGAAGGAGGCGGAGTGCTCCGACGCGCCGAGCAGCGGAGCGGCGTCTTCTGTCTTCGCCATTGCTGACGAGGCGGAGGAAGGAGGTGGCTGCTCGGACGCGCCGGAGCGGCGGAGAAAGAGGCGGTGATGCCGCCCTCGCACACTCGAAGCCGGAGAAGGAGGGTGGAGTGCCCTGATCACTCACCGGAGGAGGAGTGCCGAGTGCCTGACTCGCCGGAGGCGTGGCGTCCAGTTCGGAAGCTTGATGTTCTCCTTCCACCATAGACATGGAGTCTTCAAGCAAGACCCAGCTAGTATCCCCTTCACCTGTAGGGTGGTCAAGCTCGAGCTCCTCAAATCCCTCCGTTACTTCATCCACCATCACAACAGCTTAGCCATGTGAATCGGACGGCAGTGAAAAGTTACGTCGGGTTCAGGAGGTGCAACAGAGCCGACAGCCGCCACCTTTGAGGTGCTGCCATTGCGTCATAAGCTGGCATGCTGAGCCTCCGTGATAGCATCCACGGGTAGCTAGGAGCCGTAAAGTCAGGCTGCTGACGAGCTCGGTGGAAGCCACGCTGCTTCTTCTCTCGCTGAGATGGCGGGTAGCTTCTGGGGTAGCTCCGCACCTCGCTGGCTCTCAACTTGTTCCTCTAGCTTTTGTACCCTTGCATTCAGCTTCTGCAGTTCACTTTTGTACCCGACGTGGCCGTTTCCCTCCTTCGGACACGGCGGCAAGCGACCCCTGTGAGGGGTGCACACCCCAGCCGCGTGCCGGTTCCCGCGCCTGCCACCACGCTTCCACAAGCGTAGGAGGGCCACCGCAACACCTGGCGGCATGCTACCCCCCCAGGTACCCCGTCCCGTCTAACCCTGACACAGACGACTGCCGATCTAGGCCTTTGACTTTCGCCCGGACGGGGTTTGACCAGTGGACCTTTTCACTTGGTTGTCATAGCCCCCCGCCCATAGCTACACCCCCGAAACACCGTCTCCGCCCAACCACCCCAAGATTCCCTCCGTGTCGGCCCGACTGGCCGTTTTCCCCCCTCCGGGACACGGCGGCAGCGACGCCGTGAGAGGGGGCACACCCCGGAGCCGCGTGCCGGGTGCCTGCGCCTGCCACCCTTCACACACAAATAGGTTGGCCCCCCACCAACACCTGGCGGCATTGCTACTTCCCCCCCAGGTACCCCGTCCCATCTAACCCTGACCCAGACGATCGCCGGATCTAGCCCTTTGACTTTCGCCAAACGGGGTTTGACCGGTGGACCTTTTCACCTGGTTGTCATAGCCCCGCCCATAGCTACACCCCCGAACACCGTCCCCGCCCAATCCACTCCAATATTCCCTCCGTGTCGGCTCGACGTGGCTGTTTTCCCCCCCCCCCTCCGAGCCACGGTGGCTGCGATGCCCGTGAGGGGGCACACCCGAATCCGCGTGCCGTGTGCCTGCCGCTCCTGCCACCACGCTTCCACAGCGTAGGAGGGCCCACCGCAACACCTGGAGGCATTGCTACCCCCACTCACCACCCCTCACCCGCCGTCCCTCTCTAACTCTGACACAGACGACCGCCGGATCTAGCCCTTTGACTTTCGGCCGGACGGGGTTTGATCGGTGGACCTTTTCACCTGGTAGTCATAGCCGCCTCGCCCATGCTACCTCTACACCTCCGAACACCGTCCCCACCCAACCCACGCCAAGATCCCTCCGTGTCGGCCCGACGTGGCCGTTTCCCCCCTCTGGGACATGGCGGCAGCACGCCCGCCGTGAGGGGGCACACCCCGCGCGTGTCGGTGCCTCGCCTGCCACCCTCCTTCCACAAGCGTAGGAGGGCCCACCGCAACACCTGGCGGCATTGCTACCCCCCAGTACCCCTACCCCCCCCCCGTCCCGTCTAACCCTTACATAGACGACCGCCGGATCTAGCCCTTTGACTTTCGCCGGACGGGGTTTGACCGGTGGACCTTTTCACTGTTGTCTAAGCCCCGCCCATAGCTACACACCCCCAGAACACCGTGCCTGCAACCCACCCCAAGATTCCCTCCGTGTCAGCCCGACGTGGCCGTTTCCCCCTCCCCTCGGGACACGGGGGGCCAGCACGCCGGTGAGGGACCACACCCCAGCCCCTGTCGGGTGCCTGCGCCTGCCACCCACGCTTCCACAACGTAGGATTGCCCACTGCAATACCTGACGGCATTGCTACCCTCCCTCCAGGTACCCCGTCCGTCTAACCCTGACCACAGACAACCACTGGATCTACCCCTTTAACTTTCGCCGGACGGTTTGACCGTGGGACACCTTTTCACTTGGCTGTCATAGCCCCGCCCATAGCTACAACCCCCGAACACCGTCCCCCGCCAACCCATCCCAACACCTGCGCGCATTGCTACCCCCCCACCCCACCCCCCCCAGGTACCCCCCGTCCCGTCTCCCTCTCCGTGACACGGCGGAAGCGACGACCGTGAGGGGGGGGCAATCGTATATATATAATCGAGCATAT
>CM022301.1:621062645-621504857 GCA_011799875.1 Thinopyrum elongatum
AAAAACCTCCTAATGGAGCATTAAGGCGCTTGCGCTTCACCGGATTAGAGTTATGGCGGGTAAAAATCACCCTCCACAGTACTCACTAGATTTTCACAGTGCGTTTTCTGTACATAAGGCACATTTAAGTTAATCAAATTAGTTTTGGAAAACAATAAAAAGGAAAAAAGAGAAAATAAATAAAATATTAAAAAATTACTAGAAATCTATGCCTACGGCAAAGCCGTCAGCATAGCTACGGCCACGGAACGGTATAGCCCTGGATCGATGACGTGGCAGGGGCCATGGGCCGGGCCTATGCCGACGGCAAGGCCGTCGGCATTGATATGCCACCCCACGGACCGGCGAGTGGCTCGGAACGATGACGTGGCGGACCACGCGGATCGATGACGTCGGCATACCTATGCCGACAGCCACCGTTAGCCCGTCGACGTAGGCATCACGCCATCAAACGGCCCTCGCCGCCCGGGTAGCCGGGCCCACAGGATACGCCGACGGCCGCCCCTATGCAGACGGCCACCGTAGGCATATATTTTGCGATGCCGACGAAAGACCTATACCGACGGCCCCCGTCGGCATATATGGATATATGCCGATGACTTACGTACGCCGACGGCTTGACCTGGGCCGTCGGGATACATCCATCTATGCCGATGGGGGCCGTCGGCATAGATCCGGCCGTCGGCGTACGCAGTTATTCTGGTAGTGCGTGTCCGGCTCGAGGGTTCCGACTCGCCGCTTGCGATTTCGGGTGCTATCTATCTAATTATTTCGACAATGACTATTAATTTGACAAAGAACTTATTTACGTCTGCTAGTACTACCTTATGTATGCAGATAAGTCAACTTTGTCATTGTTGCGCCACTGGTTCGTCGAGCCGACCTTGTCGCTCCGCGGGCACGGAGCTGGCCGCTCCCACGCCAATTCCACACGTCAAGTCTGACCTCGTCGTGACCGGCTCGAGGGCTTCAGCTTCGTCATGTCCGGCTCCGCAGGGTGTCCGGCCCAGGGGCTCCCACTCGCTGTTTAGGGATTTGATTGAAATATATATAATTGTTTCGCTCACGCATATTAATTCTTATGAGAATTTTTTTCTCCTACTCGTACTACTTTGTGTATGCAGATAAATCGATTACGGCCTCGTCATGCCGTCACCGAGCCGAGCCGTCCTCGTCACTCCGCCTACGTCGGTTGCACTTCACCGTCAGTTCGTCGAGCTGATGGCTCTGCGGGTTCGAACATTCTCGCAATGTCTACGATGACTCCAACGGCCGCCTCCGCCTTGCCGCGTCCGGTTTGAGGGCTTCTCCTCACTGTGACCGGTTTGCGGGCTCAGACTTCATCGCTTCAATGACTCGAACAACGTCAACTACGCATGAAGCATAAAGCAAGCTGAGTTACCTTCATACTTAAGCTTCAAATTTTCACTCCATAAGTGAGTTTATTATTTTCTGAGTCTTCTGAGCACTGCTCGATTTCTACTCAACACCCACACTGTGAGGTACTTAGATCTAACTCACATAGCCATGGCGAGAATTGGGGATTCGATCTCGAATTTGAATTCACAGGCGTGTTCCTCCCAACCACCCTCACGTCTGTTTCAGGTACACATCGGCCGTAGCCGCCTAGTCCATCGCCAAAAAACAATGGGAAAACAACTAACGGCTATAAGTACTGTTACACCCGAGTTAACGGGCCCAGTTTGGGCTTGCAAGCCACTGGGGTGTCTTCTTGGGCTGAGTGGACTTGGGCCTTGGCTCCGGTACTGTAGCTGTCTTGCTGTTGTCGACACCAGTTGCAGCCGATGCAGTCTCTCCGTCGTCAGCAGTCGCCTTGGTTGACAGTGGTTCGCTGACATGCCCCCCTTGTTGAGTAGCGGCTTGACCCCAAGCCACAGCTCGAGGAAACTGTTGCCGCAGAGATTCCAGGTCCTCCCACGTAGCTTCGTCCGGAGAAGAACCGCTCCACAATATCAAACCCTGCGCCACTGTTTTCTGACCAACCTGACGCACCCTAGACTGAAGAACTTGCACTGGCACCTGCAGATCAGAAAACTGGGACGGTAGATTAGGAATAACCGCGGTACCAGGAGAAATCACCTTCTTGAGTTGTGAGACATGGAAGACTGGATGGATTTTGCTAGTAGCAGGCAACTCCAGCTTGTATGCCACTTCACCTATCTTGCCAATAATTTTGTATGGTCAAAAATATTTGAAGGAGAGTTTATGATTGGCTCGGCGAACAACTGAGGACTGGACATAAGGTTGGAGCTTGAGAAAAACTAGTTCACCAATATCAAAGACACGTTCAGTCCTGTGCTTATCAGCTTGAGTTTTCATCCTCTGTTGTGCCCTGTGCAAATGCTGAGTGACAGAATCCAACACAGTCTGTCTTTCTAATAGCCACTGTTGGATATCAGGAGAAGCTACAGTGTCACTAGCAGAGATCCCAATATATCGAGGAGAGTGACCATACAAAATCTCAAAAGGAGTCTTGCCCACTGCAGAGTGCCAGTTGGTGTTATACCAGAATTCACACATTGCAAGCCACCTGCTCCACTGCTTAGGGTGTGCACTGATAAAGCTTCTGAGGTAACACTCAACCTGTTGATTCACTCTCTCAGTCTGCCCATCAGTAGCTGGATGATAAGCAGTACTCATGTTGAGTTGGGTGCCAGTTCTCTTGACCAAAGTCTGCCAAAATGCACTAGTCAAAACAGGATCTCTGTCAGACACTATATACTCTGGCATCCCATGTAATTTGTACACATTATCCAGGAACACCTCAGCAACCGTAGTAGCAGTGAAAGGATGTTTCAGGGGCATGAAATGGCCATACTTAGTGAACTTGTCAATAACCAAGAATATGCAATCAAATTGGCCTGAGACAGGCAGACCAGAAATGAAATCCATAGTGACATACTCCCAAGCTTTCTTAGGAACTGGCAGAGGGGATAGCAATCCTGGGTAGTTAACTCTTTCTGGCTTAGCTTGTTGACAAATCATGCAGGATTGCACCTTATCCTTGATGAACTTCTTCATCCCTGACCATCTAAACAGAGAATGTATCCTGTGATAAGTGACAGGAAATCCTGAATGGCCTCCTACTGGACTGTCATGGAAGGCAGCAAAGTTTTATCATGTAACTCTTGCTTATTACCTATCCATATAGCTCCTTTATACCTGATTATTCCTTGCAGTAACTGGTGATTGGGTTTGGCAGTAGGATCTAGAGCTAGCTGTTGCAGAAGCTCAATAGCAGACTTGTCATCACTGTCGCTGTCAATTACTTCAGTCATCCACACTGGCTGTATCTTAGATATAGAGAACAATTGTTGATCTGGTGGTTTCCTGGACAGAGCATCTGCTGCAGAATTCTCAACCCCCTTTTTATACACAATCTCATAATCCAATCCCATCAACTTGGTAAGTGCTTTGTGTTGCCAAACAGTATGTAACTTTTGGTTCTGCAAATGGACCAAACTCTTTTGATCAGTTCTGATCACAAAATGTTGCATCTGTAGATAAGGCCTCCACTGCTCTACTGCTACCAAAATAGCCATGTATTCTTTTTCATAGACTGATAGTCCTCTGTTTTTGGGCCCTAGAGCCTTACTGACATAAGCTAGGGGATGCCCCTCCTGCATCAAGACTGCTCCAATTCCCTTGTCACAGGCATCTGTTTCAATAACAAAAGGTTTATTGAACTGAGGAAGAGCTAAAACAGGGGCCTCAATCAGCTTCTTTTTCAGAATAGAGAATGCTTCTGCAGTAACTGGAGACCATACAAATGGCACTCCCTTCTTAAGGAGTTCAGTCAATGGTTTGCTGATTATGCCATAATGCTGTATGAATTTTCTGTAATACCCACTGAGACCAAGAAATCTTCTCACTTCCTTGACATTAGTAGGAGGAGGCCAATTCTGAACAGTAGATATTTTGGAAGAATCAGTGGATACACCTGCAGCACTAATAGTGTGGCCCAGATAATCAATTTGTTGTTGAGCAAAAGCACATTTGGACAACTTAACCTTCCACTGATCAGCTCTGAGTAATTCCAGTACTCTTCTAACATGAGCAAGGTGCTCTTGGTAAGTTTTGCTGAAGATGAGAATATCATCGAAGAAACAAAGTGTATTCTTTCTGATGACAGGTTTCAATGTATTATTCAGAGAACCCTGGAAAGTGCCAGGACCACAACTCAATCCAAAGGCCAACACAGTGAATTCATAGTGACCAATATGTGTAGAGAATGCAGTCTTGTACTCTTCTCCAGGAGCTAACCGAATTTGATGGTAACCAGCCATCAAATCCAGCTTAGTGAACCATGCAGCACCGGACAACTCATCCAGTAGTTCATCTATAACTAGAACTGGAAACTTACCAGTAACAGTAATTGCATTTAACATTCTATAATCCACAACCAGTCTCCATTCTCCCCCTTTCTTCTTGACAAGCAGAACTGGTGAAGAGAAAGGACTTTTGCTAACTCTGATCATTCCAGCTGCAAGCAGTTCATTGATTTGCCTCTCAAGTTCATCCTTCAGTTGAGGAACAATTCTGTAAGGTCTTGAAGTAACAGGCCTTACCCCTGGAATTAGGGGAATGTGATGATCACTTTCTCTCCTGGGGGGTAACTCTGTGGGAGCTGCAAACACATCAGCAAATTCACCTATAAGCTGTTGCATTTCTACAGGAATTGCAGTGGGTTCTGTGACTTGTATAGTTGAGATGGACACACAGGCATAAGTGTATTCAGCTGCATTTATACCCTGCAAGGTGACCACTCTACCCTCATAACTGAAAGACATCCATTGTTCCACCCAATCAATTTTCATGGGGCTATGCTAGGCCAACCAATCGAGCCCGAGGATACCATCATAAGTGTTGAGAGTTAGAAGCTTAAAGTTGGATGTGAACTGCACTCCATTACTGATCCAGCTACAAGCCTCAATACTGTGCTGACAAGCGATAGAAGTCCCTCCTACCACTGTAACTTTGACAGGAGTAATGGGAGCAACACCTGACAGTGTCACAAATTTGCTGTCAAGAAACAAATGAGTGCTGCCAGAATCCACAAGGAAACTCAAAATATGCCCCTGGATATTCACTTGTAACTGCAGAACAGGGGCCTCAGGTTCTCTTCCCATAGCAGCAGCAGAAAGTCTGATGGAGTGCACTGAAGATGAAGTAGAAGAAGGGTGCTCACTGTCAGAAGTTTCAGATTCCTCTAGGGAGCTAGTCTGCAACTGTTCAATCATTTCCTGGACAAAATGCAGCTGCACAGTGGACTTGCACACATGATCTCTAGACCATTTCTCACCACAAACAAAATAGAGTCCCTTGGATCTCCTAAACTCTCTCAACGCTGACCACTTATCTTCAGTTCGGTGGGGCTTGACAGTTTCAGTCCTCTTCCGTTCCTCTGCAGTTCTGACAGTGGGAGGAGAAGTAGTAGATGCAGCAGATGACAGGCGTTTGGCTGAATAACTATTGATCGGTGTGATACCTTCACCAATCTCTTCATGTAACAGAGCCAGTTCATATGCGGCATCTAAATCCTTAGGTTTCTGTAGTGCCACAGCGATCCTAACACCTGGTTTTAGACCGTCAAGGAATCTGGTGGTGTAATGCAGGGCGTTTGGAGAATCTTCATAGGCTGTCAGTTGGTCATACAACTCTGCGAAGCGATCCACATAATCCTCTACTGTACTTGTTTGCGCAATTCGAAACAGCTTGCGCAAGAGGGTTTGGTGCTGATTACGGCCAAACCTGGCTTGAAGAGCAGAGCAGAATTCTGTCCAACTGGAATTGGGCATACGACGCTGAACAGACTCCAGCCAACGCGCCGCAGCTCCTTCAAACTGCGCTGTAGCCAGGGAAATCCATCTGTGGGCAGGGATACTCCATAACCTGAACTGGTCTTCACAACGATTCTGCCATAGTCGAGGATTGGTACCATCAAATCGAGGAATCTCCATGTGCATAGAGAAGGGAGACGACTCAGCAGCATCCAGAACAGAGAAATCGCGAGGCGAAAAAATTTTGGGCGAAGGATTCAGATCTCACCCACCTCTTGCTGGCGGAGGCACGTAGATGTTGTGGGACTTCCCTCGGTGGTCGCTCTCAAAACCCATCCCGTCGCCGGCTGTGCCGCCATGAATCGGGCCGCCGTGGCGAGATGGCAAGCTCCCCTCTGGCCTAGGCCCCAGATCCACGGACTCGAGCTTGCGGACGTCCGCTCGCGCCTGCTCGATGTCGAGCGCGATCTCCTCGCGGATGCCGTCGGCTTGTGCCGACGTGAGGTTGTCGAGCGCCGAATTGTTGGCTTCCAGCATCTTACTCATGGACTTGAGGAGAGATTCGCCTTGCGCCTTGAACTTCTGGTCCAGGTCGATGTTGATTTCATGGCGAAGCAGCTCGAACACGGCGCGATTCTCGTCGCTGAGCTCCTCCATGGCCCGGCGTCGTCGGCGGTCGCTGAATCTGGTGTGGTGGCGATGCAGTGGAAACTCCAGGACGAACAGCTCTAATTACCAACTGTGAGGTACTTAGATCTAACTCACATAGCCATGGCGAGAATTGGGGATTCGATCTGGAATTTGAATTCACAGGCGTGTTCCTCCCAACCACCCTCACGTCTGTTTCAGGTACACATCGGCCGTAGCCGCCTAGTCCATTGCCAAAAAACAAAGGGAAAACAACTAACGGCTATAAGTACTGTTACACCCGAGTTAACGGGACCAGTTTGGGCTTGCAAGCCACTGGGGTGTCTTCTTGGGCCGAATGGACTTGGGCCTTGGCTCCGGTACTGTAGCTGTCTTGCTGTTGTCGACACCAGTTGCAGCCGATGCAGTCTCTCCGTCATCAGCAGTCGCCTTGATTGACAGTGGTTCGCTGACACACACCCACCAGGTTAACTACACCCCAGCATGTTATCACTAAAACTTGATCCTCCCGAGGCAACGCCCGGTTGAGCTGCATCAAACTTAATCATTAAAACACCTATCTCTCTGTGGGAAGTGCCTGAGGATGCATGTTGTTGACCCCTAAAAGGTCGAAGACCAGAAGCTGCATCACAGAGACCCCTCGAAGGCCAGGCCGGAGCTAGTATCCAACCGATCCCTCTAAGGCCGTACCCCCAGGGGCTGGTCTCCCGGCTGGCAGACTTAAGGTTGTATCACCGCGATCACTCTAGGGCTGGAACCAGAGATCGCATCGTAACTGATCTCCCCGAGGATAACTTAGAGGTTATATCCGCATAGATCTCACCAAGGCTGAGACCCGGGGCTGTGTTGAATACCGATCCCCCTGCGGTCAGCTGGATGAAGATGATGCATCAAAGCAAACTCTCTAAGGCCGGACCCAGAAACTGTATCAAAAATTGATCTCTCTGAAGCCAGACTCGGGGGCTGCATCACAATAATGGACCGTCCCATAGTCAGCTTAGAGGCTGCATCAAAGTGATCGTTTTGAGGCCAGACCCGGGGCATCAAAACCGACCTACATGTGGGCATCGCCCAGGGATTGCATAAAAATCTAGCCAGCATCTCCGGTTTCCCTTTATTGCTTAATTATTCGCATTGGGGTAAAATAACTTAATAAGTTATACTTACCAAAAAAATTACATTAACTATGCATGTAAATGTTCACTTGGTGTTTCAGTGTTTGACAAAATGCAGTTGCAAGTTCGCCTTATTTTCTTGACCATAGATGTACTCTGGCCTCACCTCGTCCAGTTAGAAGGCTCCGGCCTCGCCGCATCTGGTCCCGAGGGCTCCGCCTCACCATGAAGGCCTCGGGGGCTTCTCCTCGCCACATCAATTGGCTTCAGGGAGCTGGCCTCGCCGCATCCGGCTCAAAGGCTACGTCCTCGCCGTACCCGGTCTCGGGGGCTCTGCCTCTCCATGAATGTCTAGGGGGCTTCACTTTGCCGCATCCAACTTGAGCGCTTGGCCTCACCGCGACCGGATCCAGTTGCTACAATCATCACAAGACCCTCCACCCAACCATGATTCGGCCGGAGGCATGGGGGCTACACCCACTGGGTGCACTATCGTGCCCCTAGTGTGAACAAAAGACGAAGAAATTGCGGTGCTTCGAAGACACCGCATATACATATATTAATTAAGCCTCGACTGACTTGATGCATTAATTGTTTTGTATGTACATATATTAACGCTTCTTTCTTCTTTTAATTAGCCCTCCGGATCGAGCCAAACTTCCGTAAAGAGACGAGACCCGAAGAAAAGGTTGTGCCAGGATGAAAAGTTCACGATCGAAGCAGTCGATCGAGATGGAATAAGAAGAAGGACCCTGAAGTTTCTTATGTTCAGGATAGACAGAAAGATGATCTTTGGACCTCGCTGATGACAAATTTCAGCCTACCGTCAGAGGCGGATCCGAATAAGATCAAGGCGTTTGCTCTTAAGAAGATTGCAGAACTATTCAAGAATTGGAAGAAAGATTTGAACAAAAAGTTTGTCCAGAAAGACAAGACTCCAGAATTCACCGGTCCATATGAGAAGATAAAAGATCACTGGCCCGCATTTGTGGCCTACAAGAAATCGGACAAGGGCAAGCAAAGGTAAGTGACAAATAAGCTAAATGCTGCAAAGAAGAAGTATCACCATGTTACAGGGTCAGGTGGCTACAGCAAAGCCCGGCCTACGTGGGACAAAGCTGAGTAAGACTTGCTTGCTAAAGGGGTCCAACCAGCGACATTGCACTGGCCAGATCGGTCAAGGACTTGGTTCTTCGGGGTTGGGGGAACTTTGGACCCAGACACAGGGAAGTATGTTTGAACGAAAGCTCAACTTGCAATACCCGTCAAGAAGCTTGAGGAAGCAATCCAGGCAGCGCAGGAAGGGAGGTTACATCCCGACAAAGAGAATGACGAGCTGACACTTGCCCTTGGGAATCCTGAACACCCTGGACGAACACGAGGCACATCAGGCTCCCTTCCGTGGGTGTATGGGTTAGCCGACAGCGGTGGTTATAGAAGCCGAGAGAGAAAGAAGAAAGTGGAAGCAAGCGAAATGAAGAAGATCAATGCAAGATTAGTGAAACTAGAGGAACTTGAGAGCCAGCGAGCTACTGGCCAACCATCTCAGCGGCACGAAGATCCTTCGTTCGACCCTGCCCCCGAAGCTACCCCACCATCTCAGCGGAGAAGCAGCGTGGCTTCCACGGAGCTCCTTTAGCCTGATATCACGGCTCCTCACTACCCCGTGGATAGTATCACGGAGAATGAACATTGTGTTCTAATGATGAAATGCCATAACCTGACCTTGAAGGTGGCACTCGGCTCTGTCTTAGCTCATTGAGCTGAGGGAAATTTCCATTGCCGTCCGATTCCACATGGCTTTGCTATTGTCGGGGTGGATGAAATAATGGAGGGATTTGAGGGGCTGGAGCTTGAGTACCCTACAGGTGAAGGGGAGATGTTTTTGGAAAATGCCTTAAGGAGTACCTGCCTATGGAGAAAGGAGAACATCTAGCTTCCAAACTGGACACCGCCTCAGCAGACTCAGCCGAAGGAGGCCCCTCAGCAGACTCCACTGCCTCATTCGTCTCCGGCGCGTCAGCTGTCTCCGTCGCGTCAGCCGACTCCGGCGGAGGAGGCCCCTCAGCAGAATCCTCCTTCGCCTCCTCCGCGGCGTCAGCGGACTCCGCCTCCTGTGCCGTGTCAGCGGACTCCGCCTCCTTCGCCGCGTCAGCGAACTCCACCTCATCAGCAACGGCAGAAGAGAGCCGCCGCCGCTCCGGCGGCTAGCAGTACAAGAGGTGGTGGGAAGAAATTCAAATTTGGTCCAAGCCTCAGGGCTCCTCCAAAGTTACCATATGAGAGGACTGACGAGGAAATCAAGGACATCAGTGATGCCGAAGTGCGGGCCCATTTTGAACGGAAACGTCCAGAAAAGAAGGAAATAGTAGATCCGGTGAAAGCGAAGCGCACTCTGGATGCCCTTGAGCGACCACCACCGCCTCCGCCGCAATCCCATTATGACCGCTGTATTGAAAGGACATATGATGAAGCGTGGTGGTCGGGAAGTACTACCAGTGCTACAAGACAACGAAGTGGGAAAACAATTCCCCAGCTCGGCGAACAGGAGAAGCAATCGTGCCTCCCGCTCAAGGTGTCTAACGATATCGCTAATCATCCGGGACTACTGCCCGGTACCACTCTTGCTGATTACGTGGGCGATGATGTACAGTTTGAAAAGGCTGAGGTAGTAGCTCCCTTTATATACCAGCACGGGACGCCTCTCGTCAAAAGTGCTGATCAGCTAAATCAACTACCAACGATGATGCGAAGATTGCATGACTGGTACTTGGAAACCTGCAGCAAGTCTGGGACCGACAGTATATTGCTGGGAATTGAAGATGAGCACGACTTCATTGGAGTTGAGGTGATGCCTGTTGAATTTGTGGAATTATTTCAGTTATTCAATCAAGACGCCCTGGACAAACAACTCATGTCTTGCTACTGTCTGTAAGTATTATTTCTGTAATCAAGTCTCTAGCTCAGCTCATTCATTGCATGTATATATAATTATCCTCGCTATATTATGCAGATTGAAGATCGTCGAATGCAAGAGAGATCATATCTATGACATTGGGTTCATTAGCCCAAATACCGTAAATGAATGGACAGTAGTAAACAGAGTTGAAGATACCGAGGAAAACTTGCTAAAAGCGTTCCTTCGACATCAAAACAAAAGGGAAATACTCTTTCCTTACAACTTCAAGTGAGTGTTATTGTCTTGTGCATATTCGGTTTCGCTTACTCGATGTTAAGTACTGTAATTGATGAGTTATGCGTGCGCAGGTTCCACTTTTTTTTGCTATCCATTAAGCTTGACGCGGGAGTAGTAACTGTCTTAGACTCGAGACATAAAGATCCACAGGAGTATGCGAACATGAGTGAAATGCTCCAGAAGCAAGTTCAATCATTATCGCACCATAACGGCAACTTTCGTTCGTTTGCTGATATGAAGTAATCATTTTCTTTGCCGGGCAGGGTTTGGAAAAAGTTTACCGGAATGGTTCCTGGTCTGAAGAAGGAGCTGCGATTTACACACCCCAAAGGAAGTAGTACTAGCTAGTTCCGCGCATCTCTCATTGATTCTAGTTTTATCAATATCATTATCATGCTTGATTATCAGTTTGATTGAACTCTATTCTCGTAAAGTGCTTGTGGCAGGAAGGCAGGAATAATTTATGTGGATACTACGTTTGCGAGTTCATGCGCCACTCGACCTCTGAGCGGGGCTACTCTGACAAACAATTTTAAGTACGTAAACAATATTCACAATTTTATTTTATTACCATCAATTGTGTTGAGTTTCATTCATATATATGTATTGACCCCTTCTTTAAATTAGATGTGGATGATACGGGATGAACTCCTATCACATGATCGCATATGAGCAATTCAAGAGGAATTGGCGGGATTCTTTCTTGACCACGTCATACATGAAGAGGGAGAATACCATGTGAAAATTCAAATAGATTTTCGGTAGATGATGTAAGGGATCATAAGAGATGTTATATTGTATATATGTAGTAGCTTTGGATGGATATACGAAAACTTGTTGTTCGACCAAGCACGAAGAAAGAGAGGTCACTTCTCTATATATATGTTCATGACGATCTTGTGTAATTAATGGTTCCTTTATTTGCTTACTAGCTAGCGTCGAGTTCTCTCTATATGTAGTAGCTAGCGTCGACCAAGTACGAAGAAAGAGAGGTCACTTCTCTCTATATGTGTTAGCTAGCACAATATGAAACCCCTAAACCCACCAAAATCCATACCCCCCCCCCTTTCAAAAAGAAAAAAAACTAGAGCCTGGGAGCTACTGACGCGTGGCTACCTTTTAGTCCCGGTTGGTGTTACCAACCGGGACTAAAAGTCCCCTGCCTGGGCGCCCCACAGCGGCCACGTGGAGCTCCTTTAGTCCCGGTTCGTAAGCCAACCGGGACTAAAGGTGATGGGCATTAGTCCCGATCGTTTTGTCCCGGTTCCAGAACCGGGACAAATGCCTTGTTTTCTACTAGTGATTTAGTCAGCAACCGGGACTAAAGAGTTGGGTATATAAGTGCAACCTTCTTCCTCCCCCCAACACTTCTCCGTTTTCGATCTCTTCGACGCCCGCTGCCCCGACGCCACCGCCAGGCTGCCGCGATGCCCTGCCCCGACACCGTCACCGACTCCCTGCTCAGACGCCGACGCCCTGCCCCGTCGCCGATACCCTGCCCCGACGCCGACGCGCGCCCTGCCCCGTCGCTGACGCCCTGCCCTAACACCGTCGCCGACGCCCCCACTCCTCGCCTCCTCGCTGTGAGCGTGTGCCGCATCGATCCCCTCCTCCTCCTATCCCCCCCTGATGGCTGATCCCGACGATACATTTATATTTATATTTGTATTCTCTTTATGATTTTCATCCAGAAAAGAATGACATGTGTGTGCAATTAAGAGTTAATTTTGATGTTCATTGAAGAAATTTTTGTTGTGCCAAAGTTATGAATTTTTTTCAGAATATTTGTGAGAAGGAAACCATCGATGGATGTTAGATGCATATAGATAGATATGTATGAGATGTTAGATGGATAGATAGATATGTTTAGATGGATGGATGATCATTTTGTCTTTAGAGTTCATTTTGATGTTCATTGAAGAAATTTTTGTTGTGGCAAAGTTATGATTTTTTTTCATAATATTTGTGAAAAGAAAACCATCGATGGATGTTAGATGGATATAGATAGATATGTATGAGATGTTAGATGGATAGATAGATACGTTTAGATGGATGGATGATCATTTTGTCTTTAGAGTTTATTTAGAGTTCATTTTGATGTTCATTGAAGAAATTTTTGTTGTGGCAAAGTTATGAAATTTAGTAATGTTGTGGCAAGCTTTTGACCTTATATGGCAAAGTTGTGGCAAACTTTAGTAATGCCATGGTAGAATGTTGTGGCCAAACTTTATAAAAAGTCTATTGTAGAAAGTGATTGTTATTCTCTACTAGCATATACTTGGGTTTTTTTGCCATGCAAGCGCTACTATACTTGGGTTTTGCCTGATTTTGAGGCATATGAAAACATGAGAGAGGTGGTCGTTAAAACATAACCCCGATAACTTCGACAAGGGGGGGGGGGGGGGGGGGGGGGGGTCGTTAAAACATAACCCCGATAACTTCGACATGAGGGAGGGGGGTCGTTAGAACATAACCACGATAACTTCGACATGAGGAGGGGTCGTTAGAACATAACCCCGATAATTTTGACATTAGGGGGGGTCGTTAAAACATAACCCCGATAACTTCGACATGAGGGGGAGGGTCGTTAAAACATAACCCCGATAACTTTGATTTTGAGGCATATGAAAACATGATTTGCACGTCGGACATGCATGAGAGAGGCGGTCCGGAAAGTGTCCTCTCTCGAAAGATAGGACCACTCATCAGACATGAGGGGGGAGGAGTCCTCGACAATCGTCTGAAACTGACTGTTATAAATCTTGTCAACTTTGCCTGATGTTTGCCACTAATCCATTGCTCATATGCATATGACTCCTTGTTGTGATTAGGTCTATATTTGCCACTAATCCATCTCTCATGGTTGTATATTGCCATGTTATAATATTTGCAGAAACTATGGACAGAGACATAGAACAAGAAGAGTTGTTGGGGGATACAATCCGTGATGGAGGTGATATCACCTTGTCGTTTCTCAACGACATCGATTGTGAGGAAAGAGAGGATGACAGCTCCGGTTATTGAATGGAGGAGGGAGGACATCATGACGGCTCCGGTGATCGAATGGAGGAGGGAGGAGATCATGACGGCTCCGGTGATCATGACGGCTCCGGAGACTTAACTGTTGCAAAGTCCGGCGAGGTATATATATATATTAATTAAGCCTCTGCTGACTAGATGCATTAATTATTTGGTATGTACATATATTAACACTTCTTTCTTCTTTTAGCCCTCCGGATCGAGCCAAACTTCTGTAAGGAGACGTGGCCCAAAGAAAAGGTTGGGCCAGGATGAAAGGTTCACGATCAAAGTAGTGGCTCCAGATGGCCAACCGATTGCTCCCAAGCGGACCAAAGACACATTTGTACATCAGTGCGGAGTTGTTGTTAGGGACAGCGTCCCGATCAGCATCCAAGAATGGAATAAGAAGAAGGACCCTGAAGTTTCTTATGTCGATGAAAGACAGAAAGATGAGCTTTGGAACTCGCTGATGACAAATTTCAGCCTACCGCCAGAGGATAATCCAAATAACCCAGTTACACAGCGACAAGTCAAGTCATGGGCTCTTAAGAAGATGGGAGAACTATTCAAGAACTGGAAGAAAAGATTGAATGAACAGTTTGTCGAGAAAGACAAGACTCCAGAATTTACCTGTCAATATGCGAAGATAAAAGATCACTGGCCCACATTTGTGGCGTACAAAAAATCAGAGAAAGGTAAGAAATGGTCAGCGACAAATAAGTTAAATGCTGCAAAGAAGCAGTATCACCATGTTACGGGGTCAGGTGGCTATAGCAAAGCCCGACCTATGCGGGACAAAGCTGAGAACGACCTGCTTGATAAAGGGGTCCAACCAGCGACATTGAACTGGCCCGATCGGGCAAGAACTTGGTTCTTCGGGGTTGGGGGAACTTTGGACCCAGAAACAGGGAAGTGTGTTTGGACGAAAGCTCAACTTGAAACACCAGTCAAAAAGCTTCAGGAAGCAATCAAGGGAGCACTGGAAGGGAGGTTCATTCCCGACAGAGAGAAGGACGAGCTGTCAAAGGCCCTCGGGAATTCTGAACACCCCGGACGAACACGAGGCACATCAGGCTCCCTTCCGTGGATCCATGGGTTTGCCGACAGCAGAGCCACTTATAGAAGCCGAAACAGAAAGAAGAAAGAGGAAGCAAACCAAATGCAGAAGATGGAAGAAAGATTAGCGAAACTTGAGGAACTTGAGAGCCAGCAAGCTACCGGCCAACCATGTCAGCGGCACGAAGATCCTTCATTCGATACTGCCCGTGAAGCTACCCTACCATCTCAGTGGAAAAGCAGCGTGGCTTCCATGGAGCTCGTTCAGCCTGATATCACGGCTCCTCGCTACCCCGTGGATGCTATCACGGAGAGGGAACATTGTGAGCTAATTACGAAATGCCATAACCTAACCTTGAAAGTGGCGTCGGCTATGTCTTAACTCCTCGACCTGATGGAACTTTTCATTTCGCTCTGATTCCAGATGGCTTTGTTGTTGTCAGGGTGAATGAAGTAATGAACGGATTTGAGGGGCTGGAGCTTGACTACCCTACAGGTGAAGGGGAGATTTATCTGGAAAATGCCTTAAGGACTACCTGGCTATGGAGAAAGGAAAATATCGTGCTTCCAAATTGGACGGCGCCTCAGCAGACTCAGCCGGAGGAAGCCCCTCAGCAGACTCAGCGAACTCCGCCTCCTCAGCAACGGCGAAAGAGAGCCGCCGCTGCCGCTCCGGCAGCTAGCAGTACAACAGCTGGGAAGAAATTCAAATTTGGTCCAAGCCTCAAGGCTCCTGCCAAGTTACCATATGAGAGGACTGACGAGGAACTCAAAGAAATCGTGGCTGTCGATGTGAAACGCCAGTTTGCACGGAAACCTCCACCTTTAAAGGAGAAAATAGATCCGGTAAAGGCGAATCGCACTTTGGATGCCCTTACGCGACCACCTCCGCCTCCGCCGCTATCACACTATGACCGCGTATTGCAAAGACACATGAAGAAGTTGTGAGTCGGTCGAAAAGTAGCAGTACTGGTGCAAGAAGTGGAAAAACAATTCCCCAGCTCGGCGAACAGGAAAAGCAATCGTGCCCCCCGCTCAAGCTATTTACCGATATCGCTAATGATCTGGGGGTAGCGACCGCTGCTCCTGGTTTCACTCTTGATGATTACGTAGGCGATGATGTACAGTTCGAAATTGCTGAGGTGGCCTTTAAATACGAGCACGAGAACCGTCTCGTCAAAAGTGATGATCTGGAACGGGATCTATCAACGATGATGCGAAGATTATATAAATGGTACTTGGAATCCGGCAAGGATGGGACGGGCAGTATCTTGCTGGGAATTAAAGATGAGCACGTCTTCATTGGAGTAGACGTGATCTACGTTGAATTTGAAGAACTCTTTCAGTTATACAATCAAGCCACCCTCGACAAAAGTATCGTCAGTTGCTATTGTCTGTAAGTATTATTTCTGTAATTAAGTCTCTAGCTCAGCTCGTTCATTGCATGTATATAATTATCCTCACTATATTATGCGGAATGAAGATCCTCGAATGCAAAAGAGGACAAATCTATGACATTGGGTTCATTAACCCAAATACCGTAAATGAATGATTGGTCCAGAACACCCCCAAGAGACTGAGAAAAACTTGCTAAAGCGTTCCTTCGACACCAAAACAAAAGGGAAATACTCTTTCCTTACAAGTTCAAGTGAGTGTTACTGTCTTCTGCATATTATATTTCGCTTACTCGAGATTAAGTGTAATTGATGAGTTATGCGCGCGCAGGTTTCACTTTATTCTGCTATCCATTCAGCTTGACGCGAGAGTAGTAAATATCTTGGACTCGAGACGTAAAGCGGCTACGGAGTTTGCGGACATGATTGAATGCTCCAGAAGTAAGTTCAACCATTATCACACTATATCGGCAACTTTCGTTCATTTCCTGATATTAAGTAATCATTTTCTTTGCCGGGCAGGGTTTGAAAAAAGTTCATCACACAGGTTAGGGGTGAATGGAAACCGGAGCTGCGATTTACACAACCCAGAGTAAGTAGAACTAGCTAGTTCCGCGCATCTCTCATTGATTCTAGTTTCAATACCATTACCATGGTTGATTATCATTCTGATTGAACTCTATTCTCGTAAAGTGCATGTGGTAGGAACCCAGAAGTGATTTATGTGGATACTACGTTTGCGAGTTCATTCGCCAAAAGACCACTGAGAGGGGCTTCACTAAGCAACAATTTGAAGTACGTAAACAATATTTACAATTTTATTTTATCACCATCAATTGTGTTGATTTCATTCATATATATACATACATATATATATATATATATATATATATATATATATATATATATATATATATATATATATTGACCCCCCTTCTGTAAATTAGATCTGGCGGAAGCAGGACAAACTCCTACGAACTGATCGCCTACGAGCAATTCAAGAGAAATTGGCGGGATTCTTTGTTGAGCATATCATTCCTAAAGACGGAGAATACCATCGGGATATGCTATGCGATTTTGGTAATTAGATATTAGGGATCGTAAGAGATGTTATATTGTATATATGCATCAACGTGTACTATATGTAGTAGCGTCGAATAGATATACGAAAACTTGTTGTTCGACCAAAAAGTACGGAGAAAGAGAGGTCACTTCTCTCAATGTATTGATCATGCATGGCGATGTTGTGTAATTAATGGTTCCTTCATTGCTTACTAGCTAGCGTCGAGTTCTAGCACCCTGTTCCACCTTCCACGTAACTTGATAAGTTCTTCTCATATTTCCTCCGGGTTCATTTCAGGGAACCGAAATTTTGGTAAAATCTTACCCAACTGGATTAGGTGGCTATCTTTGCTCAATAATTCATCGAATGGAACTGCGGGAAGCCCCCCATCCTCTTACCATGTTTCATTCTGACCTCACTTTTCAAAATCCCATGAGACATTAAAGGAGTAAAATCACGAACAGAGGGATCACCAGACGCCAGCTATGGCGCCTGTCCGTCGCGCGCAGCCATGAATCTCCCCGACGCCAGCTAGCTTGCCGGCCGTCCTCGCCCTGCTTGCCTTGTCGCGGATGATCGCCGCGTCGCCCATAAAGGCGCCATCGCAGCAACTCGCCTCGTCGATTTCAGGCCGCCACGGTCACTGTGGTAGCATCCTGTGCTAGCGAATCCAGCTCGCTGGTTGCAGCTCCTAGCCATCCCGTGGCTCACGGTCACCGCCGTCGGCCTCGCCGACTGGTCGTAGCACATGCTGGGGTCGCCCCCGTCGTCATTAGGCATCGTAACATTCTGGTATGAGGTTGCAGCTTCTGATTCAGGCGGTTCCAACATTTCTGCCCAATGCAGCGCTGGTGGGCGCCCGGTTTCCGACATCTCCGGACGCCGGTTCCAGCATCCCTTCGAGGTGCTGTCCCTCGCGTCGTAGCACATGGAGCAGCGGGCACCATCGGATGCAGCTGCCCAAAATGCTGGTTGCAGCATCACCGCATCTCGGCGGCGGAGTGTGGTCCTCCACCATAGCCGCCATGCTCCGGTTAAGCAGCATCACCCGCTCACCACGCCAATGCAGCAAAATCATATACTGGTTTCAGCATTTGAACGCGCTGGTTCCAGCATCGACACGCTCTCGCGACGCCGTTCTAGCATCTCGACACACCGGTTCCAGCATCAGCGCCGGCTTGTAGCATCACCGCGATCGGCGGTTGCAGCATCGCCGTGTTGCGGTTGTAGCAACACAGCGCGCCGGTCCCAGCACCGCAGGTTGCCGGTCGTAGCAGTACGGGGAACGCCGCTCGCAAAAACACCCGCCGATGAGCTGCCGCTCGTAGCAGTGTACGCGCCGTCGCCCGTAGGCCGTAGCAGCTCGCAGCGCGTCGCCTCGTCGATTGACCTCCGTGCGGCACCGCCCAACCTGCCACAACCATGGAATCGGCTCACAACACCGCCGTCTGTCCACGGGGTTGTAGGCTTGTAGCACGGCCGTTTCTGAAGCATGATGGAGAGGATGAGTCGTTGCAGTGCTCTCACAATGGCTTCGTGGGGTGTGTCCGGAGTAGGAAGGAGAGGTGGGGAAGCGGCTCGCCGGTAATGGCGGGGGAGGAGGTTGGGGCAGAGGAGCGCGGCAACATAAATCAATGGCGGCGATCGAGAAAGTCATCGTGTGGGGAATGAACGGGAAAGAGATAAGGTGGGGAAGAGACACCTGTGTGGGCCCCACAAACGTGCGTGTCCTGTTTTCCTGGCTCCTTTCGTCGCGAGCGCGTGTGTGGAAGGCAGGCGACCGGCGCAAACTTGGGCCGGCCGACCGATTACACTAATTTACCACAGTCTTGGGCATGAACGAAGGAACCGAGGGGAGGCCACGTGACGGACGCTGTTGCCACACAAACAAACGAACCAGCACGGCTCGGTTTGATCCACCTCGTGGGCACTACTAGCGCAACGTCACTGTGTGATGTTGCTGGCCTATGCATCTTCTATAGTGTTCCGTCCGTCGCCTGCTAGCTAGGCTAGCTAATCAGTACTACCTCGGTCCGGGTTTACCGGTGCTCCTCGTATTTTGGGTCATATTTTGACCATAAATTTAACAAGTAAAATATAAGTTACATGTAGCAAAAAATAATATCATTGGAAAGTATATTCAAATACAAATTCAATAATATAATTTTTGATGACATGCATTAACAATTTACTAGTCAAATTTATGGTCAAATTTTGACCAAAAATACTATGGGGCTAATAAACACGGACGTAGGTCGTACTGTACTACTTCTCCAGACTAAGCTTCTCAATTAAAGCTCTGAAAGTTTGCACTAGCAAGATTATTACAGCGCGACAACTAATTATTAGCGTACCATTCCCTCATCAAAGGCTGCCGACAATCTGGTCTGTGTACTGCATGCCCTCGGTTAGCTCATCGCCGAATCCCAATAGAGTAAACGATGGCGATCCAACAGGAGGCGAGGCTGCACGTGCCTTGGAGTTTGGGACATGCATGCATGGAACCGGGACACTAGGACAGCATGAATGAATGAATGAATAATAATTGAACCCCACGAGTGTCCAAATCCCATCCTTTTCCACGCAGGCAGCAGTGCAACCTCGTCCCCTTTATCACCACCCTATGCGTAATGTTCTTCACATGCACATATGCAAGTGGATCACCACCCTATGTGATGTTGCTGGCCTGTGCATCTCCTGATGTGTTCCGTCCGTCGCCTTCTAGCTAGGCTAGCTAACGAGTAGTACATCCGTCCGGTTTACTATTCTCCCTTATATTTTCAGTCATATTTTGATCATAAATTTAACTAGTAAAATATAAGTTATATGTAGCAAAAATAATATCGTTGGAAAATATATTCAAATACGAATCCAACAATATAATTTTTTATGACATGCATTGACATTTTGCTAGTCAAATATGTGGGCAAACTTTGATCAAAAATATGATGGGGACTAATAAATCCGGACGGAGGTCGTACCCTACTACTTCTCCAGACAACTAATTATTATCGTCAGCTAACTGGTCGCCGAATCCCAATCCCAATCCCAACGCAGACTCCTCTCCTTTCCCCTCCCTCTCTACTATAGCTTTTCTTGAGGTCGTCGGCCCAGTGCCGTAAAATTAGGCCCCCTCCCTCCTCTCTCCTCCGCTGGCCGAAGGGGGGGGGGGGGGGTACAAGGAGCTGGAACGTGCGAGCGGTTTCCAACGAGTTCAGGTGGCGTTGCTCTTCATTGCTTTGCTCCGATGGTCGGAGCCGAGAACAAATGGTCGATTTGCTGCTGTTTCCCCCAATAAATCGCTCGCTCTGTCCCTGGTCCGCAGAGGGATCAACTACTTCTTTGCTGCTTCCGAAGCCGTCATGGTGGTCGATCGAAAGCGCCGAAGAAGTGGAAGATTGAAGGTGGTAGATCGGGTTCGTGCTCATAACGGTGGTCATCGCAGAGGACGCGCTGGCGCCTGCAACCGCGGTCGAAGGCCGGCTGACTCCGCCATGCTGCTGCATGCTCTGGCCGAAGGGCGGCCGTTCCCTTTTCCTCCTGGCCGAGATGCCACATGGGAGGCAGTTATGCTTCCAGTCGGTAGCCATGGCTGGTTGCCGTGGCACCCTCATCGCCCCAAGTGGTTTTGTCCCTGGAGACGGCAAGGCGATTCCGGCGAGGAAGCAGTGGACCTGATCGCGTTTTGGATTTCAGTCTGGGGTCCTATCTAAAAAGTTCAGGGATGGACTTGTATTTTCCTGTTTTCATTTGACTCTGGTTGTAAAATATACTATGCTACTGTTCCCTGAATAAAGTTTTCGGGATCCTTCGGGATCCCTCACCTGTTAAAAAAAAAATACAATAGAGTAAACGATGGCGACCCAACAGGAGGCGAGGCTGCACGTGCGTTGGAGTTTGGGACATGCATGGATGGAACCAGGACAGTAGGACAGCATGAATGAATGAATAATAATTGAACCCCACGAGTGTCCAATTCATACTCAATCGTCTCGTCTCCTGCTACATGTCTTGTTAGTCCCGTCCCGTCATTTTCCACTACTCGTCTCCTGCTACATGTCTTGTTTGTCCCATCCTATCCTTTTCCACGCAGGCAGCAGTACAGCCTTTACCCATCCTCGTCCCCTTTGTTACCACCCTATTCGTAATGTTCTTCACATGCAAATATTCCAAGTCGTTAGTGGAGTGCAAGTGGAACCCAACTGGACTGGATCTGTCGGTCTGCACTGATCAACCAGCCTGAACAAGTCCTCCTCAGATCCAAATCCCTGGATGCTCTCCAAAAAGGAAAGGCAGCCAGATACACACATCTTTCACACCCCATTTGGTTATGTGGTCTGCTCGATCGGCATCTTTTGCTTATCTATCAAAGGCCAATATTCTTTCCAGCTGTGCCAAACACGCTGCCTCTCCCCAAGTCATAGCCCTAGCCTCGCCATGACCCCATGGCTCCTGCCTTCTTATAGATACATGATCAGGCAATGCACACGCAGGTCTCATCAGTTAATTCATTCGTGAGTGTGCCAAGCACCAGGGCAAACACAGGTGAGGTCTTAATGACATGGAGGTAAGAGGCCATCTTCGATAGCCAAGGATGATTTGCCTGTAAACCTGTTGGAGCCGAGCTCTCGGTGCCGGCCGCGGTACTCGAAAGTGGCACCCGGTTCCATGGGCAAGTCAGCCTTGGCTACCCGAGTACCTCGCTTACAATATCCCATGTCAGACCTACACTCATTTCATCCTCGTGTGCTGAACAGAATTCACAAGGACCGGAGATCAGGTAAAGCACCTTACTTACGTACATACATGCAAAAATGATAAACATCTTGGTGGTTACCTTGACAGTGATCCTTGTGTCTGCGGCGAAGGCATCGCCAGGCTACACTGGTGTTCTGTGCCTCATCTGCCATTGTGGTGCTACCAGCCCGAGCGGCATGGGCATGCGCATTTGCTGTCACCCTGCCACAGTAATTCCGCTTTCGATGCTCAGTATGTTTGGAGTTCTTTTCCACAAATTAAGTGATCAAGGTTTTCGAAATACTGTATAATATCATGATTTATTTTTAATTTTTTTGCTTTATAAATTCCACCCAGAAGGTCACAGGCACCACCTAATCCCACACGCAACACCTCAGCGCACCAACAGTTCTACAAAGCATGGTATTTTGGAAGTGAAATTTCATAAAACCCGTGGCTTTTGGTCAAAGGATTCACTCATTATCATCTAAACGTACAATGCATCGATACCTGACCCTATCCTTCCACCCTCGACAACAAGCTGCCCAACATGTCTTATCCAGGGGCCTTTTGTGAAAACCCTGATAGGAAGTAACAACTGCTTTAAGTACTTCAATAGAAGAAAAATAGGTGACCCTATCTGGCGACTTAATAGTTAGAGACAACCAGGAGCACGCCAGAATATATATAAAAATACTAGCTGACAATCAGTGGCAACCGCCTCAGCCTCCCTCCCCAGTATTCACCACTAGCATTGCTTTTATGCCTCTAGGCAGTTGACTGCATCACTAAGGCAACTTCGAGAATTATCCACTATGGCCTGGTACATTTTACATCACAGTGATTCCGCACTGTAGTCTTCATCCTTTTCTTTTTCTTTCCTTTTCTGTGTTTCTGAAGAATCAGTGAGCTTGCAGTCTTGCAAGCTTTACATTGTTTATTTTTACAGGTACAAGAGGTGTAAGGCATTCCAGATAACAAACATAAGCACATATTAATTAATTCCAGGTACCACAAATTGACTGAATTTTGTTGCACAAATTAATCAGTACTGGAGGCAGAACAGAGCTATAAATTAGTGTCAAAACAACACCCATTCCTACTAGTAAGCAAAATATGCGGTAACTGTTGGAAATATGAGCAAATTACTACGAGATTTAATCTGAATAAACAGAAGATAAACCATGACAGCAATAGCAGAGATTAAACTAATCATGCAAACTAGCATAGTAGATGAACAAATCACATCTAGGCCACATACTAGAAACATGAATTCTACCACGATCTCGAACAAGAAGGATAGAATCACATACGGTGCAGCGGGAGCAGCACCGCCGGCGTTGAGGTTGTCGCCCATGTCGTCGAGGATGAGATTGCCGAGGTCGGGGAAGAAGTCGTCGTTGGCGAAGTCGTCACTGCCAGCAGTCGCGTGAGTGCGCTCCCCAAAAACCTGATCGCCCCTCTCCCGTACAGGATCACGAGAGGCGGGGTTCCAGAGGCCTGCTGTCCCTTCTCGCGGTGCACGCCGGAAGGAGTGATGGAGAAGACTTGCGTGGCGGCGCAATGATCTGGAATGGTGGTGCGAAACCATACGAAGCGGCGGCGGCTAGGGTAGATGTCTGCCTGACTATATAGTGCGGGCCGGGTAGGTCGTGGGAGTAAATCCCACGTCCGAGTCGCGATCCAAAAGAATCGGAAACGGTTCAGTAATTAACGCGTTCGTTAATTATTAATTAATGACTCATTAATTTTTCCCGAGCAGCAAAAATATAGACAACGTGCATAGCTCTGTCCTCGGCTCAATCCCGCAACCCGCGGCGCGTCGTGCCGAGGCGTGGCGTGGCGTGGCGAGCGAGGAGGAGGAGCGCGCGTGTAGGTCTCCTCTTCTCATGCTCTTACAAGTGGTAGAAGAGCTCACCTCATAAAGAGGTGCAAGTCTCACTCAACTTTCGGGGTGGGACTAAACTTTAGTCCCACTCACCCCACTCACAAGCTATGCATGAATGGGCCAAAAGAATTTCAGAATTTTAGTTGGGCATTGGGCCAAAGGCCTACTAGCAAATTCCGACAATCCCCCACAAAGTCTCATTGGCACATCTCATCACTTAGTTCCAAAACATTGTTTATATGCCGGTACTCAGTGAAGACTGTAAAGTTGAACTTCCACTTAGAGATTTATGCTACACTAGATCACAATTTGAATAGTGGACTATGCCTTGAACTAGAAGTTTTCCGCAAGACTAGTTTCACACAAATTCTTGACCGATACTGGGCTGCCGCAAGGCTTCCCCGCGGGTGGAGCGTATACGTCATACTCCAGGGCCTTTCATGAATTTATTAGAGAACACCCAATTCTCACAGACTGCGACGTTAACAGTCAAATTCGTATAGGTGTGTTCCTCAGGAGATGCTCTGCAGGACAACATCTTTGCTTACCCGAATAAGCCACTTGGAACACATTAAGATAAGTATCAACCTGCCATGCAGATCAGGAGAGTATTGCATCTTCACGGAGTGGGATAATTAATATAGGGATACTCTCCTCCCAGCTGACCAACAGCTTGTCTCCCACTTCTACCTCACGGGATCTCCGATCACATAGAATGGGTTACCACTATGGACAACTCATGCGGTTGGTCTCAAACCCATCTCCATCGATGCATTATCTATCACATTACGTGATAGACCCTTTGTGAAGGGATCTGCCAAGTTTTTCGACGTTTGGATATAATCCAACGTAATAACTCCAGAGTTCCTCAATTTTCTGACAGATTTTAGTCTCCTCTTCACATGCCTTGAGGACTTCATATTGTCCTTAGAACTGTTTATCTTGACGATCACAGGTTGATTATCACAGTTCATCAGGATAGGGGGTATTGGTTTCTCAACCATAGGTAAGTCCATCAAGAGCTCATGAAGCCACTCTGCTTCAACAGTGGCAGTGTCTAATGCTGTGAGTTCTGCTTCCATAGTTGACCTCGTTAAGATGGTCTGCTTGTAAGACTTCCAGGAAACAGCGCCACCGCCAAGTGTAAAAACATAACCACTTGTGGCCTTAATCTCATCAGCATCAAATATCCAGTTGAAGTCACTATAACCCTCCAGTACCCTTGGATACCCGGTGTAGTGAATCCCATAGCTCGCAGTGCCTTTCAAATAGCGCATAACTCTCTCAAGCGCATGCCAATGATCATCTCCCAGTTTTGACACAAACCGACTCAGTTTGCTCACAGCAAAAGAGATGTCAGGCCTCGTGGCACTCGCCAAATACATAAGCGAACCAATAATCTGAGAATACCTCAGTTGATCCTTAGCAATCCGTCGATTCTTTCGAAGCAGCACACTAGCATCATATGGAGTTGGAGAAGGCTGGCAGTCGCTATACCCAAAACGACTCAAGACCTTTTCGACATAGTGAAAAAGAAGCAGTGTAATCCCACCATTCTCATCTCTCAACAGCTTGATGTTTAAGATAACATCAGCTACTCCTAGATCCTTCATCTCAAGGCAACGAGATAAGAAATCCTTAACCTCATTGATTAAATCAAGTTTGGTTCCAAAGATCAGTATGTCATCGACATACAGACAAAGAATAACTCCTTCGCCCCCACCATGGCGATAATACACACACTTGTCACCATCGTTTACTACAAAGCCGACAGCAGTTAATGTTCTTTCGAACTTCTCATGCCACTCCTTAGGAGCTTGTTTAAGGTCATATACAGACTTTAATAACTTGCACACCTTTCCTTCCTGACCAGGTACTACAAAGCCATCTGGCTGATCCATGTAAATTTCCTCCTTCAACTCTCCATTGAGGAAAGCCGTCTTAACGTCTATTTGATGAACGAGAAGACCATGTGAGGCAGCCAGTGATAGTAGCACCCGAATAGTGGTCAGTCTAGCCACGGGTGAGTAAGTATCAAAGAAGTCTTCACCTTCTTTCTGGGTATAACCCTTAGCCACAAGCCGTGCCTTGTACCTTTCAATTGTACCATCAGGTCTAAGCTTCTTCTTGAACACCCACTTACATCCTACAGGTTTGCACCCATAAGGACGGTCAGTGATCTCCCAGGTTCCGTTAGCTAAGATGGAATCCATCTCGCTACGAACAGCTTCCTTCCAGTAGTCAGCATCAGGAGATGCATAGGCTTCTGAAATAGTCCTGGGTGTGTCATCCACAAGGTACACAATGAAGTCATCACCAAAGGACTTTGCAGTCCTCTGTCTCTTACTCCTCACAGGAGTTCCATTGTCACCCTCAACAGGATTCTCAACGTGTTCCATCGCAATGGTGGGTTCAGGAATTACAGCGAATTCCTCACTAGATGGAGTAGGTATCTCCTGATTTGATGAACTCGACATATCCTTCATAGGAAATATGTCCTCAAAGAAAGTTGCATCATTCGACTCCATAATCGTACCAACATACATGTCGGATACCTCAGATTTTATTATCAAAAATCTATAACCAATGCTATGAAAAGCATAGCCCGGAAGAACACAATCCACGGTTTTTGGTCCAAGCTTGCGCTTCTTGGGAATTGGTATATTGACTTTCGCCAAACAACCCCAAGTATGTAGGTAAGAGAGTTTCAACCTTTTCCTTTCCCATTCCTCAAATGGAGTCATGGTCTTATGCTTTGTGGGAACTCGGTTTAGGACATGACACGCAGTCATTAGCGCCTCCCCCCACCATTCCTTGGAGAGACCCGATGTGTCTAACATGGTGTTAACCATATCAGTTAGAGTTCGGTTCTTTCTTTCGGCTATTCCATTTGACTGAGGTGAGTAGGGAGGCGTCCTCTCATGGATTATACCATGTTCTGCACAAAACAAATCAAAATCATTGGAAAAATACTCTCCACCACGATCAGACCTAAGCCGTTTAATTTTCCGATCAAGTTGGTTCTCTTCCTCAGCTTTATAGTTTTTGAAGAAAATTAAAGCCTCATCTTTTGATTTCAGAAGATACACATAACAATATCTAGTGGAGTCATCGATCAACGTCATGAAGTATCTCTTTCCACCTTTTGTCAACACGCCATTCATCTCACAAAGATCAGAATGTATAAGCTCTAGTGGTGCCAAGTCTCTCGCCTCTGCAGTCTTATGGGACTTGCGAGGTTGCTTAGCTTGCACACACACTTGGCACTTGGAGCCCTTGACAGTAGGTATTTTCGGAATTAAATTCATATTGGCTAGCCGCGTCATGCAACCAAAGTTAATATGACAAAGTCGTGAATGCCAAATATCAGAATCATTATTGTGGCAAACATTATTAATAACTTTAGTGCAAATATCTGACAAAGATAGGCGGAACAAGCCTCCGCTCTCATAGCCTTTTCCAACAAATTGTCCATACTTAGAAATTACAACTTTATTGGATTCGAAAACCAACTTAAAACCATCTCGACATAAACGGGAACCGCTAACGAGATTTTTATTGATAGACGGCACATGATGAACGTTCTTCAGACGCACGGTCTTCCCCGAAGTAAACTTCAGATCGACTGTACTGACACCTCGAACGATGGCATGTGACCCATTCCCCATCAGCACGGGAGAAGTCCCTGTGACCTGGTAAGAAGAAAACATGGAGGCGTCAGCACAAACGTGCACATTGGCACCGGTGTCAATTAACCAATCAGGAGATTGAAATACTGAAAGGATGGTAGGAAGAATACCGTACCCAGATTCCTTCATATAAGTATCACCGATGACAACATTAGCGGACTTGCCGCTCTTCTCATGTTTGCGCTCCTCAAAGCGGTTAGGACACTTCGGAGCCCAGTGATTAGGATCACCGCAGACATGGCAAAGTCCCTTCCCCTTCTTATGAGAATTCTTCTTGAAGTTGGTAGAATGTGACGGCTTGTTCTTTGTATCAAACTTGCCTTTGCCCTGAGTTTTGTTCTTGTTGTTTTTGAACTTGTTGGGCTGGAAGTTCTTCTTCTGTACCATGTGGGCACTAGAAGCTCCCTCAGCAACTCGAGCACGTGTGTCCTTTGCTCTCGCCTTCTCTTCAACATCAAGAGTACCAATGAGATCCGCTACGGAAAACTCCTGTCTCTTGTGTTTCAGGGAAGTAGCAAAATTGTTCCACGAAGGTGGAAGCTTGGCAATGATGCCTCCGGCAACAAATTTGTCCGGCAACACACACTTGAAGTACTCGAGTTCCTTTGCGAGGTACTGTATCTCATGAGCTTGCTGTACAACAGAGCGCTCATCAGTCATCTTGTAGTCATAGAATTGCTCCATGACCTACAACTCGCTGCAAGCGTCCGTGGCACCAAACTTGGCCTCGAGCGCAGCCCACATGTCCTTGCCGTTGTCAAACGACATATACGAATCCACAATGGAATCATCAAGAACCCTCAGAAGAGCGCCTTTAAAGAGAGTATCGATCTTCTCAAAAGCTTCCAGCTGTGCTGGATTAAGATCGCCCTCAGGCTTGCCCTTAGTGGAATCATAGCAGCACATGGTCTGAAACCAGTAGACTGCTCTCGTGCGCCATCTCTTATATTGCACCCCCTTAAAGGCAGGCGGCTTCAAATGCGCAGCAAAACCACTCGGAGTAAATTGCCTATATTCAGATTATTGGATTGTTGGAAATATGAGCAAATTACTACGAGATTTAATCCGAATAAACAGAAGATAAACCATGACAGGAATAGCAGAGATTAAACTAATCATGCAAACTAGCATAGTAGATGAACAGATCACATCTAGGGCACATACTAGAAATATGAATTCTACCACGATCTCGAACAAGAAGGATAGAATCACATACGGTGCAGTGGGAGCAGCACCGCCGGCGTTGAGGTTGTCGCCCATGTCGTTGAGAATGAGGTTGCCGAGGTCGGGGAAGAAGTCGTCGTTGGCGAAGTCGTCACTGCCAGCAGTCGCGCGAGTGCGCTCCCCAAAAACCTGATCGCCCCTCTCCCGTACAGGATCACGAGAGGCGGGGTTCCGGAGGCCTGCTGTCCCTTCTCGCGGTGCACGCCGGAAGGAGGGATGGAGAAGACTTGCATGGCGGCGCAATGATCTGGAACGGTGGTGTGAAACCATACGAAGCGGCGGCAGCTAGGGTAGACGTCTGCCTGACTATATAGTGCGGGCCGGGTAGGTCGCGGGAGTAAATCCCACGTCCGAGTCGCGATCCAAAAGAATCGAAAACGGTTCAGTAATTAACACGTCCGTTAATTATTAATTAATGACTCATTAATTTTTTCCGAGCAGCAAAAATATAGACAACGTGCATAGCTCTGTCCTCGGCTCGGCTCAATCCCGCGTCGCGTCGCGTCGCGTCGCGTCGCGTCGCGTGGCGAGCGAGGAGGAGGAGCGCGCGTGTAGGTCTCCTCTTCTCATGCCCTTACAAGTGGTAGAAGAGCTCACCTTATAAAGAGGTGCAAGTCTCACTCAACTTCCGGGGTGGGACTAAACTTTAGTCCCACTCACACCACTCACAAGATATGCATTAATGGGCCAAGAGAATTTTAGAATTTTAGTTGGGCTTTGGGCCAAAGGCCTACTAGCAAATTCCAACAGTAACAGGCAGTGGATCTACTGGACTTTGTGATGGGTCCTAGTGTACAAGTTCAATGACCAGTTGAGGATATAAATTAAATTATCTAAAATATTATTGCTAAAGGGTTATCTTTATACAATAAAACCTCAACTCGCACTGTTTATGTAAGGCAGCTTGGTTTCAGGTTCTAAATTATCTCCCCTGTAGCAGGATTGCATCAGATTAATCAACTCAGCAAACTGAAAGACTATGTATTAGAGGACTAAAACCATTGATAGCTGTCAGGTTGAAGAAGAAACTCTGAACTCCCTACATGCATGGTCTACTCATCATGGAAACGATAATGCGGCAACAAAAGTTGAGGAAGAGCAAAATGTGAACGAGAAGTCAGAAGACGAAACATAAGAATTTAAAATTAAAAGCAAGTTTTAAGATGGATATAATTGACGAGAACACAGGGACACATAAGTGACTTTTGCTGATTCGATAATATTAGCATATATTTCAATATCCATTTTGATGACTATCTTAGGTGCAAGCTCTTACCTAACACCTCTATATGGGAAAAAATGAGTTACGAAGGTGTCATGATAGTGGAGAAAGTTCTGAAAACAGAAAATACTACAAGTTGAAACCACTAGTGGCTTCAGCACCGGGGGGGGGGGGGGGGGGGGGGGGGGGGGGGGGGCAGGGGGGGGGGGCAAATGCTGGGCGAAAAGACCACCTGTCATCACAAGAATCACTGAGTCAGCGTCTAGCGGGCAGTTGAGTGGTAGATCTCTCGATTTTGATTTCTTCAAGACACATATGATGAAATTAAAATGTGTCAATGGGAGAATGGGAAAAGGTCCTTGGTTCTTTGGAATTGCACATGCTACCAGGACAGCAGCCTGTGTACGTGATTTTTATGATTGGTTGGAGGCAAACAATTCTTCAACGATTCACTGGTATGTACACTGTTAGTTGTTGTCTAAGAGATTTGTATACATGTATTAATTAGATTAACTAACAACGATCATTTTAAATGATTTTGCAGCAATTGGATAATGCACTTGCTTCCTACGTACATTGAACTTAATGGGTACGACTTGAAGGACATGTTCATTAATTCTTGATGCTTTTGACATAGCAATAAGAAGGTTCAGTCAGCTAGACAAATCAATAGAAAAATATGAAGACACATTTTTGAGTCTGATTATGTGGTAAACCGACATTATAAGTTTTTTCTCCCAGTTAATGTCTAATATAATGAGTTGCACATTTAGTTATTAGTTTGTGCACATATTCATTTATGCAGTTGCTGGGGATGTGAGGTCAGGATCCTATGTCTAGTATTTCAATAATAGACCAATTCACCATGAGATTCAACGAATACAACATTTCAGAATGTAGAATGGTGAGAGCGTGGTTACATTTGCTATTAACCATACACTTTGGTCTAATTTCATGTTTTTCCTTCAATGCATACTAACTACGATAAAATGGTGTAGATTGTTGCCCGTGCTTTCCTGAACTTGACATGGTGCTCGTACTTTTGGGACATAAAAGATAAAGTCATACACGGAATAGATCCAACGTATGAGGATTCAATTGCTTCTGATCTAGAACATATACATGCTGAAGCAGTTGATAAAATTCAAGATGCTTTGGCAAAGTGCATATCTGAATTGTTTGAGCGATGGAGTGTACACTGGGCCTCATTCATTAAGAATTACATTAAAGCTTTGATCAAATGCACTAATAGGTATGCTATCTGCGCCAAACACGTATAGTTGATATATAATTTAGTGGTTAGTATATAAAATCTATTTACCCCGTAATACAACATTTCTAGTGGTATATTAACCATCCTTGGGATCAAGGAATTTGATGGAAGGAAATTCGCTAAAGAGTAATACCAAGGTAGGGCAATATTTTCAGATACCAGGATAATTTTTTTTACATGAAAGATATATGTTTAGTTGCATTATTATTGCAGGCGGACGTCGGTGATTACGCAAAATTAATGTCGTATGACATGCTGTATCTTGAGGAAAACTATGGAAGGGTTCCTACCACCCATGTTAAGTAGCAGAAGGGAACATAATTTTCACAAATATTTATTTAGCGCCTACTGATCTATTTGCACTGCTGGTATGGCGGCGCTAGAGGAGCAGTTTCGCGACCGTGCCCTCTTTGCTAAGATCGTTGGTGAACTACGACCGGTGACTCGCGAGTCACTCCTGTCGGCGATGCAAAGCCACTGCCTCATCGGGAAGACGGCTGCCAGGGTGGAGGTGGCTTGCCCACCATTTCATTTCTTCATCCGATTCGACTCTGACGAAAATTGCACGCGTGTGCTGGACACTTCTGAACATCTGGTGTGTGGCGGCACGCAGATAAAGTTTTGCCGTTGGAGCCGTGACGAGCGTGGGATGCCAGGGAAGCTGGAGTACAAGACGGAGCTAAGCATCAAAGGGCTTTCAGAGGAGGCGTGCGAGCCTGAGGCGGTGAACCAGCTGATTGCTAGTGTCGATGGTGAGCTAATCGAGATGTTACCACTGACTGACAAGTGGGTGCTCCCAGTGACAGCATGGCTTTGTGACCCTTGCGTCGTCCCGAAGATGCTGAATGTGAGGGTGCCGGCTCCTCCTCTGTAGTGTCGGCTCCCTGAGTCTGACGATGACGTTGAATCGCCGCCACCTCCTTCGTGCAAGATTGAGAAACTAACCTGGGACTATTCAGTTATTGTGCACATCAAGGAGGTGATCGACCATGGGCCATTACTTAGCGAGGACCTACCTGATGCCTACATTCCTGGCAAGGAAGAAGACCTGAGCCACACACACACTTTCCCGACCTGGCGTGGTAACGTTGATGGCACAGAGCCTGGCGACCATGGCCTATCGTAAGCACGCTAACAATGCGGTATGGCACGAGCCAGTTGTGTTTCTTTTCAACATGCAATGCACTTCAATAAGGTGGCATGAGTCCCCTTTGGTGCGCTGACTAGGGGAGGGGGGGAGGACCTCCCCCCCTCTCCAATTCGACCTCCTTCCTTAGGGAAGGGGTGCCTCCCCCACTTGGGCCCTTGTGGCCCAAATTGCCTTCCACCACTTGGCCTTTTTAGGCCCGTTGATATTAAATTAAATATAAAATTATTCTAAATACTTCCAGACCATTTTATATATAATTTAACATCCCCAAAAACATTTTCTACCTATATATATTTATCGGTAATACCCAGTATTACCCGACACTCTCTGAAACCCTTCCAGTGACCCCGAAACGCTTCCGGATCCTCTCAGAACTATTCTAAATATTAATGAAACAATTCCACAAATATGTTCTCATCACTTCCGTCCTACTAACACTCAGCAGATCGTGATAGCGGAACCGTGGACGTCCATGTCGATCCCTGTGTGCACACGAATGATATTCGAGTGAACCTTTGGTTATGATGTGATGTTGCCTTTGCTTCGCGATACTTGACAAAACCCGAGATGCATCGGTATCCTCCTGAGTCATCACATGCTCACTATACCGTTATCCTCGTTACCGGTTTTATTCTTCTTTCTCGTTGTCGTGTTCCGGCATCCCCGTGACGTAGTCACCTGTGTCTGGCCAGACGATGATGGATGCCGTCAAACCGAGAGGGCCCTAAGAATATCTCTCTGTCGTCGGAGGAGCAAATCCCACTCTCAAGCTATCTAGTCCCTTGTCAAACTTTCCGAAGAGCCTATAAGTTGACGTTTGAGCAACCCCAAAGTTCACTGTATGGTAAGAAGTGACTATGGCACTCTCATGGTGTAAGGAGCAAAATCACATGTTAACACTCTGTGTTATTACAATTGATTACATACAATATTATCCCAATTCATAATAAAGAAGTTTGGGGCGATTTAATATGATCGTTCTTCCAACGTCATAATCTCAGTATTGTTTTAGGACTATCGTGACACTTAACGATACCCGAAGATCCGTAAAATATGATCACCAACAACACTTGAGCTAGTCTTAGAGGCGAGACTAGGAACCTTTATTTTATCCATTTATCATTTCACACGTGCATATGAGTTTTCCACTAAATCGCATATTTCAGAATCATAGCAGTTATAGCGTGAAATATAAACACTTAATTATGAATATGAAAATATAATAATACAATATTATTGCCTCTAGGTCATATTTCCAACACTAAGGCGCCTAAAAAAGAGTATAAAGAGAGAGGGGGCACACTACTATCCTTTATACTCATTTATGTTTCAAAGTAGTACCATGTTCTTCATATAGAGAGTTTTCATATTCATCATTATCATACTAGTGAGGATCTTTACATTATAGAATTTGGCTTGTATATTCTTTCTCAAATGCTCGAGGTCTTCATGAGCAAGCAATTTGGATGCACACCCCACTTTAGTTCATTTGGAGAGTTTTCACACATTCAGAGCTCTAGTGCATCCGTTGCATGGCAATCACTACTCCTCGCATCAATATCGATCTTAAGGCCTCTCCATTGCCTAAGGATCAGCTGCATTGGTGTGAGACTTTCGTTGTAATTTTGACTTCTCTTAAAATCTTTACCATCATTCTATTTTCCATTTAAGTGTCAAAGTCAAGTTTACGCTCAAGTATGGCATAGGGGTTTAGTGGTTGGCTCAAGGCGGGCATAGGTTCTGTGCCTGGTCCTAGCTTGAGCCTGTTCTGTTGCATATCTATCCCTATGATGAAGACTCAGTATACTATGATCTTGTGATACACTTGACAAATAATTGGTACGGAATTATGATATTTAGCATTTGTATTCTCGAAAGGCAATGACTGTTTATTTGCATGCTCATGTATCATTATTGTAATGTCAAATTGATAGACTATTGCCATGAAACACTTTTATCTTAAGTTCATACCCAATTACATCACTTGATCAAGATTATGCTAGGTAGCATTCAAGATAAAAAAATATCTTTATTTTATCATCTACCTACTCGAGGATGAGTAGGGATTAAGCTTGGGGATGCTGATACATCTCAAATGTATCCATAATTTTTTATTGTTTCATGCTATTATATTATCACTTTTGAATACTTTTTATAGCATTTTATATTATTTTTCTGGACTAACCTATTAATCTAGTGCCTAGTGCCGGTTGCTGTTTTCTGCTTGTTTTGGGTTTTACAGAAAATCCATATCTACGGAGGTCAAAATACCGTGCAAATTTAATATGATTTTTTTCGGAGCACGAAGGACCCAGAAAGCTTCGGGAGGGAGCGACCACCTATAGGCTGCGTCCACGGGGACCTTTTTCCCCTTAAGCACCGTTTAGTAACCCGAGTGGGGAAGAATGGTGGTGACGTATGTGATACGGGGCTGCTGCGAGTATGCACGTATCTGTACCGGCTCCGTCCACAAATAGAAACATATAAAGTGGCTTAGGAATCTGACGTATCATTGTGTTTAGGCACCACTATAGACGCACACTAGTGGGAACACCTTAGTCCTATTGATTTCAACACTTTCATCCACGTGTTTTGTTACTTTATTTTATTTCAGTACTTTACTTTCCCGTTCGCTACATCATTTTCACCCATATTACTATTGCTCTGGATTTCATTTAACTTGCAGGCACCGCTACTTGAACCCTACAAGAGACAAAAGGCTGATTCCTGTGTTCCATGTGGGATCGATACACTTACTTCGAAAAAGCTACAACTAAACCCTGTGCACTTGCAGGCCATGAGCGACAACTCGGTCGTCAAAATCAAGGGCGCGCGGCACGGTGATGTTCTTTGTGCGGGGCGATGAGCATCGTGCACTGACGGAGGTGTACTACATTCCCTGTCTGAAGATGAGCATTGTCAGTCTAGGACAGCTCGATGAGAATGGTTGTCCCACCTCAATCCACTCGGGCGTTATATCCATCTGGGATAGACAGCATTGCCTTCTCGCCAAGGTACAGTGCTCAGCGAACTACCTGTATCGAGTGTGGCTGCAAATCACGCAGCCCGTGTGTCTATCCGCATGACGCGGAGACGATGCGTGGCTGTGGCACGAGCAACTCGGTCATGAGCACTTTGGAGCACTATAGAGAATGCAGTCGGACAGAGTGGTGCGTGGGCTTCCCTCGATTGCTCACGCAAGCCAGCTCTGTGATGCTTGCCTCGCCGGGAAGCAGCGAAGTGCCTCATTCCTGCAAGTGACGTCATTTCGAGCAAGCAAGAAGCTCGAGCTGATCCATGCGGATCTCTGTGGCCCAATCACTCCGGAGACACCAGGCGGCAAGAGGTACCTCCTACTGATGGTGGATGACCTCAGTCGGTTTATTTGGCTAGCACTGCTCGCCACGAAGGATGATGCCGAGTGCGATATACGGCGCATCAAGAAAGGGCCGGAAGTGTGAAGCGGCTGCACTCTACAGACGCTGCGTACAGACCGTGGTGGGGAGTTCAGGTCCGGGACCTTTGATGAGTTCTGCGCCGACCACGGAGTGCAGCGCCACCTCTCAACTCCCTACTCGCCCCAGTAGAACGGGGTGGTCGAGCAGCAAAACCAGTCGGTTGTCGCCATGGCGCGCTACATCATGAAGTCACGCAACGTTCCTAACTAGCTTTAGGGGTAGGCGGTGACCACAGCAGTCTACCTGCTAAACCGCTCCTACACTCGGTCAGTGGACAGGAAGACCCCGTAGGAAGCTTGGCGTGACAAGGCGCCGACTTTGCAACATCTCCGAGTGTTCGGGTGCGTGGTTCACGTCAAGATGATGAAGCCGCACCTCTAGAAGCTTGAAGTCCGATCCACTAGGATGGTCTTCCCCGGATATGAGACTGGGTCCAAAGGCTAGAAGGTGTTTGATCCAGTCATGATATGTCTCTAACATATCTATAATTTTTTATTATTTCATGCTATTATATTATCATTCCTATATACTTTTATATTATTTTTTTGACTAACATATTAATCTAGTGCCTAGTGCCAGTTCCTATTTTCTGCTTGTTTTTGGTTTTACAGAAAATCAATACCTAGGAAGGTCCAAACATGATGCCAATTTTTTATTTTTCTAGACCAAGGAAGCTTCAGGAGAAGTCGAGAGGAGGCACGAAGCTCCCACAAGGCCATGAGGTGCGGCCAGTGGGGGTGGCCACGCCACCTGGGCTTGTGGGGTCTCTATGCATCATTTTGACCTAATTCCACCGCCATAATTCCCATTAAATACCCAAACCATCCGTCGTTCCTCCAGGAGAGAAATATCGCCACTGCAAGCCTCTGTTCTGAAGCGATCCCATCTGGAGCCCTGTTCCAGAGTTCTGCCGGAGGAGGAAGCCATTGGGGATGCCATCTTCATCAACCTTGCTGCCTCCATGATGATGTGTGAGTAGTTCCTTTAGGACCTACAGGTCCATAGTAGTAGCTAGATGGCTTTCTCTCTCTCTTTCTCTTTTGGATCTTCAATACCATGTTCTCATCTGAGATCAATCTGATGTAATTCTTGTGGCATGTTTGTTCAGATCTGATGAATTGTGGATTTATGATCAGATTGTTCATTGAATATATTTGAATCTTTTGAAGTTTCTTTTCTGCATAATTAAAAAGCTATGTATGCTTTCCGATCTATTTGTCTTCTCTGGCCAAGATTGATTGGTAGATCTGTAGAATCGAAAGTATGTCTAGAGGGGGTGATTAGACTACTTGACCAAATAAAAATCTATTCTTTTCCCAATTTTTAGTTGTGGGCAGATTTTAGCAATTAGCACAAGTCAAGCAATCAACCTACACATGCAATTCTAAGAGTGTAGCAGTGGAAAGTAAAACATTGCATATGAAGGTAAAGGGAAGGGTTTTAGAGAAGGCAAACGCAATGGAGACATGAAGATTTTTGGCGTGGTTCCGATAGGTGGTGCTATCGTACGTCCATGTTGATGGAGACTTCAACTCACGAAGGGTAACGGTTGCGTGAGTCCACGGAGGGCTCCAGCCACGAAGGGTCCACGAAGAAGCAACCTTGTCTATCCCACCATGGCCATCGCCCACGAAGGACTTGCCTCACTTGGGTAGATCTTCACGAAGTAGGCGAACTCCTTGCCCTTACAAACTTCTTGGTTCAACTCCACGTCACGTCGGAGGCTCCCAAGCAACACCTAACCAATCTAGGAGACACCACTCTCCAAAAGGTAATAAACGGTGTGTTGATGACGAACTCCTTGCTCTTGTGCTTCAAATGATAGTCTCCCCAACACTCAAACAGCTCCTCACAGATTTGGCTATGGTGGAAGAAGGATTTGAGTGGAAAGCAACTTGGGAAAGGCTAGAGAACAAGATTTATGTGGTAGGAATGGATTATCTTGATCTCAACACATGAGTAGGTGGTTCTCTCTCAGATCTTGGTAGGTATGAGTGTAGGCACGATCTGATGGCTCTCTTGTGTGAACGAGTGGTTGGAGGGGTATCTATAGCCTCCACAAAAAATCCAACCATTACACACTATTGGCACAACTCGGTGAGACCGATCAAAAAGACTCGGTCAGAGCGACTAGTTCAAAATGTGAATGTTAGGAATCTCAGTGGGACCGCCTGAAACAAACTCGGTGGGACAGATGTGCAATGGCTAGGGCAAACCGCATCTCGGTGGCGCCGATTGGTTTATATCGGTGAGACCGATGTAAAACAATAGAGCAAGAGAGAGTTGGTCAGGAAAACTCGATGGGACCGATTGCTATCTCGGTGAGGCCGAAATAAATGCAACAGGTAACAGGGAGTTTGCAAGGCCATCTCGGTGAGACCGAGAGCCGTATCGGTGAAACCGATTTGTTAGGGTTTCTGGCTATGGCTATGTAGTATGAACTCAGTGGCTCTGGATGAAAGTGAATCTGTGGGGCCGAGATGGAGTTTAGGGTTTTGACATATTTGGATGGAGAAAGTGGTTGAGGGTTTAGGAGCAATATCACTAAGCATTTTGAGCAAGCAAGCCGTTAAGCAACACCTCATCCCCTTTTAATAGGATTGGCTTTCCTATAGACTCAATGTGATCCTGGATCACTAAAATAAAGATGAAGAGTCTTGAGCTTTTGCCAATATTTGTCCTTAGCAATTTGAGGGGTTCACATCTCCAATCCATGCCATGCCATTCATTGAACTTCGTGAAATATCTATCTTGAAACGCTATTAGTTCAATGAGCTATATATTGTTATGAATTACCAAAACCACCCGGGGATAAGTTGCACTTTCAATCTCCCCCTTTTTGGTAATTGATGACAACATATAGATCAAAGCTTTGACAAATGATAAAAGAATGAAATATATCCTCGCTTTGAGAAGTATGTGATAAGCAAGAGCTCCACCTAAATGTGTGCATTATTAAAAATTTGCGTTTGAATGCAAATGCACAATCGATTAGGATCATGGGTCACTCTTCCATGTCACATACATCTTGGTGGAGCGCGTAAAATGATAAGAATGAAATAACATGCACTCATCACCAATGACATAAATGAATGATCATACAAGAATATTGTAGAGAGATAAGCATTAAGCATCACGTGTAGCATAGTATGATCAATCACACATCCAAGCATAGTATCTCACGAGCATAAACAATAAGTAGCACAACCAAGTGATCAAAAGGTATCAAGCAAATGAAAAACCAACAAAGCAAAAAAATCTCTCTCTCGAAGCCTATGATCTAGACACTTTCTCCCCCTTTGGCAACAAGTAACCAAAAAGTTTGAAAACGTATAGTGCTATATGACACTCTAGGCACGATCTCCGGGAGCTCCTGAAGGGGTCTTCTAGCTGGTTGCTCAGGTGTGCATAGACGGCGTAGAGAGAACTCCTTCTACAAAGGCTTCTGCTGATGTCTGAGGGGCTGGTGGAGTAGACACTGGAGGTGCATTTGTGGCAGTAGCAGCAGGTGCAGAATGTGAACTCCTGGCATTTGCAACTGGCATAGCTGATGATCTCTGTGCTCTTGGCACACTCTCAAATCTATTAGTTGTGGGTCTATCCTCATCACTGTCGACCTCAGCAGCAGCTCTTGCTCTGTCAACATCTTTCTTGAGCTTCTCAACAACTGTTTGGATCTCTGTGACCTTCACATCTAGATCATGAAACTTTGTTTCCACAATCCGCTCTAGGCTAACTTGATTCTTGGTAAGGTTGGCCAGACCTTGCTCAATCCTCATGGTAGCTTCCAGCAGATAGGTCATTTGATCACTCTTTGACTTGAGGCTAGAGATATTAGCTCTTGAAGATGAAACCTTTTCTGCTTCCTTGGCTGCTTTGGCTACTCGTATCTTCTCTTGTGCTTGAGTAGAAGAAGGGTGTGAAGGGTTAATTACAACCTCATTATCTTCAAGATCTGGTCTAAGTGGGAGATGCTCACTATCTAGAAGATAGGTGTCTATACCAACTCTGGAGTTGGTAAGCATCTGAATATGTGGAGCATACCCACAAGACCTCTTCTGGTCAGCAGCAATCCTCTTGATTGTCTCAACAATCAAACTCATCACTTTAAATTTCTGAGGCACATCAAACAAGTGTAGTAAGTTGATGGAGTGGCCACGAATCATTCTGTGACCTCCTGAATTAGGCAATAAGGTCTACCCGAGTATAGTGTTGATTGTGGGCAGTCCAGCAAGCAGATGATAGATAGAGCCAAACTTATGATTCTCCACATCTTTCTCAGGAATGGGCTTGTACATGTTTGACATAGTGTTGTGGTCATCCCTGGGCTTCCCATAGACATCAATATCATCCTCTTCCTCCTTGGGAGCACCAATGAGTTCAGCCCATTCAGCAATAGTAGACTGATATCTTGTGCCTTCAGTCATCCAAACTATCTTCCCATCTGGATAGAAGTGGGCAGTGGAGTAGGATTGCATCACCATCTCATCATTCCATTTAGTTAGCTTTTGTCCCAAAAAAGCATCTGTTCCTGTCAGCCTGAAGCTCTCATGAACATGGGGGAAATAATCTTCATTTGCATCAATATATTTCCAGTCCACCCATTCCATGTCACAAACTATGGGCTTCTTGTCAAGCAAGACTGTCTCATAGAAATCCTGCTGTTCTTTGGTGTGGAAATAATAGTCAACAGCAGTCTTCCTCCTCTTCTTCCTCATCTTCCCTCATGGAAGGTCTTCCAATCACTGTTGCAGTGGTCTTCCTCACTCTCTTCTTTTTCTGCCTTGCAGCACCTTCTTCTTCATGTGAGTGCTCTAGAGTGAAAGTCATGGTTTCCTTGGAAGCTGAAGTTGCTTTTGTCTTAGGCTTAGGCACTTTTCTGACAGCAGCTTTCTCCTTGGCAGCAGGCTTTGAACTAGTAGCTGTGCCATACTCTTTCCTGACAACAGTTTTCTTTGAAACCACTTCCACTGGCTGGAAGCCATCAACCTCACTGTCTGAGGTTCTCTTCTTTCTGGTTCTTGTGGCAGCCTTGGGCAGATCACTTGGAGAACTCCTCTCTCCATCATAATAGCTCTCTTCTGCACTGGAGCCTTCACTGAGATGTACATTCTGCTCTGACTCATTCTGGCTGTCACTTGCACTTGACATGTTGCTAGCAGACCCTGTGAATAGTTGGGTATAGGCAGAGTGGATGAGTATCACAAAAATGCAGCTGTTTTTGTAAAACAATTGAGTCAAAACATAGTTTTTGTTTTCTACAGAAAGCATTTCGAAGCTACCGATATGAAATTCTGGGTGACACCGAAGCACAAACAGAGTCTAAACATGCAAGATCGGTCAGACCGCGTTGCTGTTCTGTGACTCCGAGATGGTAGGGTTTCACTGAGAATTCGCTTTTGGTCTCACCGATTAGTACGCTTCGGTCAGACCAAGTTGTACTTAGTGCAATGGCCAGAGCCAATCGGTGGGACCGAAAACTACATGTCGGTCAGTCTGAGATGAGTTCGGCGGAAACCAAACCCTAAGATTTTGCATCAAACCTATCCTAATGGAGTTTTCCATGGATAGAAGGATCTCATTTGTGGCAAGAAACTAGGCATTAACATTGTGCTAAGAATCAGAAGGGGGAATAGGCACAAAGTATTCGAACCATACCCTAACTTGGTGATGGCTCACTACGGCGGCAACGGCGGAGTAGATTCCCGTTGACGGCGACGGAGACCTGCGGTGGAGACGGACAGGCGAAGACGGCGATGATCCGGAGACCAAGGGGCGGCAGCAATGGGGCACGAGCTCGAAGGGTTTGAAGTAATTTTCAACCGAACGGGTCTGCTGAGTATATATACCCATATGCTATTGGTGGCGCCGAATGGAATGTTTCGGTGGCACCGAGATGCAGACTGCGAACAGTCATTGCAACTCGGTGAGACCAAGTCATTCTAATCGGTAGCACCGAGATGAAAAATTCAGATCAGTCAATTGCTTTCGGTGTGACCGAGTGTGAGTGAATTGGTCTGACCGAAATGCAATAGAAGGTTTTGGAATGCAGCCCTTGACGGATCGGTGGCTCCGAGTGCTCCTTACTCGGAGGGTCCGAAAGAGACTTGTTCAATTTTTTGTGATATAGCATGAATAGAGTTTGAGACAAGAAAAACATAGATAGCTAGAGAAGGTTCTTAGGCATTCTTGTCCATCCATTTGGCCAATAAAAACCAAACAATCAAAACAACAAATGGATGTCCTTGAATGAAGAAATTATGCATTCAACATGCTCACTCAATAAGATAGCAAATAAAACATGTGTCAAAGCATGCACAAACAATTCTAGCATCTATCAAACAATTGGCGATGACTAGGTCATCTATATATGTGTATATTGACTTAGGAGTCAAATGAGAACATTTGATCATAGGTCATACTCATCGTTTAAGCACAAGTGGGGTTGCCACTTTTACATAAAGCATTAATGTGTTCACACCATTAGAGTTGCTTTAGCTCAATTCTTAGAGTAAAGCTCCCCCTAGATGTGATATCCCCCTAAGAGGGATGAACTAACCTTGGGTTTTGTCGATGATGACTTCATGTAGATAGTGAAGATGTGGATGCTCAATGTTGATGTAGATCATTCGGAGCAATCCATTGGAATGTTGCACTTTCAATACCTACATGGGTTAGTCCCACACAAGGAACATACAAGTATATCCATAGACATAGAGTGAATTATAAAAGTGATGATGTCCATGAAAGCATTTGATTACCTTGTCCCTTGTCTTACCAACAAGAGGGTTTGTGACTCCATGACCTAGTGCAAGATGTGAAAGTTGATTGCACAAGTCCTTGCCAATATGAATATGAGTGAAATATGTTGGCGGAGTGACCCTCAAGAACACTCTAGTTCTTCTTCTTTGGGATCCACATCAACTTGATGGGAATCCTTGGAGTTGTAGTTGAACTTGATGAAGTAGAGCTTAATGTAGTCTGGGGAACCCACTTGACCATCGCCTTAGGAGCTTCTTCAAATGAATCAATATCTTCTTGAAGCTTGTCCTTGCCCTTTAGCTTGAGGTCTTGTGGTGGAAGATCATCTTGAGCTTGTGTTCCCTTAAAAGAAGTGAGGTCATACTTCTCTTGTTGAGGAACAAACTTCGTCTTCGGCTATTGATCTTCTTCCCATTCAACTCCATTGGCATTGAACTTTCGTTCAAAACCAACACCTTGATTCTTCCGGTGCCTTCCTTGCTTGCGTACAATTTCCTCAAATTGCTTACTTCCGGCAAGGCTCTAATAAACACCTTTCTCTATAATTCCCTTCAATAAGCTATTTTCTTGCTCAAGTGTAACTTGGCTAAGAGAATCATTAGTGGAATCAAGAGAACTACTAGAAGCAACAACATTGGATTTATCTTGATTATTGTTACTACTAGAAGAAGAATCTTTCTTGCTCTTATTGCTAGATTTTACTTGAGGCATATAAGTAGACAAGAGTAAATGTTTGGCAAGATATGAAGAACTCTTCTTTCGAATATCGTCATTGATAGCTTTAAGAAACTCATGGTCTTGCCCTAAATTTAGCTTCTCGAAGCGTAATTTCTCATGAGTTCTTAGAAGTTCTCTATGACCTTCTTGAGTTGTTTCATGAGCTAATTTAAGAGCATTTAGTTCTTTAGTCAAGCGTTCAATCTCCTTCATAGCATTGTCATTCATTTCCTCTTGATCATTATGATTACTAGCATTTTCATTATAGCTCACATTACTAGCATTATCAACAAGTAGATCATCATCACCAAGCAAATCATCCTCATCACTATTAAAGTGAAAGTATTCGGGGTGTGATACCTTAGGACCTTTTGTCATGAAGCATCTTCCAATTCCCTCATTTGGTGAGTCAAATATATCGTAGGAGTTGGATGACACTAGAGCAAGTCCGGCAACACCTTCATCTTGAGTGTCTTCGGAGTTGGAGTGATAGCTTCTCTCGGAGTAGTTGTCGGAGTCGGAGCCGGAGAACCATTCACCAACATGAGCTTGATGTCTTCTTCTTGTATAGCTCTTGGATGACTTTTCCTTCCATTCCGAATCTTTGCTTCTTCGAGAGGATCTTCGTTCATAACGATCTTCTCTACTCCTTCTCTCCTTATGAGGTGATTCATCTCTACGATATCATCCTCTTGGTGATTCTTGTCTTTTCTTGTGAGGTGCCGTACACTCATTGGAATAGTGTCCGGGTCTTCCACAATTATAGCAATTTCGCTCTCGACTTGATGATCCCTTCTCATAGTGTCTTGAGCTAGAGCTTCTTTCTTTAGCTTTGCTCTTGTAGAACTTGTTGAGTCTTTTCACCATTAGACTTATCTCCTCATTTGAGACTAGCTTGTCACTTGAACTTGTGGGAGCATTGGTTAAGGCTTTGTAAGCACCATTTGATTTGTTGTGTAGCTCCTCTTTATCCTTGAGAGACATTTCATGAGAGACAATTCTTCCAATAACTTCCATGGGCTTGAGATCTTTGTAATTTGGCATCACTTGGATTAATGTGCAAACGGTATCATATTTTCCATCCAAAGCTCTAAGGATATTCTTGATGATGAATTTGTCGGTCATCTCTTCACTTCCTAAGCCGGCAATCTCATTTGTGATGAGAGCTAGCCTAGAGTACATTTCGGCGACTCCTTCACCATCCTTCATCTTGAACTTGTCAAGTTGACTTTGAAGCACATCCAACTTAGATTCCTTGACGGACTCGGTACCCTCATGCATATCAACCAAAGTATCCCAAATTTCCTTTGCATTCTCGAGGCGGCTGATTTTGTTGAACTCCTCGGGACACAAACCATTGACGAGAATGTCATAAGCTTGAGCATTGTATTGTAGAATCTTCAATTCTTTCGCGCTTGCTTCACGATCCGGTTCTTTACCATCCTCAAAGAATTCACCTTGCAAGCCAACATGAACAACAACCCAAACGACGGGGTTATGACCAAGAATATGCATTTTCATCTTATGTTTCCAACTAGCAAAATTTGTACCATCAAAATATGGACCTCTACGGTGATAGTTACCCTAACTAGACGCCATACTCTCCTAGGTTGCGAAACCAAGGCTATGATCACCAAAGCAATGGAAATCAAGGCTACGGAGACAAAAGCTCTGATACCACTTGTAGGATCGAAAGTATGTCTAGAGGGGGGGTGATTAGACTACTTGACCAAATAAAAATCTATCCTTTTCCGAATTTTTAGTCGTGGGCAGATTTTAGCAATTAGCACAAGTCAAGCAATCAACCTACACATGCAATTCTAAGAGTGTAGCAGCGGAAAGTAAAACATTGCATATGAAGGTAAAGGGAAGGGTTTTGGAGAAGGCAAACGCAAAGGAGACACGAAGATTTTTGGCATGGTTCCGATAGGTGGTGCTATCGTACGTCCACGTTGATGGAGAGTTCAACCCACGAAGGGTAACGGTTGAGCGAGTCCACGGAGGGCTCCACCCACGAAGGGTCCACAAAGAAGCAACCTTGTCTATCCCACCATGGCCATCGCCCATGAAGGACTTGCCTCACTTGGGTAGATCTTCACGAAGTAGGCGATCTCCTTGCCATTACAAACTTCTTGGTTCAACTCCACATCACGTCGGAGGCTCCCAAGCGACACCTACCCAATCTAGGAGACACCACTCTCCAAAAGGTAATAAACAGTGTGTTGATGATGAACTCCTTGCTCTTGTGCTTCAAATGATAATCTCCCCAACACTCAACCAGCTCCTCACAGATTTGACTATGGTGGAAGAAGGATTGGAGTGAAAAGCAACTTGGGAAAGGCTAGAGAACAAGATTTATGTGGTAGGAATGGATTATCTTGATCTCAACACATGAGTAGGTGGTTCTGTCTCAGATCTTGGTAGGTATGAGTGTAGGCACGATCTGATGGCTCTCTCTTGTGTGAAAGAGTGGGTGGAGGGGTATATATAGCCGCCACACAAAATCCAACCGTTACACACTATTGACACAACTCGGTGAGACCGATCAGAAAGACTTGGTCAAACCGACCAGTTCAAAATGTGAACATTAGGAATCTCGATGGGAACGACTGAAACAAACTCGGTGGGACTGATGTGCAATGGATAGGGCAAACTGCATCTCGGTGGCGCCAGTTGGTTTATCTCGGTGAGACCGAAGTAAAACAATAGAGCAATAGAGAGTTAGTCAGGCAAACTCGGTGGGACAGATTGCTATCTCGGTGAGGCCGAAATAAATGCAATAGGTAACAGAGAGTTTGCAAGGCCATCTCGGTGAGACCGAGAGCCGTATCGCTGAAACCGATTTGTTAGGGTTTCTGGCTATGGCTATGTAGTATGAACTCGGTGGCTCCGGATGAAAGTGAATCGGAGGGGCCGAGATGGAGTTTAGGGTTTTGACATATTTGGATGGAGAAAGTGGTTGAGTGTTTAGGAGCAATATCACTAAGCATTTTGAGCAAGCAAGCCGTTAAGCAACACCTCACCCCCTTTTAATAGTATTGGCTTTCCTATAGACTCAATGTGATCTTGGATCACTAAAATAAAGATGAAGAGTCTTGTGCTTTTGCCAATATTTGTCCTTAGTATTCTGAGGGGTTCACATCTCCAATCCATGCCATGCCATTCATTGAACTTCCTGCAATATCTATCTTCAAAGGCTATTAGTTCAATGAGCTATATGTTGTTATGAATTACCAAAACCACCAGGGGATAAGTTGCACTTTCAAGATCTTTGGAGGGAGTGGTGCATAGTAGTGATTTCAATCTTACGGTGATTTCTACATCCTAGTGTGTAACGCCCAAGATGCGGCTCTAGCACGATCAAGTGATGAGATCTTGATAAGGATAGAAATGCATCTCGAGTCGCATAGCAAGGTGGATATCATTAGAAAATACCATCAACTGAATAGAAGAGAATACCAGATATAGTTGCCTTACAGTCGATACAAGCTACAACATGAATACCTCAATACATCAATACATATAATCATCACACAGAAGAGCAGGATCCAACTACGGATGAAATCAAACGAAAGAAGAACGATGTCCACCCTTCTAATCCCAGGCTGCCAACTGGGAACCCATCCTATGATCATCGTCGAAGAAGAAGTAGAACTCCAAAGGAACAAGCATCGCTCTCACGTCAAAGCATTGCTTTACCTGTACTTGCACCTGTTGTTGTAGTAATCTATGAGCCTTTATGGGACTCAGCAATCTCATTACCATGGGGTGTCAAAACTAGCAAAGTTGAATGGGTGAGGAATGGTTAAGTGGTGAGGTTGTAGCAAGCACTAAGCATTTGTATCTGGCTAGCCTACGAGTACAAGATTAAGAAGAGTAAACTACGCATAATCAAGCGCAAACTAGTATGATCGAGAAGTGATCTTGAACAACTGCTTACGAGTCATTCATAACCCTATCGCGTTCTCTTCCCGAACTCCCTCAAAAAGAGACGATCATGGTTACGCACACGTTTGGTGTATTTTAATTAGATTTAGTGTCAAGTTCTCTACAACCAGATATCATAAATTTCTAAGTCGCCACATAACCACGGCCATGACTTTCCAAAAGATTTAACCCTGCAGGGGTGCTCCAACTCATCCATCATAAATTATCACAAGCTGCGTTGAAAGACCCCAACATCGGGATAGCCCGAAGCATCGTCGGGATCCCGGCGCACAAGACATTCGATAATGGTAAAACAAATCCAGCAAGACTTCTCGACGTGTTGACGATCCCAAAGGGTTTCGGCTGCCTCCAACTCCGGCGCGGTGAGCTCTCCTCTTCCCTCGATTCAGGCCCTCTCCTCTCCCCTTCTTCCTTCTCTCCCCGCCCCCCTCACTGAAGATTGTGCAGGCTGCTGAACGCGGTAGCACTACGATGGGGATTAGTAGCCGGCGCTGTACAGGGAGGCGTGCAAGGACCCTCTGAACCAGACGGCGGTGCCGGATTGGTACTAGGAGCGCCTCGAGCTCTGTCTTGAGGCTCTGAACATTCCTAAATCTCCCGCCTACATTCTACTCCAAGTCTGAATGCAAAAGTGATACAGGTATGCAGAGTCTTTGTATTATATAAATTCCACAGCTGTATGTGGCATTTTGGCCGGAGTCTGTTGCAAAGCGTGTTGTTGACTTTGTGATCATCGTAATACTTATTCATGTATTGATGACTCTCCACGGCTATAGAATGGTTTAAACCTGCTGCAATAAACTGTGCACAAGCCCAGAAGGTCAGTAGGTAATATATATACATGCTGAATTAGAAACATCAATCAAATCGTGTGACGTCTCTTGGAAAATTACTAGGTTGGCTCAGTTTCATGGAAGGCCTGTCTGGTGCGTTGCAGGATTCTCTGAGCACTCACCTGATTTACTCGAGTTGATTGTTGGATCATCTGAACGAGATGGTGGTGCACCTTCGGCCGCTGCTCAAGCAGCAGCCGCAGCAGCTCAGGCTGTGATCCTTCCTAAAATAATAATTAAGGAAAGGCGCCTGATGTCAGGACCCAGTCTCTGAAACTCTGAAGAATTGATACCTTCAGGTAACTGTCTCACTGAAAGTTCTTAGTAAAGCATAATTGACAGCAGTGAGTAAATCAGACAACTATAGCAATATGGTTTATGAGTAGTTTGTACACTATATTTAGTTGAAGTTCCTTGATGTGCGAGATGCAAAGATTTTAGAACAGTTCGAAAAAATTACTGCAGTAAAAAAATCAGGCAGCTCTGTTTATCTTCGTTGGGAGGAGTAAGTTCACTGCATTCACATACTTGAGAGTAAAATAATGAAAAGCTTCCTTGAGTGATGACTGATGAAAAGATATTAGTACATAAAAAAATGACAAAACTAGCTTCAGGACGAACAGCAGGTTTGCTAACAATTTGATCTCTTTTGTGCATTGCAGGTTTGCTATTTAATTCTCAAAAAAATCGTGCGTTCGCATCACCATCCTGTGGAACCACGAGGCCTGATCCAATGATTTCAGAGAACATTTACTATGTTTATGGATCACTACATGTTCTGCTGGAACAAGGTGAGATCCTTTTTCAGTAACCATTTCATTTGAACACGCGTCATGCTTTTCTGAATATAACTGAACATCTGAAGCAGCCATGGTGTATATATTTTAAAATTGCAAGTCAGCACCTCCCCGTTTGATTGCTATGGACTTCCTTATAAGAATTACAAGGGATTTTCTTAAATACTCCAAAGGAAAGACTGAATCTCTTGAAATACAACTTTATATGTATTGATTAGCAAATATGGTAATATGTATAGAATTAGTTCCTTTCTAAGGCCCTCATATCATCACACTGATGAGTTGATAGAAGCATCTACTGGGAATCAAGTTTTTTTTTTGCGGGTGTACTAGGAATCAAGTGTTACATGGCTGCAGGAGATAGGGTCTGCTAAGGCCACGTGGATGTGGTGACTGAAGCAACTACATTATGACTCCAGGGTCTGCTAAGGTTCTATTTTAATCATACGATGAGCATGTGGTCCGCAACATACTCTTAGTTACAAATCTGAAGCACCGTTTAGTTTGTTGGCTAGCAGTATGAATCAGAACTGGGTACTTTTATTCGTTGCGAATAATTTAAATATATTTTTAGTGATCTTGTGTGCATTTATAAAAATCTGAAGGTGGTCATGATTAGGCTGACCAGTAGGCTTTTCTTCTGTGTGAACAGAAGAAGGAAGATGTACCTATAGAACCAAAGTAATCGATTCTTTATGTACATTTGTAGAAATAAAACAGAATAGATATAAGACATTTTTGCACTTGTCAAATCTATATGCATTCTTATATAACTATTCTCTGCACTTTTCATAGCTAACGAAGCACCAGAACTGCTCTCTTTGATGGCATTGAAGAAGGTGGAATATGACCACCGGCTTATTCTTCATATGAGATAGATGAACATGAGAACGAGCGAGCTATGGATCGATTTTAAGATCGAGTCAGCATTCTCAAGAGGGTGAGTGCCACATAATGATTGAATATCTGAATGCTCCATCTTCGTTTTATGTGAAGAGTTGGTGTTTTCACATATTGATTGTGCGTGTTTATATTCTCCAAAAAAAAAGATTGTGCGTGTTTATCTTTTAACTGTATCGCTTAGATAAGATCGTAAGAAGATATTTGTAGTTGTACGCTTTGTAAAAAGGAACATCTTTTCCTCGCAAAACTAAGAGACAATCAACTTTAGGAATTGCAACTTTATAGACAGTACTAATCTAGACTGGTATCCATGGTAACCATGTGCGTTCCTGGACCATTTAGTTTGAATAGCCAGTGAGGAATTAAGCATATATTTTCGGCATGAGCCCCTTTAAATTGCTAGATGAGAAGGAATCTTAACTTAATGGGTCTTGTGAATTGTAATATACTATTTGGTTGAACTGAAGCAATTTGCGTACTAACAAGTTTTCACTTTCTCGACGTGGGCGCAGGGGTGATCGACGCTGACTAGCGCGGCCCGGTGGGCGCTGTGCTCTTCAACCACTCGGAGGCGGGCTTCGCCGTGAAGCCCGGTGGCCACGTCGCACAGATGATTGTCCAGGTGATTTCGACACCGGAGGTCGCCGAGGTGGAGGACCTCGACGCCACCGTCCGGGGGGAGGGAGGATTCGGGTCCACCGACGTCTAAACTCCGAGCCTTGGTAGATACATATAGAGAAGTGGTCTATTTAGGTTGGTGGTGGAACACTAGGGAAGGTACCCACCTTTCGATGATGGTTGTGTGTGTCTGATGTTAAATGGAATCTTGAGATGGTTGTGTGACGTTGGTTTGGTTTGCACTGGACGTATTACCATCCATGAATACTACATCTAACTTTTATTTTTTTAATTCCTAAATTGTTAGTAGTAGCGTGGGGAATAAGTGAGCGCTACTAGTAGTTAGGTTAGTAGTAGCGTGGGTGCACCCACGCTACTACTAACTTTTTAGTAGTAGCGCGGGTGCCACCCACGCTACTACTAACTTTTAGCTGTAGCACGATACTAGTAGCGCGGGGTACCCGCGCTACTAGTAGCCAGTTTACCCACGCTACCAGTAGCCTTTTCCCTAGTAGTGATGGCGACTGTGGAGATGGGCTGGGCCTGTGACTGTAGCTATGGCCGGTAAGTGCGCAGTGTAGCTTTCTGTTTTTCTATTTCTTTTTCTGTTTTCTATTTTAGCTACTGTTTTGCATTAATTTGGTCCATCAAATGAATTTTGCTATATTTGAAATTTGGCTCATAATTCAGGCACAAGGTTGTGGTGTTGCACAAAAAGGTCATTTAAATTACTGCTGGATCACTGTTTTGGTTTCTAGGGTCAATTTGGGAATTCTAATAATGTTGGTTTTATTTTTATAATTGCTTTGGGATTATTTGCAATATTATGAACACTTTTGTTTTGCAATTTGAAGAAATAATAATTTGGCTTGCATTTTGAATTTGAATTTGAGTTTGGTTTGTGACAAGTGGCATCTTGGCTTAGGAAATATGCTGACATGGCATGATTAGCATGTGGTTAATGTAATTAAACACTGGGGGTGTTACAAATCTCCTCCACTACAAGAAATCTCGTCCCGAGATTTAAGAGGTGGAGTAAGGGGGAAAGGTCTGCTTAAGATATTCTAACGAATCTTCTTGTTTTTGCTGCCCTTCTCGAAGAAGTTGATCTCTTTCGCTGATGTCTTCATTTCTCTGGTTCAGGTCATCATGATGAAACGTCATCTTTTCTTCGGGAACTCCAGCGCACTTACGAATACGGTAGGAGGGGATAAAATAAGGACGAATGTCTAGAAGGGTTGGCATCCGGTAATTATCTCGAGGAAGGAGGTATAAAAGTATCTCTCGAGTTGAAATACATGAAACACATCGAGAGCAAGATAATTTATAAGAAGGTATGATAAGTTTCAAGCGGGTAGTCAATCATTTAATGCCCAACCCAGAGTATGAATGGTGTTCAGAGCAACGGGAATAAGTATTGCGTCTGATACCAGAATAGATCATCTCTAGGAATGTGGCTCGTGATAACATACGAAGCCATGTGCAAAGGATACTTCGGAATCAAGGTTGTACAGGAGAGTGAGGTTTCGATCCTGTGGAATTGCAGTGAGTGTGGATTAAGAGTAGGAAGGGCGGTGACATCTTGTGCAGTCACGACAACAAGACGTGTCAGAGGAAAGTCTGTCAGCTATGTCGGCAACATGTCGGTACCATGGGCGGGGAACGAAGAGAACCATTTTCCTGCTCGTTAAAAGGGGGCGGACTAATAGGCAAGGTTCTTGTCCAACGGTGGTTACCGGAATGTCATCAACAATAGTAACAAGGTTTTACTAGGGGGTGTTGACATAAGCAGGGAATTATCACTACTCAGATAAAAGCTAGATTACAAGAAAGGTTAAACAGACCAATAGAAAGGAAAATGTGATTATCAGACTAAACAGACCAATGGAAAGGAATAATTGCAGACAATCCAGCTCTCCGGGTGGATGTGAACACGAGAACCTAATGTTAGTGTTAGCAAAACTTTAACCCGAATAGAGGAGAGACCAGAATCCCAGAGTAAAGGAGAGGAATAAAAGATCCTAATCCAATCCGTTGGCGATGTGGGCCCGTAAGGCACACATCCATGTTAGTAAAATAGTTTTTCAAAGACTAGACTCAACTTCGGCCAATGAGTTGGAAAGGGGCTACCTACAGGCAGTCGGCTCTAATACCAACTTGTGACGCCCCGACTCAAACATGCACTAATCATACATGCAAATGCGCACGATCAAGCCCAGGGACTCACGGGAATATATCACAACACAACTCGACACAAAATAAAATAATACAAGCTTTATATTACAAGCCAGGGGCCTCGAGGGCTCGAATACATAAGCTCTAGTTATACAGGCATCAGCAGAAGCATCAGAATCTGAGTACAGACATAAATAGACAAGGCTGCCTTAAGAAGGCGAAAACAAACAACGGCTCAGTTCGAAAGATGCAAGGCCTCCTGCCTGGGAGCCTCCTAAACTACTCCTGGCCGTCGGTCTCCACGTAGAAGAAGACTCCGTCGGGGTAGTAGTTGTCGTCGATGGGGTCAGCTGGCTCCGGGGCTCCGCCATCTGATCGCAGCAATCGGGTATGGGGAAAAAGAGGTAGCAAAGCAACCGTGAGTACTCATCCAAAGTACTCGCAAGACTTACATCAGAACTATTCTATGTATGCATCGGATTCAAAAGAGGGGGCTGTATCTGTGGACTAAACTGCATAAATGTCAAAATAGGAGGAAAGGATTTGCCTATCGAAGACTAGCATCTTGCAGCATTAGAAGAGTGTAGATTAGTACATAATTAAAGTAATAGCAATAAGTATAATAGCAGCCATGCCCAGAGATCCTTCCTCGACTCCTTGCGAGAAAGCAATCCCGGAGCTAACATATTTATTAAAGTAACATGTATCCAGTTCAAGTTGTAGTTGATCGGGAAACTACACTGAGCGTCCTGTTACCGTGGGCACGGCTATTCGAATAGATAACTTCCCTGCAGGGGTGCACTACTGTTACCCAACACGCTCGATTACCACTGGCTGGACACACTTGCTGGGTAATGCCCAGCCTCGGTTAAACGACACGACATAGTCCTACCTAGGCTCCGCAGAGAGGTCCCCACCGGTCTACATCCTAAGCGCTCAGGGATCTTGTGCCCATCGCCCTTTGCACTCCGGGTCGTTGTGAGGACGGTGGATACCAGCGCCACCTCTCTCCTGGATGGTACGATCCGACCATGCCACAATGCTGAACTGGACGTCTGACAAAGCTTTCGGAAGAATCGTAAGATGCAGAGGGTCCCATTAAACCATTATCCCGTGTGGTGGTAGTGCCTATAGGCCAGTGGCCAACTCAGATCAAATACCCAAATCCGTTAAGCATGTTATTAGTAACTCACAGGCACAAACAGGGTCATGGTTCACCTCCGACACCCTGCCGCACCGACTTGGTAACCCGCGGTCCAACGACCAAGGACCAGGCCCGCCTCTCTCCTAGGTGGTCTCCACCTGCCCTGTCCTTCTGCCACAATAATCTCTAGCGGGTACCCTTGCGTCAACCCGACTTCAACAAAGGTCTGAGGTGAAGGTCAAAGTACCTGTGTGTCCATAACATCATGGGGAATCAGAGGAATCACCCTCGAGGGATTCCCACTTGATGTAACCGTCAAGGTGAACTTGGAGGAATCACCCTCGATGGGTTCACACTTGAGGTGTTGCACGGCGGAGTCATCATCGGAGGTGGTGAAAGAGGAATCACCCTCGGCAACCCACAACCAACTAGCTACGCTACCGAGATATGATCAGGAGTGAGGTAGGACGTATCACACTCGGCACTTGATAGTAGCTCTGTAGAGTCGTACAACTAAGGGGTTGTACAGTGATGTGTCAGTCTCTGCACGTCGATCACACTGATCGAGCATCGGTAACAAAGCGGAGCAACAGGGACAAGGGTGAGGGGTCACTGATGGATCACGAACCAACCTATACTAAGCATAGAGAATAACAGGTAAAGTAACAACAGCAGGTTACAAAATCAGGCTATGCATTAGAATAGGAGCACTCAAATACAGTAGCAAAATCTAAAGCAAGCATAAGGGAGAAGGAATGGGCGATAAAGGAATGATCAAGGGGGTTTTGCTTGCCTGGAAGCTTTGCAGTGAAAGAGGGATCGTCCGGAGTGTAGTCGTACTCGTCAGGGGAAGGTTCCATGTTCATCATGTTAGAGGCATGTGGCAGGTAAGTGGATGACATATTCGGATTCGTTGGATTTTTCTGATCAACTTTCGTATAGAAAACTTTTTCATCCGAGCTACGGTTTATTTTCTATGATTTTTCAAAGTTTATTCAATATTCTGTAATTTCTGTAATTCTTTTTATTTCAAAAACTACTAAATGTTAAATGCTAGGGGTACCCAGCAAAGTGTACCCAGCACTGTGAATAGAGGCTGACATGAGGGGCCAGTCAACTGCCCAGTCAGCAGTTGACTGGTCCACGGTTGACTGGTCAAAGGTCGAGTGGGACCCAGCTGTCATTGACTGGGTCAATCCCAGTCAGTAGTTGACTGGTCAACTGGGTCTAGTGGTACCAAGTAGTCAATGATAGTGGTTATTAAACAAGATTTAATGAATTTGAATGAGGTTAATTAGCTAGTGGGTCCCAGTGGCAGTGTCAGCGGACTAATTTAAATGCTATTGGGTCGGGCCCATATGTCAGTGACTATTAGTACCTGTATTAGCGCTGACTAACCACCTGACATGCGGCACCCACGTGCCAGTGGCCCACCGGCCTTTAAACGCCGGCGACCAAATACACGGCGGCGCCTCGCCGGAGTTGGCCGGAATCTCGCTACGGTGCTTGGATGGACGCGCGGCGTGCGGTGTTTGAACGCGGGCATCAAGCCGCATCGAATGGGAGCCACGGCAAGACTGGAGGTGGTCGGAGGCGAGCACAACGACGACGACAGGCGGCGTCGGAGTTCAGGCGGAAGAGTAATAGCAGCAGCAATGCACGACCGATCAACCTAAGTGGCCTGGGGTATTCTACGCGTGTGCGCGAGGTCGATGGACTCTAGCGCATGACCATTTGGTCACCGGAAGGTTGCTGGCGATGAGCTCGCGCAACGGTGGGCTCGGCCATGTAGGGGACGGCGGCTATGGGCACGACACGATGGGGAAAAGAGAGGGGAGGGAATGCAGTGCTCACAGTGGATCTGCAGGTGAGCTAGGTGGGCTCGGGGAAGCTTGGAGATGGCGCAGCAGCAGCGGCGATCACCGGCTCCCGAGGTTGAAGATGGCCTCGATCCAGTGGCTGAGGTGCTCCCCGGCTCGAGCTGGTTGCAGCAGTCGACGTGGGTGGCCGAGGCGGAGCTAGCTGACACGGAGAGGCGGCGCGAGGGAGTTAGTGGCCACGGCTACGACGAGCTACGGCGACGATGGCGCTCGGCCGGGAGGGGAGGAGAAGGGGGCGAGGTGAGGAGAGGGCGAATGCGGTTGGGGAGGCGCCCAGGACTCGAGGGGGAGGCTCTACCTTATGCCCTCGCCCACCCACTCCATCGCCGTGGCAGGCACCGGCCGGAGGAAGCGCGTGCGGCCACGGGCGCAATGACACGGCGGCGGGAGCAGGTAGACAGCGACTGTGGAGGTGGGTTGGGCCGGCTACTGTAGCTATGGGCCGGTAAGTGCGCATTGTAGCCTTCTGTTTTTCTATTTCTTTTTCAGTTTTCTATTTTAGCTACTCTTTTGCATTAATTTGGTCCATCAAATGAATTTTTCTATATTTGAAACTTGGCTCATAATTCAGGCACAAGGTTGTGGTGTTGCACAAAAAGTATAAGAGTATTTGGTAGAGTTTAAATATTTGTAGAAATTGAAAAGGTCGTCTAAATTACTGTTGGTCCACTGTTTTGGTTTCTAGGGTCAATTTGGGAATTCAAATAATGTTGGTTTTATTTTTATAATTGCTTTGGGATTATTTGCAATATTATGAACACTTTTGTTTTGCAATTTGAAGAAATAATAAATTGACTTGCATTTCGAATTTGAAGTTGAGTTTGATTTGTGACAAGTGGCATCTTGGATAAGAAATAGGATGACATGGCATGAATAGCATGTGGTCACCGTAGTTAACCACTGGGGGGTTTTACAGTTGCATATTGACGAAACTCCACAATTCAATTATTTAGTTCCATCCCATTTAAGTACCCAACAAGTTTAAATGTTGTAAATCATGGCAAGAGGTGAAGCATGAGCAAACTATCTATCTAGGAAATTTAAATGAGGTCGGAAACAACACATAAAAATTCTAGAAATTCCCCATATGTAATTTTCGAAAATGGTACTGTTCTGATCCAAACATAATTTTAGAGTTGTTAAACAGCAAAAGAAAGTGCACCATGTTATTCTACACATTTTTCTAGTCGAGTTACACATATAGTTTATTTAATTCGGAGCTACGGTTTAATAGTTATGAAATAAACCATTTTTGCATGTCATTTATGAAAATTAATGCAAACAATAATTTTAAACATTCTTAACATGGATGAAAGTTGGATATTATGAAACTACATAAAATTCTAAGCAAGTTACATATAAGTCATGTTTTATTTTGATGCATTGATATTTAGATATTAACATTTTAATACAGGGGCATTCCTATAAATATGCATGCACTGGAAAAATACTAAAACCACAGAGAAGAAAAAACATACGCGGGCTAGAAGCAACACAGTGCAGCGGCCCAGGAGTGGAATCAGGCTCAAGTGGCCGTGTGTGAAAGTGTGGATGACAGGTGGGTCCCAGGGGTGGCCCACGTGTAAGTGACAAGAATTGCAAGAATGGGGCTTAATTACCACTGCCCCCGCTAACCCAAGTCTCATGGGTACAAGCGAGAGGGCATAGCCACTGGGCTACGAGCGGGCATTCGAACAGTTTGGGGCGCATTGCCTTAAGTGACGGCTCCGCGCCGACAGATGGGTCCTGCAGGTCAGCGAGCCAAGCGATGACGCGGCAAGGCAGCGAAGGGGTACGGCGGGATCTAATCCCGAGCGTCGATGATGGATCTGGCGGTGGAGGTGAGCTCGCGTACGAAAATAGAGGAAAGCAGTGCAAGGCAGAGCCTTACACCGGCGACGAGAAGAGCACGGCGGAGGGACTCACCAGAGGGGCTCCGGCGACCCAAACATGCGGCGGAGGGATGCAAACGAATCGCAAAGAAAACCCGTACTCCCGCATGACTGGCGTGCCACCAAACCACGACGAAGGCGTTGCCGGCGACGAGCAACAGAGGCAGTGGCAATGAACTAGAACGCGACGGACCTGAGGGCAAACGCGATGCTTCTAAGCTGGAATCGAACCTAGGCGACGAGACGAACACTCTGGACATACGCATGCAACGAAACGACGACAGAACACTGGCCAGCAACGAGGTCCGACGGAAGAGCTCTCGGGATGACATGGCAAACGGCGATAGTGAAAGCAAACAAAGGGGAAAACTGGTGGGGAGATGTGGATGCTCTCCACGAACAGACACACACGTTCGGACGGAGGAGACGAGGTCGGATTTCGCAGAAATCAACGTGACGTGGTGGCGGCTGTAGGTGAAGCAGAGGAAGACGATGATGGAACTTGGCATCCCGCGGCACGGTAGTGGACGTAGAGGACGTAGTCGATGTCGGGGAGGAAGCTAGACTTGGTGGCGCGACGCGAGGGAGATGCTGGTCACGGCGGCGCCATGGTCGTGCTCTCGGGCGCCGTCGATCTAGAGGCCGGTTAGGGTTTCCTTGAGGGAGGGGAAAGGGAGGCGGGTTGTTGGTGTGTAGCTGGCGCAGCTGGGGAGGAGATAAGGGCGAGGGTGAAGTAGCATGGGCAAGCGCGGCGTCGGGCGCGCGGTCACCATGAGGCTGGAGCTAGACGAAAAGGCAGGCTGCGCGGGCGCTGTTCACAGAGGCTGACGGCTGGGTCCAGTGTGGCCACGTGGATGTACGGGCGCGTGGTTACATAGGTGTCTAGGTGAGAAAAGATGATGGCGGGCACGGCTGGGCTGGAGGGGCAGCTGGGCTGGCTGGGTCTGTCTCTCTCTCCCTACATTTCTTTTCCTTTTCTTTTTCTTCAGACAAAAAACATGGAAGAAAAGAAAGGAAAGGGTAGAGATGGAATTTCGCAGAGATGAAAATATCTCTGGGGTCATGGAATTATGCACAATTTAAATAAAATGCTCTGGCAATTTTTAGAGACTGAAAATTCAAGCAAGTTTGAAAATAATTCAAATTTGAATAAATTGAAAGTCAAACCAAAACATGTCCAAATGAGCTGAAAATTGGAGGAGTGTTCCTTGGCATGGTTTAGGGTATTTAGGAATTTAGTGGACATTAATATGAGATAAGAAAAATGTCCCTTGCATTTCCTTGGATAAAATAAGAAAGAGAGAATGCTTGGTATGAGAATTTGAAACATGAAGATGGCTAGTTGGATTGAGCAAGATGCATATGGAAGGTGAAGAGGAGAAGGAGTCCACACAAGATCACTCAAAAAATTAAATATGCAATTGACGATTTTATGCATGATGAAACAAAATTGACAAGAGGCAACACCATAATATTAAACATCCAACATTGCATGCAAGCATGAACATAACAAAATAGGGGAGGTCTTGGTCTTGGGCTGGTACAACTCTCCCCCTCTTCCCCAAGATCTTGGAATGAGAAGAGGAAGAGGAAGAGATAAAACTAAGTTACTTCTTTGATAAATGAGTGAAACCATCAAACCTTGGAGGTTAGAGAAAACTTGAAAGAAAGGACACAACAATGACGAACAAAGTTGAAGCACTTCGGTAGAAAAGATAAACAAGAAACACCACGGGAACCTTAGAGGTTGCGAAGACATGAGTCAAGATCTCAAGGGACCAGAAAGCATTTGAAACCACTCCGGTTGAAATGAGAATCAAAACTTGATAAGATTGAAAGAACTTGGAACAAGATCAACAACACCAACCTCCAAAGCAAATGAATGAAAGGAATGAAAGAATGAAGAAGAGAACAGCATCTTCTACCAGAATAAGCTTGAAACAGCATCCTTACGAGGAAGGCTTGAACTGAGTTGTTGAATTAACCCACAATGAAAATATACGATTCAACATGGTCTGATGGAAAACATCCCAAAATTATGAGGTGAAAACCTGCCACTAATGAAAAGAATTTGATTGCTTGAGATCAGCGAAGAGATGAAAAACTTTTTTCACCGAGAGGATACATAGAGAACTTGGGTCATTTATAAGCACAAAAATCAGCAATCCTTGGGAAATGCTTTAGGTGAAATATAACCCAAGATAACTCATTCCTGAACAAAGAGAAAATGATGGGTTTAAATATCTCATTCCTGACAACTTGTGAATCATGAAACATGAAGGGGAATTGTCAAGAATGACATAACAACACCTCAAAAGACAAGGTAGAAAGGATTGCACATCGGAATGGAAGAAGAAACATGCTTGGACTCCTTAAAACAAAACATGTGTTCAACCCCATGTATCTTTAGTAGTATAGCTTGGTGAATCTAGAATTGATATAATGCAAGGGAGAAAGAATTTTGAAGATCACTTCAAGAATGAACAAACTCCTTGACGAACCACCATACAGAACCTCCTGGAGGAAACTCCGGAGAATAAAAGAATGATAGAATCAAAGGTTGAAAAGAACAATATGAAGCCTTGCGATGATTTTCTTTAGAATCTTTTGGCAACCACAAGATGAAGCTTCTTGACGAGATAACCGCTTAGCACTTGAAACTCCGAAAAAGAAAGATGAAACACTTGATCCAAGAATTTTGATGAACCTCCGGAATAAGGAATTAAATCACCTTGATGAAATAAGAATAAGAATTATGTCATGCTTACCCTTCATCAACTTAAATTGATGACAAGCAATGGATTTGGCAGGCCACTTATTCTTCTTGAAAATATTGAAGAGAGGTAGAACAATCTTGGAGAAGTCTTCAATGAATCACCAAAAAAAATTTAGAATAAAAGAAGATACTTTTAAGGGATGAAGACACAAGAGAATGATGAGGGCATGATCAGATTAGGAGAATACTTGAACGAACCACCAGAAGAATATGGAGATGACCGAAGAGGCATGAATTGAGAAGAATTGGAGAAATGAAAACTGGAAGCTGACAATGGAGAATTCTTCTGAAATGATGGATCTCAGGATAATCGAAAATAAGAAGAACTCCTGAAACACTCTAGATGGATATGAAAGAACTTCTCACGATCGAAAACTATTTAAGATGATAGCATCAAGCTTGAACCATGAATATTCGAGAGAACGAACCAAGATTTAAGTGAAACTCTTCTTTGGTCTTCAAATGCTGAGAATGATGATGAGCACCACCAAGAAGAATTTGTGAGATACTCTAGAATAATGAAGAATAGAAAGGTTGAGCCAAAGATGCAAATAATTTAAAAGAGATCTTGGAGAACGCATATCATTGATGGAAGCCATCCTTACGTCACGTTGAAAGAACTTGAGAATATCTCCGGGAAAAATTAGAATAGTCAGGTCAGATCTTGGAAAAAGACCAGTGAGTTATGGGCCCACTCAAAAGAAACACCATTGGAATTATTGCTTGAAAAGAAATAATGCACCGAAAAGATTTGAAAGACTTGAATGAGGTAGTAACCCTGAAATAGATTGAACGGATCTTGAATGGAAAACACGAATCTTCTGAGATAATTTCGGCACTCCGGAGAAGAATAGAGAGAGGTGAATAAACAAGAGAGACTTGGATAAAAACTTCCAACATGGAAAGCATTTGAATCAAAGAAAGGGATATGATCAACAATGAGAGCTTGAATTTAGACCACCGAAGAAGAAAATGAGAATGAAGAATGATGGTTTGCAGCTCCTGAGCATCTTCATAAGGAATCACCGAATAATAACATTGAAGCGACTTCACATGAATTAAATGGATACTTGATTTGAGATCTCTGACTCCATGAAGAAAAAGGGTGGGAGGGTGGGACAAAGAACATGGCAACTTAAGACGGATGAAATGAACTCTGTTGCGAAAACAAAGATAGATTTTGCAATTGGTGATGAGCATTGAATTAACTTAAGAGAAGCACCTCGAAAGGAAGAGAATTAACATGACAATTCTGATTGATCAAAAGGATTTCGGCTCCCAAATAAATACGAGAACATCATATGGAAAAGGTATGGAATCTACACTTGACATCGAAACGACTCAAATACCACAACAAGAATAAAACAAAGGATTGGGCTTGCAATTAAGCCGGAAACAAATCCATGACAGAGATTTTGTTCGATATTTTTGTGGTGAGGCCCACACGGGCTCGATCATACAGTGGCTATCCTGCACAAGGTACTAAAAAAGACTACGAAGCTTCCCCGAGTCGTAGCAAAGCTACAAGGACTCTTTAAGACACAACGAGAACCACTGTAAGAAAGACCGTGTTCAAACGAACCACTAGATGCCGAACCCCAACCTCATGTCATGCATTTGTTGCAAAGATGAGCCTAGGCAACTACTTGAATTCCCACCTATGAACTTTCAACATTTTCTGGTTATGCAATCCGAACCAACGAATACAAGGAGCAAAATCATCACACGACAACAACCTAACATCAAACTATGCTCCAAGTGTATCACATCCATCTATACATAACCACGAAACCTCAGAAACTCGTCTACCTTAGACTCTCATAATTACAATGATAGCAGTAATGGCAGATCATCTGTGCTATCTCTACCCAGTAGTGGGGATAATTCACAGCACTATTTGCCACCATGAAAAGTATTGGAGCGATTTCGAATATGCTCATCCTTAGATACTAAGGAACTGAACGATAGCGAATGTGACAAGAACCCCTTGGAGCTCAACTCCCCGGGACACTTCCACGACCCCAAAGTGTCAGGAGGCACCAAGAACAGAGTTCCGTCACACCGATATCATAGAGATTCCAAAATACGCGTGTGATCCTAAAAAGAATTGAAGGGGAAGAGTAGTAGAATCAAAACACCTACGCCACAATTCGTCACCAGAGCAACGATGGGGATGAGAAGTAAAAATAATTCCTACTCTCCGATATATAATTAGACTCAAAATAGTTTTTATTCTAGACTCAACAACGGCCAAGTTACGATCAAACAATGGGGCTCCTGTGGTCGGTACTGCTCTGATACCAACTTGTAAGGCCCAAGATGCGGCTCTAGCCCGTTCAAGTGAAGAGATCTTGATAAGGATAGAAATGCATCTCGAGTATCATAGCAAGGTGGATATCATTACAAAATACCATCAACTAAATAGAAGAGAATAGCAGATATAGTTGGCTTACACTCACCACAAGCTACAACATGAATATCGCAATACATCAGTACATACAATCATCACATAGAAGAGCAGGATCCTACTACGGATGAAACCAAATGAAAGAAGAATGACATCCACCCTGCTAATCCCAGACTGCCAACCGGGAACCCATCCTATGTTCGTCGAAAAAGAAGAAGAAGAACTCCAAAGGAACAAGCATCGCTCTCACATCAAAGTATCACTTTACCTATACCTGCACCTATTGTTGTAGTAATCTATGAGCCTTTATGGGACTCAGCAATCTCTTTACCATGGGTATCAGAACTAGCAAAGCTTAATGGGTGAGGAATGGTTGAGTGGTGAGGTTGCAGCAAGCACTAAGCAGTTGTATCTGGCTAGCCTACGAGTACAAGATTCAGAAGAGTAAACTACACATAATCGGGCGCAAACTAGTATGATCAAGAAGTGATCCTGAACACCTGCTTACGAGTCATTCATAACCCCACCGTGTTCTCTTCCCGAACTTTCCCAAAAATAGATGATCATGGTTACGCACACGGTTGGTGTATTTTAATTAGATTTAGTGTCAAGTTCTCTACAACTGGATATCATAAATTTCCAAGTCACCACATAACTGCGGGCACGGCTTTTTGAAAGATTTAACCCTGCAGGGGTGCTCCAACTCGTCCATCATAAATTATCACAAGCTGCGTTGAAAGACCTCAACATCGGGATAGCCCGAAGCATCGTCGGAATACCGGTGCACAAGACATTCTACAATGGTAAACCAAATCTAGCAAGACCTCCCAGCGTGTCCACGATCCCAATAATAGACGCGCGTATCTCATTCTCAGGACACCACCTGTTGGGCAAGACGTCGGGTAAGCTGAGGCCCAGATTGCCCAGGGGCACCGAACATCGTCCGTTTTGGACCAGCACCATCAGCACTGGCCCACCTGTATTTTGTGGAATTAAGAATCCGCGTGTTTATGATGCCCTATGCTTTAATTAATTATTAGGATTATTATGTTGGCAAATTTTAAAACCAAAGTTGAGCCTTGCTGGAAGAGTTTTTTTCAAAGACGAATTATCAAGGGGGCACCATAACCCCAAATTTGTTAGGAGCACTCATAAAGGAACCTAACACTGGTATAATGGAAACTAGGGCGGCAAGAGTGGAACAAAACACTAAGCAAAAGGCCTAGCCTTCCACCCTTTACCAAGTGTATCGATGCATTAATTAAATTATCAAGATATAGTGTGATATCTCATGATATCCATGTCCCAATATGGAACAACCTGCAACTAGCATCGCTATAAGAGGGGCCGAGCAAAGCGGTGACATAGCCAAACAATGGTTTGCTGGGAATCTGGAGGTTAGAGGCTTTATCTTGGCAATTGGGAGGCTTGCAAACAAGTGGTAGGTAGCGAGACCAAGCGATAGAAACTAGACAACTAGCAAGCAAAGATAGTAGTGATATCCAAGGTAATAATCATCTTGCCTGGAATCCCGCTTGGAAGAAGATTGAATCCATGAAGTTGTCGAACAAGCATAGTCGAACGAATCCTCACAACTCCGAAATGTTACTGAACTATCGGGACGAAGCACAACCGAAAAGAAGCAAATGACATGGTAAACAAACAAGCATAATCATGGCATGATGCACAACCAAGTACAATGCATGTCCGGTTTAAATAGGCATGGCATGGCAAAGTGCACAAACAATCACTACACATTAAGTGAAGCTCAATATGCAACGAGTTGCATATTGACAAAACTCCACAATTCAATTATTTAGTTCCATCCCGTTTATGTACCCAACAAGTTTAAATGTTGTAAACCATGGCAAGAGGTGAAGCATAAGCAAACTATCTATCTAGGCAATTTAAATGAGGCCGGAAACAACACATAACAACTCCGGAAATTCCCCATATGTAATTTTCAAAATTGGTACTGTTATGATCCAAACACAACTTTAGAGTTGTTAAACAACAAAATAAAGTGCACCATGTTAGTCTACATGTTTTTCTAGTCAAGTTACATATATAGTTTATTTAATTCTGAGCTACGGTTTAATAGTTATGAAATAAACCATTTTTGCATGTCACTTATGCAAATTAATGCAAACAGCAATTTTAACATTTTAAACATGGATGGAAGTTAGATATTATGAAACTACATGAAATTCTAAGCAAGTTACATATAAGACATGTTTTATTTTGATGCGTGGATATTTAGATATTAACAATTTAAAACAGGGGCATTCCTGTAAATATGCATGCATGAGAAAAATACTAAAACCACAGAGAAGAAAAAACATGCGTGTGCCAGAAGCAACATAGTGTAGCGGCCCAGGAGTGGAATCAGGCACAGGTGGCCGTGTGTGAAAGTGTGGATGACAGGTGGGTCCTAGGGGTGGCCCACATGTTAGTGACAAGAATTGCAAAAATGGGGCTTAATTACCACTGCCCCGCGCGGAATCGTACCCAGGTGTCCCGGGTACAAGCGAGAGGGCATAGCCACTAGGATACTAGCGGGCATTCAAACTGGTAGGGGCGCATTGCCTTAAGTGACGACTCCGCATCGACAACTGGGCCCCGCAGGTCAACGAGCCAAGCGACGGCGCGGCAAGGCAGCGAAGGGGTACGGCGGGATCTAATCCCGAGCGTCGATGATGGATCTGGTGGTGGACATTGCTACTTCTTGAGCTTGCGTTGGTTTTTCCATTGAAGAGGAAAGGGTGATGCAGCAAAGTAGAGATAAGTATTTCCCTCAGTTTGAGAACCAAGGTATCAATCCAGTAGGAGACAACGCACAAATCACCGAATACCTGCATTAACAATCAAACAACTTGCGCCCAACGCGATAAAGGGGTTGTCAATCCCTTCACGGTTATTTGCAAAAGTGATATCTGATAGAGATAGATAAACGATAAAGTAAATATTTTTGGTATTTTTGGTTCATAGATCGGAAAGTAAAAGATTGCAAAATAGTAGATCGGAAACTTGTATGATGGAAAGTAGAAGATTATATGATGGAAAATAGACCCGGGGGCCATAGGTTTCACTAGAGCCTTCTCTCAAGATAGAAAATAATATGGTGGGTGAACAAATTACTGCCAAGCAATTGATAGAAAAGCGCAAAGTTATGACGATATCTAAGGCAATGATCATGAATATAGGCATCATGTCCGTGTCAAGTAGACCGAAATGATTCTGCATCTACTACTATTACTCCACACATCGACCGCTATCCAGCATGCATCTAGAGTATTAAGTTCATAAAGAACGGAGTAACGCAATAAGTAAGATGACATGATGTAGAGGAATTAACTCAAGCAATATGATGAAAACCCCATCTTTTTATCCTCTATGGCAACAATACAATACGTGCCTTGCTGCCCCTACTGTCACCGGGAAATGACACTGCAAGATTGAACCCAAAGCTAAGCACTTCTCCCATTGCAAGAAAAACCAATCTAGTTGGTAAAACCAAACCGATAGTTCGAAGAGAATTACAAAGATATCAAATCATGCATATAAGAATTCAGAGAAGATTCAAATAATATTCATAGATAAGCTGATCATAAATCCACAATTCATCGGATCTCGGCAAACACACCGCAAAAAAATATTACATCGAATAGATCTCCAAGAACATCGAGGAGAACATGGTATTGAGAATCAAAGAGAGAGTAGAAGCCATCTAGCTACTAGCTATGGACCCGTAGGTCTGTGGTAAACTACTCACGGTTCATCGCAGGGGCAATGGTGTTGATGTAGAAGCCCTCCGTGATCGAATCCCCCTCCGGCAGGGTGCCGAAAAAGGTCCCTAGATGGGATCTCATGGGTACAAAAGGTTGCGGCGGTGGAAAAGTGTTTTCGTGGATGCCTCTGGTGGTTTGGGGATATTTGGTAATATATAGGCAAAAGAATTAGGTCAGGAGGTGCACGGGGGGCCCACAAGGGTGGGGGCGCGCCCTACCCCCCTGGGCGTGCCCTCCGTCCTTGTGGCCGCCTCGTGGCTCCTCCGACTTCATCTCTAAGTCTCCTGGTTGTCTTCTGGTCCAAGAAAAATCATCGCGAAGGTTTTATTCCGTTTGGACTCCGTTTGGTATCCCTTTTCTGCGAAACTCAAAAACAAGGAAAAAACAGGAACTGGCACTAGGCTCTAGGTTAATAGGTTAGTCCCAAAAATAATATAAAATAGTATATTAATGCATATAAAATATCCAAAATAGATAATATAATAGCATGGAACAATAAAAAATTATAGATACATTGGAGACGTATCAGACATGAGCTCGCGTACAAAAACAGAGGAAAGCAGAGCAAGGCAGAGGCTTCCACCGGCGACGAGAACATCACGGTGGAGGGACTCGCCGGAGTGCTCTGACGACCCAAACATGCGGCGGAGGGATGCAAACGAATCGCAAAGAAAACCCGCACTCCCCCATGACTTGCCACCACCAAACGAGGACGAAGGCGTCGCCGGTGATGAGCAACAGAGGCGGTGGCGAGAAACTCAAACGCGACGGACCCGAGGGCAAGTGCGATTCTTCTAAGATGGAATCGAACGGATGCAACGAAACGACGACGGAACACTCGCCGGCGACGAGGTCCGACAAAAGAGCTCTCGGGCTCACATGGCAAACGGCAATAGCGGGAGCAAATAAAGGGGAAAAACTAGTGGGGAGATGCGGATGCTCACCACGAACAGGCACGCGCGTTCGGACGGAGGAGACGAGGTCGGATTTCGCCGGAATCGATGAGACGCGGCGGTGGCCGTAGGTGAAACAGAGGAAGACGACGATAGAACTTGGCGTCCCACGGCACGGTAGTGGATGTAGAGGACATAGTCGACATCGGGGAGGAAGCTGGACATAGTGACGTGGCGTGAGGGAGACACTGGTCACGGCGGCGCCATGGCCAGGCTCTCGGGCGCCATCGGTCTCTCTCTTGATCTCGATCCAGAGGGTAGCTAAGGTTTCCTTGACGGAGGGGAAAGGGAGGCGGGCAGTTGGTGTGTGGCTGGCGTGGCTGGGGAGGAGATAAGGGTGAGGGCGAGGTAGCATGGGTGAGCGTGGCGCCGGGCGGGCGGTCCCCATGGACGCGGCTGGAGCTGGACGAAAAGGCAGGGTACGTAGCCGCTGTTCACAGAGGCTGACGGCTGGGTCCCACATGGCCAGGTGGGCATACGGGCGTGTGGGTACGTGGGTGTCCAGGTGAGAAAAGACGACGGCTGGCGCGGCTGGGGTGGAGGCACGGCTGGGCTGGCTGGGTTTCTCTCTCTCCCTACATTTCTTTTTCTTTTCTTTTTCTTCAGACGGAAAACTTGGAAGAAAAGAAAGGCAAGGGTAGAGATTGAATTTCGCAGAGATGAAAATATCTCTGGGGTCATGGAATTATGCACAATTTAAATAAAATGCTCTCGCAATTTTTAGAGACTGAAAATTCAAGCAAGTTTGAAAATAATTCAAACTTGAATAAATTGAAAATCCAACCAGAACATGTCCAAATGTTTCGAAAATTGGAGGAGTGTTCTTGGCATGGTTTAGGGTATTTAGGAATTTAGTGGACATTAATCTGAGATAGGAAAAATGTCACTTGCATTTCCTTGGATAAAATAAGAAAGAGAGAAAGCTTGGTATGAGAATTTGAAACATGAAGATGGCTAGTTGGATTGAGCAAGATGCATATGGAAGGTGAAGAGGAGAAGAAGGAGTCCACACAGGATCACTCAAAAAATTAAATATGCAGTTGAAGATGTTATGCATGATGCAACAAAATTAACAAGAGGCAACACCATAATATTAAACATCCATCATAGCATGCAAGCATGAACATAACAAAATAGTGGAGGTCTTGGTCTTCGGCTGTTACACAGTGACAAAATGGGGACAAGCCACGTATTTGTATTATTGCCACTAAGGATGAAATGACAGGGTTTAATCTTATTGCTAGATTTCTTTTTGTCTACATTATGTCATCTTGTTACTGCATTACTCTGTTTCTTGCAAACTTAATACTTTGAGATGCATGCTGGATAGTGGTCTTGGGGTGGAGTAATTGCAGTAGATGCAGTTGGATTAACGGTCTACTTATCACAGACGTAATGCCTATGTGAGATTATGCCATGAATGATCATAGTTATATATTGCTGCTTTTTTGTCAATTGCCCAACAGTAATTTGTTACCATGCCATTAACTGCTTTTGAGAGAGATGCCACTAGTGAACCTATGGCCCCCGGGTCTATTCTCTATTAATACAAACTCCTACAAAAAATTGCTCTTTTACCTTTTTACTATTTTGCCGTTTTGCCTACATTACTATATGTTTGCTTTTAACCTTGTAACTAGCAAGACAAGAGGCCTGACAACCCCCTTACCAAGTTAGGTGCAAGCATTTATTTTGTTTGTGTGCAGGTGATGTCTATCTTGTTAGCTTATTGACTGCTACTGGTTCCATAAACCTTGGTTCTTAACTGAGGGAAATACTCTCTTCGGGGAAATCCAATAACTCCGACGGGAGTAGCATGTCACTGGGCGCGTCTTCGCTACTCGGGAGGCTGTCTTCAATGAGTCTGTGTGCTGGGACTGGCAACAGATAGGCGGTGATGTCCACAATGACTTTGTCACCGACTATAAGGAGCAAGGAGTGCTCCCAGTCAGCTCGCGGAGCCTGACTGTATCGGACCAGATTGAAGGATCAATCGGATCACCGAAGAAACCTAGTGAGCAACCACTCGGGACGCATTAGAAGGAACCAGTTGAGATGTCAGTCAGCTCAACCTCAACCCTGCAGTCAGGTCCAATAGCTTAGGCCCTGACTGTGGAGTTCGCGTCGCCACCAATGATCCAGTCGGGCGAGCTCGACTCAGCTGACGACCCCGAGTTAACGCACCACTTCCACACTATGAGGAACGTGCTTGACTTCGGCCTGGCTACTGAGCCGGATGAAGAGCTCCACTTCCTCGCAGCAGAAGAGCCTGGCTCCTTCACCGAAGCTGAACAGCACGCCACTTGGCGGTGTGCAATGCTGGAAGAAATGGAGGCGATCGAGGACAACCACACGTGGCATCTCACCACTCTTCCACTTGGGCAACGAGCAATCGGTCTCAAGTGGGTGTACAAGGTGAAGAAGGATGCACTCGGGAAGATCCTCAAGCACAAGGCGCGCCTAGTAGCAAAGGGCTATGGCCAGCAGCACGGCATCGACTATGACAAGGTGTTCGCTCCAGTGGCATGCCTCGAATCTCTCCGAGTGCAACTAGCTCTAGATGCTAGCTCAGACTGGCTGAAGGAAATATGCCCTAGAGGCAATAATAAAATTGTTAATTTATATTTCCTTATTCTTGATAAAGGTTTATTATTCATGCTAGAATTGTATTGATCGGAAACTTAAATACATGTGTGAATACATAAATAAACATCGTGTCCCTAGTGAGCCTCTATTAGACTAGCTCGTTGATCAAAGATGGTTAAGGTTTCCTAACCATGGACATGTGTTGTCATTTGATAACGGGATCACATCATTAGGAGAATGATGTGATGGACAAGACCCAGGCATTAGCTTAGCATAATGATCGTTCAGTTTTGTTGCTATTGCTTTCTTCATGTCAAATACATATTCCTTCGACTATAAGCTTATGCAACTCCCGGATACCGGAGGAATGCCTTGTGTGCTATCAAACATCACAACGTAAATGGGTGATTATAAAGATGCTCTACAGGTATCTTCGAAGGTGTTTGTTGGGTTGGCATAGATCGAGATTAGGATTTGTCACTCCGAGTATCAGAGAGGTACCTCTGGGCCCTCTCGGCAATACACATCATAAGCTTGCAAGCAAACAACTAAGGAGTTAGTCATGAGGTGATGTATTACGGAACGAGTAAAGAGACTTGCCGGTAACGAGATTGAACTAGGTATGAAGATATCGACGATCGAATCTCGGGCAAGTAAACATACCGATGGACAAAGGGAATAACGTATGTTGTCATAATGGTTCGACCGATAAAGATCTTTGTAGAATATGTGGGAACCAATATGAGCATCCAGGTTCCACTATTGGTTATTGACCGGAGAAGTGTCTCGGTTATGTCTGCATAGTTCTTGAACCCGTAGGGTCCGCACGCTTAATGTTCGATGACGATTTTGTATTATATGAGTTATGTGATTTGGTGACCGAATGTTGTTCGGAGTCCCGGATGAGATCACAGACATGACGAGGAGTCTTGAAATGGTCGAGAGGTAAAGATTGATATATAGGACGATGGTATTCGGACACCGAAAGTGTTCCGGAGGGTACCGGGTACATATCGGGTCACCGAAAGGAGTTTCGGGCACCCCCGGCAAAAGATATGGGCCTAATGGGCCAAGAGGGGAAACACAGCAGCCAGCAGGGGCTGCTATGCCCCCCATATGGGCCGCACCTAAGGGGAAGGAAAGAGGGGAAGAGAGAAGGAAGGGGAGGGATTCGGCCTCCCCCTTCCTTCCCTCCTCCCTCCTCCTTCCTTTCCCCTCCGGCAATTATGGAAGGGGGGGGGGCGAATTGGGATAGGACCCCAACTAGGATTCCTCCTACTTGGGGCGCCCCATGGCTGCTCCCCTCCCCCTCCCACCTATATATACATGGGGAGGGGGCGCCTAGAACACACACCAACAACTGTTAGCCGTGTGCAGCACCCCCCTCCACAGATTACACCCTCGGTCATATTCTCGCCGTGCTTAGGCGAAGCCTTGCGCGGATCACTTCACCATCACCGACACCACACCATCGTGCTGACAGAACTCATCTACTTCCTTGACACTTTGCTGGATCAAGAGTTCAAGGGACGTCATCGAGCTGAACGTGTGCAGAACTCGAAGGTGCCGTACGTTCGGTGCTTGATCGGTCGGAAAGAGAAGAAGTTTGACTACATCAACCGCATAGTCAAACGCTTCCGCTTTCGGTCTACGAGGATACGTAGACACACTCTCCCCCTCTCGTTGCTATGCATCTCCTAGATAGATCTTGCATGAGCGTAGGGAATTTTTTTGAAATTGCATGCTACGTTTCCCAACAGTGGCATCCGAGCCAGGTCTATGTGTAGATGATATGCTCGAGTAGAACACAAAGAGTTGTGGGCGGTGATCATCATACTGCTTACCACCAATGTCTTATTTTGATTCGGCGGTATTGTTGGATGAAGCGGCCCGGACCAACCTTACTTGACCACGTTCATGAGACCGGTTCCACTGACAGACATGCAACTAGTTTTGCATAAAGGTGGTTGGCGAGTGTCTGTTTCTCCTAATTTAGTTGAATCAAATTTGACTGCAGCCGGTCCTTGTTGAAGGTTAAAACAGCAAACTTGATAAATCACCGTTGTGGTTTTGATGCATAGGTAAGAATGGTTCTTGCTAAAAGCCCGTAGCAGCCATGTAAAACTTGGAACAACAAAGTAGAGGACGTCTAACTTGTTTTTGCAGGGCATGTTGTGATGTGATATGGTCAAGACATGATGTGATATACATTGTTGTATGAGATGATCATGTTTTGTAAAAGTTATCGGCAACCGGCAGGAGCCTTATGGTTGTCTCTTTATTGTATGAAATGCAAACGCCATGTAATTGCTTTACTTTATCACTATGCGTTAGCGATAGTTGTAGAAGCAATAGTTGGCGAGATGACCACGACGCAACGATGGAGATCAAGGTGTCGAGCCGGTGACGATGCTTTGGAGATGGAGATCAAAAGCACAAGATGATGATTGCCATATCATGTCACATATTTTGATTGCATGTGATGTTTATCTTTTATGCATCTTATTTTGCTTAGTACGGCGGTAGCATTACAAGATGATCCCTTCACTACATTTCAAGGTATAAGTGTTCTCCCTGAGTATGCACCGTTGCGACAGTTCGTCATGTTGAGACACCACGTGATGATAGGGTGTGATAGACTCTACGTTCAAATACAACGGGTGCAAGACAGTTTTGCACATGCGGAATACTCGGGTTAAACTTGATGAGCCTGGCATGTACAGACATGGCCTCAGAACACTGGAGACCGAAAGTTCAAACGTGAATCATATAGTAGATATGGTCAACATAGAGATGTTCACCATTGATGACTACTCCATCTCACTTGATGATCGGACATGGTTTAGTTGATTTGGATCATGTATCATTTAGATGACTTGAGGGATGTCTATCTAAGTGGAAGTTCTCAAGTAATTTGATTAATTGAACTTAATTTATCATGAACTTAGTCTTGATAGTATTTGCATATCTATGTTGTAGATCAATAGCTCGCGATGTAGTTCCCCTAATTTTTGATATGTTCCTAGAGAAAAATAAGTTGAAAGATGATAGTAGCAATGATGCGGACTGGGTCCGTGATCTGAGGATTATCCTCATTGCCGCACAGAAGAATTATGTCCTTGATGCACCGCTAGGTGACAGACCTATTGCAGGAGCAGATGCAGACGTTATGAATGTTTGAAAAGCTCGGTATGATGACTACTTGATAGTTTAGTGCGCCATTCTTTACGGCTTAGAACCGGGACTTAAAAAATGTTTTGAACCATGGAGCATATGAGATGTTCCAAGAGCTGAAAATGATATTTCAGACTCATGCCCGTGTTAAGAGGTATGAGACCTCTGACAAGTACTTTGCCTACAAGATGGAGGAGAATAGCTCAGCTAGTGAACATGTGCTTAGAATGTCTGGGTACTACAATTGCTTGAATCAAGTGGGAGATAATCTTCCAGATAAGATAGTGATTGATAGAGTTCTGTAGTCACTATCACTAAGTTACTAGAACTTCGTGATGAACTATAATATGCAAGGGATGACGAAAACGATTCCCAAGCTCTTCGCGATGCTGAAATCGGTGAAGGTAGAAATCAAGAAATAGCATCAAGTGTTGATGGTTAACAAGACCACTAGTTTCAAGAAAAAGGGCAAGGGAAAGAAAGGGAACTTCAAGAAGAATGGCAAGCAAGTTGCCACTCCCATGAAGAAGCCCAAAGCTAGATCCAAACCTGAAACTGAGTGCTTCTACTGCAAAGGAAATGGTCATTGGAAGCGGAACTGCCCCAAATACTTGGCGGATAAGAAGGATGGCAAAGTTAACAAAGGTATATTTGATATACTTGTTATTGATGTGTACTTTACTAGTGTTCATAGTAGCACCTCGGTATTTGATACCGGTTCAGTTGCTTAGATTAGTAACTCAAAACAGGAGTTGCAAAATGCACAAAGACTAGTTAAGGGCAAGGTGACAATGTGTGTTGGAAGTGATTCCAAGGTTGATAAGATCACCATCGCACACTCCCTCTACCTTTGGGATTAGTGTTGGACCTAAATAAATGTTATTTGGCGTTTGCGTTGAGCATGAATATGATTGGATCATGTTTATTGCAATACGGTTATTCATTTAAGTCAGAGAATAATTGTGTTATGTTTACATGAATGAAACCTTCTATGGTCATACACCCAATGTAAATTGTTTATTGAATCTCGATCATAGTGATACACATATTCATAATATTGATGCCAAAAGATGCAAATTTGATAATGATAGTGCAACATATTTGTGGCACTGCGTTTAGGTCATATTGATGTAAAGCGCATGAAGAAACTCCATGCAGTTGGGCTTTTGGAATCACTTGATTATGAATCATTTGATACTTGTGAACCATGGCTCATGGGCAAGATGACTAAAACTCCGTTCTCCGGAACAATGGAGCAAGCTAATGACTTATTGGAAATAATACATACCGATGTATGCGGTACGATGAGTGTTGAGGTACGCGGCGGGTATCGTTATTTTTTGACCTTCACAAATGATTTGAGTAGGTATGGTATATCTACTTGATGAAACACAAGTCTGAAACATTTGAAAAGTTCAAAGAATTTCAGAGTGAAGTGGAGAATCATCATAACAAGAAAATAAAGTTTCTACGATATGATCGCGGAGGCGAATATTTGGGTTACGAGTTTGGCCTTCATTTAAAACAACGTGGAATAGTTTCACAACTCACGCCACCTGGAACACCACAGCGTAATGGTGTGTCCGAATGTCGTAACCGTACTTTTTTAGATATGGTGCGATCTATGATGTCTCTTACCGATTTACCACTATCGTTTTGGGGTTATGCATTAGAGACAGCTGCATTCACATTAAACAGGGCACCGTCTAAATCTGTTGAGACGACACAGTATGAACTATGGTTTGGCACGAAACCTAAGCTATCGTTTCTTAAAGTTTGGGGTTGCGACACTTATGTCAAAAGGCTTCAGCCTGATAAGCTCGAACCCAAATCGGAGAAGTGCGTCTTCATAGGATACCCTAAGGAAACAATTGGGTACACCTTCTACCACAGATCCAAAGGCAAGATCTTTGTTGCCAAGAATGGAACCTTTCTAGAAAAGGAGTTTCTCTCGAAAGAAGTGAGTGGGAGGAAAGTAGAACGTGATGTGGTAATCGTACCTTCTCTCGAATAGGAAAGTAGTTCATCAGAGAAAACCGTTCCCGTGATGCCTACACCAACTAGAGAGGAAGCTAATGATGATGATCATGAAACTTCGGATCAAGTTACTACAGAACCTCGTAGGTCAACCAGAACACGATCCGCACCAGAGTGGTAAGGGAATCCTATACTGGAAGTCATGTTACTAGACCAAGGCGAACCTACGAACTATGAAGAAGCTACGATGAGCCCAGATTCCGACAGATGGCTTGAGGCCATGAAATCTGAGATAGGATCCATGTATGAGAACAAAGTGTGGACTTTGGTGGACTTGCCCGATGATCGGCAAGCCATAGAGAATAAATGGATCTTCAAGAAGAAGACTGACGGCGATGGTAATGTTACTATCTACAAAGCTCGACTTGTCGCAAAAGGTTTTCGACAAATTCAAGGAGTTGACTACGATGAGACTTTCTCACCCGTAGCGATGCTTAAGTCCGTCCAAATCATGTTAGCAATTGCCGCATTTTATGATTATGAAATCTGGCAAATGGACGTCAAAACTGCATTCCTTAATGGATTTCTTAAAGAAGAGTTGTATATGATGCAACCAGAAGGTTTTGTCGATCCTAAAGGTGCTAACAAAGTGTGCAAGCTCCAGCGATCCATCTATGGACTGGTGCAAGCATCTCGGAGTTGGAATATACGCTTTAATGAGGTGACCAAAGCATATGGTTTTATACAGACTTACAGTGAAGCCTGTATTTACAATAAAGTGAGTGGGAGCTCTGTAGCATTTCTGGTATTATATGTGGATAACATATTGTTGATTGGAAATGATATAGAATTTCTGGATAGCATGAAAGGATACTTGAATAAGAATTTTTCAATGAAAGACCTCGGTGAAACTGCTTACATATTGGGCATCAAGATCTATAGAGATAGATCAAGACGCTTGATAAGATTTTCAATGAATACATACCTTGACAAGATTTTGAAGGAGTTCAAAATGGATCTGTCAAAGAAGGAGTTCTAGCCTGTATTTTAAGGTGTGAAGTTGAGTAAGACTCAAAGCCCGACCACGGCAGAAGATAGAAAGAGAATGAAAGTCATTCCCTATGCCTCAGCCATAGGTTCAATAAAGTATGCCATGCTGTGTACCAAACCTGTTGTGTACCTTGCCATGAGTTTGGCAAGGGGGAACAATAGTGATTCAGGAGTAGATGACTAGACAGCGGTCAAAATTATCCTTAGAGGACTAAGGAAATATTTCTCGGTTATGGAGGTGATAAAGAGTTCGTTGTAAAGAGTTACGTCGATGCAAGCTTTTACACTGATCCAGATGACTCTGAGTCTCAATCTAGATACATATTGAAAGTGGGAGCAATTAGCTGGAGTAGCTCCATACAGAGCATTGTAGACATAGAAATTTGCGAAATACATACGGATCTGAATGTGGCAGACCCGTTGACTAAACTTATCTCACAAGCAAAACATGAGCACACCTTAGTACTCTTTGGGTGTTAATCACATGGCGATGTGAACTAGATTATTGACTCTAGTAAACCCTTTGGGTGTTGGTCACATGGCGATGTGAACTATAGGTGTTAATCTCATGGAAATGTGAACTAGATTATTGACTCTAGTAAACCCTTTGGGTGTTGATCACATGGCGATGTGAACTAGATTATTGACTCTAGTGCAAGTGGGAGACTGAAGGAAATATGCCCTAGAGGCAATAATAAAATTGTTATTTTATATTTTCTTATTCATGATAAAGGTTTATTATTTATGCTAGAATTGTATTGATCGGAAACTTAAATACATGTGTGAATACATAAACAAACACCGTGTCCCTAGTGAGCCTCTACTAGACTAGCTCGTTGATCAAAGATGGTTAAGGTTTCCTAACCATGGACATGAGTTGTCATTTGATAACGGGATCACATCATTAGGAGAATGATGTGATGGACAAGACCCATCCGTTAGCTTAGCATAATGATCGTTCAGTTTTGTTGCTATTGCTTTCTTCATGCCAAATACATATTCCTTCGACTATGAGATTATGCAACTCCTGGATACCGGAGGAATGCCTTGTGTGCTATCAAACGTCACAACGTAACTGGGTGATTATAAAGATGCTCTACTGGTATCTCCGAAGGTGTTTGTTGGGTTGGCATAGATCGAGATTAGGATTTGTCACTCCGAGTATCGGAGAGGTATCTCTGGGCCCTCTCGGTAATACACATCATAAGCTTGCAAGCAAACAACTAAGGAGTTAGTCACGAGGTGATGTATTACGGAACGAGTAAAGAGACTTGCCGGTAATGAGATTGAAATAGGTATAAAGATACCGACGATCGAATCTCGGGCAAGTAAACATACCGATGGACAAAGGGAATAACGTATGTTGTCATAACGGTTCGACCGATAAAGATCTTCGTAGAATATGCGGGAACCAATATGTGCATCCATGTTCCTCTATTGGTTATTGACCGCAAAAGTGTCTCGGTCATGTATACATTGTTCTCGAACCCGTAGGGTCCGCATGCTTAACGTTCGATGACGATTTTGTATTATATGAGTTATGTGATTTGGTGACCAAATGTTGTTCGGGGTCCCGGATGAGATCACGGACATGACGAGGAGTCTCGAAATGGTCGAGAGGTAAAGATTGATATATAGAATGATGGTATTCGGACACCAGAAGTGTTCCGTAGGTTACCGGGTACATATCGGGTCACCGGAAGGGGTTCCGGGCACCCCCGGCAAAAGATATGGGCCTAATGGGCCAAGAGGGGAAACACAGCAGCCAGCAGGAGCTGCTGCGCCCCCCATATGGGCCGCACCTGAGGGGAAGGAAAGAGGGGAAGAAAGAAGGAAGAGGAGGGATTCGGCCTCCCCCTTCCTTCCCTCCTCCCTCCTCCTTCCTTTCCCCTCCGGCAATTATGGAAGGGGGGGGGGGGCGAATTGGGATAGGACCCCAAGTAGGATTCCTCCTACTTGGGGCGCCCCATGGCTGCTCCCCTCCCCCTCCCACCTATATATACATGGGGAGGGGGCTCCTAGAACACACACCAACAACTGTTAGCGGTGTGCGGCGCCCCCCTCCACAGATTACACCCTCGGTCATATTCTCGTGGTGCTCAGGCGAAGCCCTGCGTGGATCACTTCACCATCACCGTCACCACACCGTCGTGCTGACGGAACTCATCTACTTCTTCGACACTTTGCTGGATCAAGAGTTCGATGGACGTCATCGAGCTGAACGTGTGCAGAACTCAGAGGTGCCGTACGTTCGGTGCTTGATCGGTCGGAACAAGAAGAAGTTCGACTACATCAACCACGTTGTCAAACACTTCCTCTTGCGGTCTATGAGGGTACATAGACACACTCTCCCCCTCTCGTTGTTTTGCGTCTCCTAGATAGATCTTGGGTGAGCGTAGGGAATTTTTCTGAAATAGCATGCTACGTTTCCCAGCATGGGCTGACCACCACATGGACGCCAAGTCGTCTTTCCTCAATGGAGAGCTCGAAAAGGAGGTCTACGTCACACAACCACTCGGTTTCGAGACACTCGGGAAGGAGCACTTGGTGCTGCACATGGACAAGGCGCTCTACGGCCTGAAACAGGCCTGGAACACTAAGCTCGACGCGTGCCTCACTCGACTCGGCTTAACTCGGTGCGAGTCAGAGAACAGCGTGTATGCACACGGGATGGCTACACCCCGACTGCTCGTGGGCGTCTACATGGATGACCTGGTGATCATTGGATCCAATCCAGGTGATCTCAACAGTTCAAGCAGAAGATGAAAAACCTGCTTGAGATGCCGACCTAGGATTGCTGAGTTTCTATCTTTGGATCGAGGTCCGACAGCACTCGGATGGGATTTCCATATCTCAGTCGTCTTACACCGACAAGCTGCCGGAGAAGACCGGCATGGCTGGCTCCAAGCCCTGCCATGTGCCCATGGAACCCCGATTCAAGCCGCCCAAGGCCAGCACGGCACAAGCGATGGATGCTACTGAGTACCGCAGCATCATCGACAGCCTGCGGTACTTGGTGCACACAAGACCGGACCTGACGTACTCAGTCGGGTTTGTCTCATGGTTTATGGAGGCATCGACTGAAGAGAACCTTGCGACGGTCAAGTGAATTCTTCGCTACATCGCCGGCACAACTTCACTCGGGCGCATGCCTGGGAGAAGCACTCGGACACCGCGCTTGGTCAGCTACAGCAGTAGCGACCTAGACGGGGACGTGGACTCGCGCAAGAGCACGCCCAGAACGCTCTTCTTCCTTGGGAGCCACCCTGTGACCTGGCTATCCTAGAAGCAGAAGATTGTGGCTCTCTCAAGCTGCGAATCCGACTATGTGGCTGCTGCCACTACTGCTTGCCAAGGGATCTGGCTGGCTCGCCTGCTAGCCGAGCTGAGAAATGGCAAAGCAGAGAGTGTTGTCCTCAAGGTGGACAACAAATCGGCAATTGCACTTGCCAAGAATCCCGTCTTCCATGACGGATCAAAGCACATCGAGCTGAAGTACCATTTCATTCGGGACTGTGTGGAGATGAAGAAGATCAAGCTGGAGTTCATTGCAACCGAGCACCAACTCGCGGACATGTTCACCAAACCAGTCGGCCGAGTGCATCTTCTACAGCTTCCCTCAAGCGTTGGCATGGTGGAGGTGACCTCCTGAATGCAAGGCTTAGGGGGAGATTGTTGTGGTAAACCTGTGTTCACCCGGTCTATGAGTGAGCACTCGGATGTTAAACCGAGTGAAGCTGTGTGGCTCAGTTCACTCGTGTGGCCAGTCCGACTGGAGTTCAGTCAGATGGTAGTCTGTATTAGGGCATGCTAGGATGCCACCTACTCCCTCCGTTCCTAAATATAAGTCTTTTAAGAGATTCTAATATGGACTACATACGGAGAAAAATGATTGAATCTATACTCTAAAATATGTCTATATTCATCCATATGTAGTCCATATTCAAATCTCTAAAAGGACTTATATTTAGGAATGGAGGGAGTAGTAACCAACTAGACTGAGTGTGTTCGGTCAGTCGGGTAGGGCATGCCGAGTGAAGTTCACTCGGATGTCGTTCCGGTCCACTCGGATGTAGGGTGTTCACCTGCTCCCATCAGATCAGATAACTATCCTTTCGGAATAGGTACGAGTAGTTGAGAGTAGGTAGGATATTTTACTTGTACCTTGTCTATAAGTATCCCTTGAATAGAAGCAAAAAGTGAGAGGCTGCCTCACAAGCTAGAGAATCACTCTCGCGTGTGTGTACTCTCCGCTCTATCCCCTCATCTCCACTCGGACGACCGAGAGCCACCGGCCGGCTACGCCGGAGCGCTGCTCACAGGCCGTCTCCAAGGCGCCGTGACAAGAGAGGCGGATAGCTGACAAGTACTCCGTACACAACCTTCTTCTCTTAGATCAGTGAGTAGCACCTTAGTGTTCCAGAGTGAATTTAATGCATTTAAAATGCCAAAGATTTCTTGTGGAGTGTTTCCCAGAAGACATATGTGATTTTCATAATCTTCTCCATGAGGTGCAAAATGAACACAAAATCAAAAGAGACAATTATCCTTAGGGCGCCTCCAGCATCTCCACGAGAATATTGTGTGACCGAACGATCATTTGCTATACTTCGTAGGACTGTAATTGTAGCACCAAACATCTTCCTCAAGCTTTGAATTGACTTGAAGTGAGAACTCCCACTAGTGTCTGCTGGTCTTTGTAAAGAGCCTATCTGGTTTGCCCCTTTTCCCGTATCAAGATCCCCTAGTTCAATTTCACGTGCAATATCGGCGGCTTGATTTGCTAGTAACTCATCATTGCATTTACTTGATGCACTGACAACATTTATGATGAAATTAGCATGTTGAAAAAAATTATGCACTTCATGTACCTCTTGTGATGCTGCAACAACAGCCAATTGAAGTTGATGCACCATACAATGAATGTAATATGCATAAGGGCACTCCTTCAAAATTAAAGCCTTCAATCCATTCCACTCCCCTCGCATATTGCTAGCCCCGTCATATGCTTGACCTCTGATATCTTGCACATTTAAATTATTATCTGCTAGGATAGTGCAAATTGTCTCCTTGAGAGTCAATGCAAGAGTGTCATTCACATGAATGACATCAACAAAACGCTCCTGTATGAACCCTACTGTGTTGCGAAATCGGAGGACCAATGCCGTTTACTCTTTTTTTGGATTCATCACGCGTCTACCATTATACAAAATTTGCTATTACCAATTTCTTCTCTAACTGTTCGTTGCACCTTCCGAGAAAGTATACTAAGAATTTCCTGTTGAACAGAATGAGATGTGTACTTTCCATTTCCAGGAGCATTTTCCAAGAGAACATCTTTCACCTCGTTATTAGAAGCCAAATTTTTTACCAATTTAAGGAAATTACCCTGGTTAATGGATCCTGGAGATTCATCACGGCCTCTAACAGCACAAGCCTGGAATGTTAACCACCTGAATCATATCATATAAAAGTTTCTTGTTAGGATGCTACAACATATTCAATATTTTAATTATTGTAAAAAAAGATGACAGAAAATCGTTGCTTACCGAATAGAATCAATTGTAACTTTGAGCCTTAGCCTTGCATCTACAATCGTTTTAGCGGATGCTTTCGCAGACACCTTATCGATATGAGTCATGTTGTTTTTAAAATTCTCATAACAACGAAATGATAAGTTATGGGCTGAACCAGCATCTTTGCCCATATGAGTTAAAAAAAGCACACTCTTTTCCATTATTCACCTTCTTCCAACTATCAAAGCCCAAGACGGTAAATGTTTCTAAGCCGCACTTTCCAATTGGCTTTCTTGAGAAGAGGAAACAATGGAATCAATATGCACGCTTTGTGTAAGGTGAAAACTCGAGGCAATTAAAATCCTTGAACCAACTGTATTGGAAATGCCGACGATGTTTCGGTGGGTCATCATTATATGGATACTCTCTCATGTATGGCTTGTATCGGCCTTCGGAAATATAGAATCGGCGTGCTTCATCTTGCATCTCAAGAGGGAGTTCCCAAATCTGTTGGCGCTTTCCAGGGTCTCGCTCAGATCGTGTGCTTCCGATTCTATCTTGCTGTAGAACTTCTACAGATACAGATGCCTCGGTATTTTGCTCGCTGGTTTGCATATAAACTGAACTGGGATTGGGCACATTATGTCCAGTGGGTTGCTCTGTGACATCTACCTCCCCGGTTGGATTTGCATTTTCAGCTACAGAGTTTGTAGCAATTGGCTTGAAAAAATTACTTATCGGTGGTGTCTTCCTCTTCATGAACTATACAATTCTAGTATTAGTACAAAGCAAATATGTAATCTGTAATTCTAACAAGTGACAAAATATACTTACTACTAACTATTGATTAATTGATTTGTGTAATCAAACTGACTGTCAAGTGACAAGTACAATAGTATGAATCTACCTTCGTCTCTGATTCACGCCTTCACGGGATCAAGTTAGGAGGAATTGGGTGTGGCGGCGCCGTCCGGCCGGTCGTAGTCAGTACACCGTACACTCGTAGAATCTCCGGCTGCTTCGCTAATCAACAAGCTATGATGGCGTGACGCCCGGAGGCCATGATGTGATGGTTTTAGCTCGGTTTTCCATTAATTAACCCGGCAATTCTCTTCGATCTTTTTTAGTGAATCCGGTCATCAGAGGCCGCGTTTCAAAAAAAAAAAAAAACTCCCGGCGGCCGGCGAGGCGGCGACCATGAAGCCCTAGCGCTAGCGCGTCGTGGAAGAAAGACTCCAGGAGGAAGCTCGTGAATAACGTGATGGGCGTGCGTGTGCGTTGATCTATCCTAATTGATCGATTAGCTTTTTTTAGGCTTCCTGATAGATTAGCGAGTACGTGAATAACGGGCGTGATCACCATTCGATGAGAGCAACTAATTGAGGAGCGCTCGTTGGGTAGCCTCTCCAAAGGATACTTTGGGTGGGCTTAGAGCGCGCCACTTGGCGCGAGCTCCTTCCGGGATATTTTAATTTTATTTTTCTGTACGCGTATTCGGCTTTTTAGACTTTTTTTTCTTTTTTTTAGGCTTTTCGGTTTTTAACCGGTCTTTCCTAACTTTTCGACAAAAAAAAAATAATTGCCCGAAAAACGCATTTTTTCATCCGCGAGAGGCACAGTTTTGCTTTCGCGAGAGGCACGGCTGTGCCTCTCGAAAACGAAAAAAAAATGCGTTTTACTTTTTTTTGCTACCGCGAGAGGCACTGTTTTGCTTTCCCGAGAGGCACAGTTTTGCTTCCACGAGAGGCACCTCCGTGCCTCTCAGAAATGGGAATAAAATATGCTTTCTCTTTTTTTTTCTTTACATGAGAGGCACGGTTTTGCTTCCGCGAGAGGCACGGCCGTGTCTCTCGGAAATGGGAAAAAATGTGTTTTTTTTTCCGCGAGAGGCACGGTTTTGCTTCCGCGAGAGGCACGGATTTGCTTCCGAGAGAGGCACGGCTGTGCCTCTCGGAAACGGAAAGAAAAAACATGTTTTTTTCTTCCGCGAGAAGCACGGTTTTGCTTCCGCGAGAGGCAAGGCCATGCCTCTCGGAAACGGCTTTTGGAAAAGGGAAAAAAACGTGCTCCCCGTGTGGTTTTTTTGTCCGGTTTTTTGTTAAAAAAACGTTCGTCAAAACCTATCAACATGTGATCTAGTTTTGAAGATCTCGACGCGAGGAATCCAACGGTGAAAACGGTTTGAAATTTGGACGCACGATTTAGGAGATAAAACATTTTGAATAAACAGACCTACGAAAAAAGGGAAAACTCTCAGGTTGCGACAAGTGGCGCACATGCAGCACGCCACTTATTGCAACCTGGGAGTTGGAAGTGATCTTTTGAAGGACTACTCCTCAATTAGTTATTTCGCCATGCCTACGTACGTGCTGCCTTGGGCCTGGTTGCAAATTCTTTTTTGGGCCTGCTTGACACTTGGAGACTTTTTTTTGTTTTGAGGGGGACACTTGGAGACTTGGAGTTTAGCCCATATGCTTGGTAATGGCCGGATAATTTAGCATATAATAGGCTAATACCTGTAGTAATCCCCGCTGGAACTTGGGGGGGGGGGGGTGGCACTGCCTGCGCCTCTGTTTATCGACAATGGGCGGCACCCCTCCCTGATCCACTGCTCCGTACTGCCAGCATCAGTCTCGTAGATGTTAACTCTATGGTCTTCATATATATCAACAGGATGTTTAAATTCCGAAGTTGTGGCAACGGGTTCAGGAGGGAGATGTGGCCAGCTATCTTCATTTGGATCATTCTTCCTAGAAGTGCAAACAAGGAGCAAACTCTCTTTGTCAATTGTCTCTGCCAAGTGAGGAAAACTACGGCGACCGGCCAGCTTAGGCAACTCGATGATCTGCGGAGCGTCATACGCTCGAAGACGAAAGCTCTGCCTCTGTGCACAATGGCATGAGAGTAATAGGATCCCTAGTGTGGTTTTTGGATCAAGAATTTACGTGGAATCCGACGTTCTTCTTTTCAATATCCAGTTAGTTTTTTCTTCCCAAATACCCCAATTTCTACGAAACAATTTTAAAGAAAAAGGAACTTTTTTGGGGGAAGGGAATTATTTTTGAAACAAGGAGTAATTTTAAGGAAAAGGAACTTTTTCTGGGTAAGGGAACAATTTTGGAAACAAGGAGCAATTTTAAGGAAGAAGGAAAGTTTTTTTTTTTCATAAAGAAGGAACATTTCCAAACCGCCAAAAGCTGCGGAGCGCACTTTCAGCGCACGGTATCCTGGCCGTGCCTCAGTACTTAGAGAGCAACTTCGTGTGCCAGCCTGTGATATTGGAAAGTTGGGCCGGCATATACTGGTCGTATTGTGGTGTTGTTTCGTACAAGAACGGTCCAAGACGCGTCCCCCGAGCGAGCACAGCCTCGCATGGATGTTATGTACCGGCATAGTGCTCGCCGATGCACACTCGGACGTCTGATTTGGAACAAAATGAGCCGGCCCGTTTCTCACCTACACACCGCAGAGCGCATCAAACAAATAGCTGCTGCCAGCCATTTTCCCAAAATTCCAAAACAAGCTGTCGTCTACATTGATTTGGCTCACTTCCGCATGCCAATTTCTTGATGGAGTTCATGGACATGGATGGACAGTCAAGGTAAGATTAAATCCCCCGCATTCGTTCTCGTAAATTTACAGATCCATGGTCGCAAAATCAGTAACTTAGTTTACTCGCAGGTGGATGGAGAGCCTGGTACCTCCTAGGACGGCTGAATCAGGATTGGTTGCGCAGCGGGCCGCAGATCTGTCAACCGGGTTGTCGGACTTGTCTCAGGCTTGATTGTGTTGCAACTCGCTCAGATATCTCCTCGCCGGTGTTCCCTCGTCGTTACAATAGAACCACGGCTGGGGGTGGGGGAAGGGGGGCGTGCAGGCTTGTTTTGGAGATTACCGTGGAGCAACGCGGATTTGTGGAGGGGAAAGACGACGCGGTGGTCGGAGATTTCGGCGGGCCGTCAGTGTACTGAAGCAACATCCTATTTGACTCGTAGGTACGCATCTCGTTAGAACACGCTTTGTCGATGTGGTTAAGATTTCCGGGTGTTCCCTATTAATATATGCCAGATTGTTAATTAGAGCTTTGTTAATACACTAGACCATGGTCCAAATTTAGAGGGCACAATATCTGCCGGAAAAACCTGCCAGCGCGGGCAGACTAACTGCCGGGAATGAGCTTTGCCGGCACTTGTGAACCGCCATTGAAAGTCCTGTCGGGAAAAACAATTCCCGGCAGTTACAAGTATCACCGGCAGGCCACCTGCCCTGCTTGATCAGAAGCTTTGCCGGCAGTTGCAACTATTCCTGGCACCCAACGTTTCCCCGGCAGGTTGACAATGCGGGGCAGGTAATATAATTCCTAGCAATTACTCTGCCGTTAATCGTGTACACCGCAAGCATGAATCCATCCACATCTATCAGTCATCTTCACTCCATTTTGTGCCATGATGTGTATTATATATATATAACACGTGCACAGTAATTAAAGTTGCATCGCTTAGACATAATATATCTCAGCAAATTAATCCATCATGTCTACATATGCATATATACAGTAATAAAGATAGCATCACACTTTTGGAGATAATAGGTGTGCATATACTTATGAGCAATCCATCATCCATACATAGATTCATCAGTCCAGGACAACGACCAAAAGCACAAAGATGCATTAGGTGTGCCTACATGCACACATAGACATACAAGTCTAGTAACAGGACAGCCAAATGCACAATCTACATGCACACATGCATACAGTTGTAGGTTCATAAGTCAAAGTTTTACATCATAGACAAAAGCGCAAAATATAGGATCCGGTTTTAGGTAGAAACATATCCCAGAAGATCCTTTTAGCTCACCAAACACAGCATACTTGTGGATGCAAAGGCATTATGCCGGTGACCTGTAAAAAAGAAAGAAATGGCCAAATAGATCAGCTCGGAAGTGTTCGAAACATAAAAGTTGCATGGGCCGAAAAAGAAAATCGATCCAAATGAAAAAGGAACATGTGTCACCCTGTACTTTGCATTCCACAAGGCATAGACAGAATGTGTGGATGTACTCATAAGAAGAGATTGTGCACTGTGTATGGATAACCAGGAAGATCGATGTAACCAATCACTACAAATTAGGAAAGCAAAACTTTATAATATATATCACGTTGGCAGTGCAATTGTTTGAAGAACTACATCTTATCAAAAAGTGATTCTCACTGTAAATAAAAAGTAATACATTTTAGTGCTAGAAGACATTGCAGAAAAGAAAACTAAAGAGGAAAATATCATGCATTAAAAACATATTATAGAAAAAACAGGATGAAACAAATTTTGATCTATTTTGGAAAGAAAAACATGGGTTCGCAGAGCGTGTCGCTCTAGTAGTCCGGTTCAGGGCATGGTCCGGTCACCCCTCTTGATGAATCGGCAACCAAATAAAAAGATGGTTTTCAGTGTAAATAGCCAGATGGTTGGTTGAGGCCTTGAGGGTGCAGAGTTTGTTGCTTGGTTTCAAAAAGGAAGTTTGCAGAATTATTTAAGAAACAGAGTGTCAGAAAAAGAGTTTGCATAAAAGTCTGTGCAAAGTTTAAGTAGTAGCTGCAGAATTATTTAAGAAACAGAGTTGCTGGATGTGATTCAGAATAGGACTTAAGCATGTGTTTGAAAGTAGGCACATTTTTTATCTACTGGGAAAACCAAAAAATGTACTAGTTGCTCACGAGAAATAAGAAACTTGTAGGTTCCTACTTTCAATCACAAGCTTCATTCAGAAAAATAACAAGTCATCAGTATGTGAAAGGAGAAACATATCTTTTCTTTACTGTAATATATTCCAGAATTCTAAGAAGATTCAATACCTACTAGATATGGGGACTGCTATGGGCTGTCATGGTTGCTTCTGCATAACTTTACGAACAACTTCAATCTGCAAACATAGGATTATCAATAGGAAGCAATTTGAGAAACAAACTGCTGAAATAGACATGATCAGAAAGAAATTTTACATATCTACGAGGCCATGCAATAGATCGCCCGAGGGCATTCGCCATGGTCCTCACATTCCCATAAGGGCGTTGCAAAATAGCATCCTTTTTCATTACCATGTTAACTACAACTTCACAACATTGAGAACCAAGCTCAGCACCTGCCACTATCTTCGTCCTATGAATTGACTGAATAGTGGCCTTCGCCACTGGTATGTTATAAGGGCGGTAGATAGAGTACAATATGACATCCTGTCCAACCTGAGACAAGCTAAATATAAGCCAAACTTCACAATATGTTTGTGAAATATAAAGCAACAAATCTTTAGGAGCAAGAGTTTTTTTTTACTTGGGGAGTCTTTTGAGTGACGGTTGTGTTCTGATGATCTAGTTGATCCATCTGTTGGACCAGCACTTGCTTCTTCTGTTGTGTGATTCCCGCTCGATTTTCTAGCATTGGTCTATTTGACATCTACATCCAAAGAGAATTTTTTGGACAATATTTATAAAGTGTAGTTGACAATACTAAAATAATACATTTTCATTTGAGCAATGCATACCACATGATCATCCTCCTTTTCAGCAGCCATGTACCCAGTCTCGCTATTTTCGCCTTCATCATAGATATACTGCACCAAGCCAAAACGAGTTAGCAAAGGAAAGACAACTATACCATTCATAAAGGTTTCAAATGGAGACAATGCCAAAAAAACACACCTCGTTTTGTGGAGAATTAGAATCATAGTGTGCACTGAATTGCTCCTTTTCTTTAGCCTGAGAAGCTAACATCATCTTTTTCATCTCTAGGACTTCGTTCATAACGATGTCGATTTTTCGATCGGTGGCTTCCACACGCTCCCTTAAAAGTGCAGCCTCTTCCATAGCTTGTCGACATTCTTCCTCAGCCATTTGGAGCTTTGTTGATTTCAATTTTCTAGTTCCAGGCATGCGTAGATCTGATGCACTTGGCCCCATGCCTATACAGCGAACATACCCATTCCTCTCCTTTCCAAATACATGTGAAAAAAGATCACCTTGCTCTATGGTTTTTTCTAACAATTCTGGTTGTTCATTTGCTTTGTTCTCTAGCTCTTTCTACAAGGAGGAATCATAGAAATAAGCATCACTATAAATGGCTCTACTACATGAAAGTATTTACTATTTATTACATACAATTTTCTGTGCCGCTGCTGCGTTGGAAGGAACTCTATTTTTACTTGTGTGTGTTATAACAAATGCTTCATCTCTACGTATAGGGGATATCCATTCTTCTTGTGCTACATTCAATTTATTATTCTATGAGCCAACACATATTTAGATGGGTTAAAGAATTGTAGGAAACAGTAGCAAAAATATACCTCTTCTTCGATAACACGTGCATGACTCTTGCTGCCAGTTGTATGAAATAAGGTCATCCCTTGGCGATTTAATTTCCCTATCTCACTACGTTGCTAAAGTACGAGAAACAATGATCATGATCAACAGTTAGAGCTTTTCAAAAAATGAACACTGGACAATGATCTTGCAGCATACCTTAGCTGCTTCTGTCTTCCAATGGTCAATAAGCCATTTCCAGTCATCTTCATGAACTCTATCATCACAATCAGCAAGGAGCTCCTCGTCAGTCTTTTCTTCATGAAAATACAAAGCCTTCAGATCTGATTTGAAATCTCTCCATTTTTTAGCAGCACTTCCCATGACCCAGTCTTTAACTCTTTCATCCACCTCATAGTACAACTGGTTATCAAGTTGCCAAAAATTCAACAATGAATTAGAGAATGAAACATAAGTCCATAACATATATTTTTATATATGTGCATCACAGAAGTTACCTTCAAAGTATTCCACAATAAAAGCTTTTGCTTTGGCTCAACCAACCTCCAGTCAGGTTTGGCAAGTGATACTATCTCACTATTTTTAACTAGTGTGGCTATAAAATTTGCAAACTCAGTGGCATTGTCCCCGACAGGCTGTCCCTTCTCATTGATCTCTAGCCTAATTGGTGGTTGGTTCCCTCTTGAGCGTATATCGGCCTTTCTAGTATAGCTGCGTCCACGCTTCTTCTGTTTTTGTCCACCATCTACATGAACGTAGAAAAGAATTAGTTAGATCTCAGCAATGAAAATGGTTAAATGCCTAAAAAATAGAACTACCTACCATGCTGTGTCGCTGCATTAACATCATCTTCATTCACTTCTAATGCAGCATCTCGCATGTCTTCATCATCATGCCTAGAGTCAGCTCTAGCAGTGTCAGATCTTAGTAGGCGTCTAGGCATTTCAAGAGCTGGCTGACTAGATGTGTGTTGCCTTTTCTGCAGATAAGCACAACATGTTGTTAAAGAGCTAGCATACACCTGCACAGTTGAATCAACACACAAGCAAGTCCTAGAAGGCTACCATCACCTTTGTCTTGTTGTTTTGTTCATGCGAAGACTTCTCTGCAAGTCTTGGAATTAATTGATGCAACTTCTCTGTGTGCTCTCTCGCTCACTTTCTGAAACTGAAGAACTGAGACGGAGTGATTTGTGCTGTGTGCTACAACTTGCAGCGTTTTCTCCTCTCTTTATTTATAGTCTGTTACAACCAATAGAACGACCTATTCTACAAGCCACGAACAAGCGTAACAGCCGTGCCATCCCACGGGCACTTCCACGTTGCCTCTGAAGCCGCCATGTCCGCCATGATCTCGCGCCATCCCACGAGAACAGACGCAGCGGCATGCTATCTACTGCATGCAAACAAACTATACGACAACTACGGGCGTGCAAGAGAATAGGCTCTCAGCGCACACATGCTTATTCTGACGAAACTGAAAAAAATGAACACCTAGCTAATTGAACATGTGCAGCAGGATTCAGTGTTCAACAATGCGTACCTTTTAGATTTGAGGGAGCACAAACAAAGGTAGATGGTGCTGCTGCGGATCACTCTACTGCAACTTCACGTGATCTTGTCCGATGCCTTTGTGAGGGGTGAGAGGAAGCGACCCGCAGCTGGAGAAGAAGCTAGAGAAGAGGCCCCAGGGGAGGGGATGTAGAGTCAACGGCGCTCAGCGGCGGCGTGGGTGACCTGGCGGATGGGAATGCGGCCCTGGGTTGGGCAGTGTTGACCAGCGGATGGGGGATGCGGGCGCACGGCGCTATGGATGGGGGATGCAGGGGAGATGGCGCTGGGCAGATGCAGGGGATGGGGGCAGAGCACTGGGTAGATGCAGAGGCGGCGGGGCTGGGTGGATGCAGCGGCGGCGGGGCTCGGTGGATGCAGGGGCGGCGGGGCTCGGTGGATGCAGGGGCGGCGGGGCTCGATGGATGCAGGGGCGACGGCGCTAGGGTTAGCGGCAACGGCGTGATGCAGTGCGCGCGGCGGCAGAGGGAGGGAGAGAGCGGAGAGAGTACTGTGGACTGTCGAGAAGGGGAAAGAGATGGGGAAAAATTAAGGCCGCGGTGGGCTTCCAGTGTCTTCTAATTTTTCGTTCTCCCGCGACTGCCTCGCGTGCTTTTTAATTGGGCCTTCGTTCGGGTCCGTGCCAATTGGTTAACGGCAGTGCGTTCGCCCTCAAACAGAATTCGGTGCAATTGGGCCGACCCGAAAGATGCCGGCAGATTGTCTGCCTACTTAACTCGAACATTCCCGGCAGTTATGTTGACCTACGTAGTTTTCCCCGGCACTTAGAGCTTTCCAGGCAATTAATTGCCCCTAATTCTTGCTCATTCCCGGCAGTTAATTGCCCCTAATTTTTTGTCATGGTGTAGTGATAGATGAATGAAACCCAGCCGACGGCTAGCAGCGCCATTGCTCCTCGTTGTTAATTCCATCCGTTTCAATTTTCAAAATTGACTGAGCCTTGACTATGTTTGATCATGCTAGTTGTAATGTGCGTTTAGGCCTTCCATGGTCAATCCACTTTCTTGGGGTTTACTGTGGACCACCTAATTTTTGATTGAAACGCACAGCTGCGTGGTACCGCACTGTTAATCATATGCAACCTGTGCGTTCAACGGCACCACTGGTTTTATGTGATTGTGGCACTGTTAAACTACAACTAGTCTGAGAATTTAGCACTGCTTTACTACCCTCCGTCAATCTAAATGTTTCCATCTCATTGTGGCTGTCATTGGCTCATGGCTCCTGACGCTATGAATTGGGTTTTCGATGCATGAGTTTTTCTCTATTCAGCACGTGATGCTTTTTCCCGCAATTAGTTATTTTAAAAAGGCATATTCGAAATCCAGGGCCAATTTCCGCCCATGGCAATATGTATAACCAGTTCCTGCATTTTTCGCTCTGTGGAATGCATGGAGGGATTAAAATTTTCATCCAATTCTATCATGTGATTATCAGTAAAACAGAAGCTGAGCAAGACACCTGCAGAACGTTAATTCAAATTAGATGCCGGTAGCAGCCACCGCGTGGCCGAGAGCACGGCACAAAACAAAATGTGCAGGCCGGTGTGGGAGAATTGCTGCGAAGGCGCACCATATAATACTCTGCAAAGTTCTTTCTTTGGCATCAATTTTGTAAACAGTAATAATTTGTACAAATGATGCGCACTGTTGTGGCTTAGCCTTAAGCCGACGCCAGTGTCAAAACGATGAATATTTATTATGATCTGTGAAAATTGTGCAATGTTAATATTGTTCTGTGATGTAAATTGGTATGTTCTGATTTTCTGATGTATTTTTCATTCATATATCTTGGTTCAATATGGTATAATTTTTTTTGGAAGAATCTGAGCATAGTACAACGGAAATTTGTTCGTATTTGAGCTTTCTTTTAAGCGAAATATTTGCGCTTGCAAAAATCTATGAGATTATTTTGAGAAATTTGTGTGACCTTTTCAAGTCATAAACTGTGGATCTGATGATGAATATGTGCATGTGTTAAATGTTGGAATTTGCTTGGACTGCCATTGTTGTTATTTATTTATTTCTTCATATGTTTTTGGGCCTCTCCGTCCACTAACTGCATGGTATATTCGATTAGATTTGGCACTAATTGCAGAAATGGCATTACGTCACATAACTGATTGCTGACTGTAAATGGTGATGGTACTTGGTTCTGATCATTCACAGTGTTAATCCGGCAATGGTTCCACTATGGAATTATGATGTGAGTTTTTTTTTTTGACAAAGGTAATTACTGATGATTTATTAGAGGAAAGTTGTGATGAATCTTTTTTCTTTCTTTAATGATGTCTTGCATTTGATTTCTCTTCATTACATTTTTTAATTTTGATTGGGTTGGCTGTCAGTTGCAAGTTAGTGATGAATTGGTCCATCTGTTTAACTATGAAAAAGTAATGATGAGTTAGGGGGGTGTGGGGGGGGGGGGGGGGGAGGTGGCAGAGATTTGGACTGAGCTTGCAGTTAGGGAGTGGCTCGAGTACTTGTTGCACATTAATTCTTGGACATAACATGCCGCACTTAATGTTCGTCCCCAAACGCGTCTTTTTTGAATTCCTTGTGCCGCTTCTGGTTACTAGGCTAATCAAAAAAATTCTGCAGTAATTACGTTTATTGCTCGATCTCGCTCGTTAAACAAATGACTAGGGTGTTTACTAGTACGAAAACATTTATTTTCATTGATTAGTAATGGTATCTATATGAAGATTTCTTTCCCTTAGCCGTCTGCTTCTCTTTTAATTGGGTCATTTTCATTTGTATGGTAGACCTTTTTTGAAGACAAGTTTATCTTTTTGCAGGGGATTTTTTAAGACAAGTTAATCTGGATAGCTGCACTCTTAGTATAAAAAATGTGGCATATGTGCGAACCAGATTTCTAATTTCTTTACAAACTGACACTAAAATTTTGGTGCCTGCTGCGTTTTACTCAGTGGACAAGATCTACCAGTGTGACCCACGCATTATACTGTTGTTTTGGTTCAAAAATCTGCATGCGTTGTGTTCGTTGAAGGTTTGGTCCGTGCGTGGTGCTATGTGTTACACTGTTACTACTCCAAGGGAAGTGCAGGTTTGGCACTCCAAAATCGGATGGCACAAGAACGGCCGGTGCGGGTGGGGCTTGCGATCCAGTTCCAGTGCCGGTGGTGTGCCAGTACGGGTGTGTTTCAAATGTAATACACGCTGCCGTATTGCTTCGCCTGGTGCCTATACATGTCGTCATGATTGCAGATTTGTGATCCCCATGCGGACGGATGCCGTGGATAAACATACCATTGGACGCCGTGCACCGAAGGAGCTTTTCGCAAAAGCTGCTCCTACATGGGCACTACTTGGCTTCGCTGCAACCTCCAATGCTGGCTTCCCAACAAACGCAAGCAGCAAACGCATCGTCGTCCATCTCAGCACTCAGGAACATTACTCCCGCGTGTCACTGCTGCTGTGCTGCAGGTCCAGCGTGCAACCTCCGAAGATCGTCTCGAGCTACTTGATTTGACTTGAAACGGAAATAGCTAGTATTGGGTTTAGATTCAAATTCCTAGCACGTCTGATGGCTAGTAATCTGCTAACACCAAACGGAAACAAGTTTATTTATTATTATTCCAAAGACAAACAAACGTAACATACACAATAAACAACCGCACGATACAGCTCACTTGATCCTCACTATTCAGCAACGGACGACAGACGATTTGTTCAGACTGAGAGACGAACGAGTTGCCCTACTAGAACTTGCCCTTGATGAGGTCCACCAGGCCGTTGTCTATCCTGAAGGCCTTGGCCAGCACGTCGGAGGGCACCGGCGGCGTGGCGTCGAAGAGAGTGGCAGCGATGACCTGAGTGCCCTGGAGCTGGCTGTTGAACCCGGCGATGACAGCTGCTGCGCCGTACCCCCTGTTCTGCTGGAAGTGGACGAGCCCCCGTGGGAAGACGAATACGTCCCCCTTGGTGATGATTTTGCTGAAGAACTTGTTGTCGGTCGTGATGAAGCCCACCTCGAGGACGCCCTCGAGGACGAAGATGATCTCGGTGGCGCGCGGGTGCGTGTGCGGCGGGTTCTGGCCCCCTGGCGCATAGTCGATGCGCGCCATGGACACTCCCAGCGTGTTCACCCCCGGGAACGACGCCACGTTCGCCGCCGTCACCATTGAACCCGCCGGGTTGTTGGTGTTGCCAGGCTTCCTGAGCCCGTCGAAGAAGAAATCAGCCGGCGTGATGTTTGCCTTGCACGGGAACCCGTTCAGCTTGATCGCTGTCTCCATGCACACATATTCACACCGTGTTAGTTAATACTTAATACTCATTCTGTCGGACAGATGCAGCAAGAAATAGTAGTACAGAAAAAGTGGTAACAAACTAGACAAGTTGAGTGGTCTAGCAGAATGACTCACGGGATTCCATGTCGGCGACGCAGACGTCCTGGAGCATGTCGGGGTCGCCGGCGAGGGAGGGGACGGCGAGTGCGAAGAGGACAGCACAGCCGATGACGGCGACTGAGAAGTGAAGACGCGCCATGATCGATCAGTCAATGCTATCAGCTTAGTGGTAGTGGCTGCTGAGTGCTTCTTGGTTCTGGAAATGTACACATCAGGAGAGCTGGTACTTATAGGCTGTGTGATTTGTTCAGTGTTATCAATGGTGATTTGGCGAGATTTGTATATGGCATCGCCAGGACAGGCCAGCCAGATAATATAATTGTTTATGCAGGTCGCTAGGACATGTAGTAGGGTAGCTACCTGTAAAATTTATGTTCAATTCCTTTCTATCTAAGAAGTTAAAAGTATCAAACATAAAATGAGAAATGGCCCATATTCAGAGAAACTTATTATCTTCATTGATGAAAATTAAAGCTGCATTTCATAAAAATATCCTTCCTTGCAGCGCATTTCTGCATTTTTTAAATTGTGAAACAAATCATATTTACACAATGCTAAGATGTTTAAATCTGAAAACTTTTGTGGCTAAATGTGTTGATTTGTGACTTGTGCAACAGACACGAGTTAAATTAATAATATAGCAATTATGAATATATAAATTCATAAAAACAATTCTTCATATTACTAATCTTCATTTTTCTGACAAATGTTTTAGTATCATTTACATAAAAAAAATCACAATGCTTTTAGAACTTTTGTAAGATATCGAGATGCAATTTCCAAATAACAGGGACAAGCCCTGTCTCGACCAAATCTCCTTACTTAGCCAAAAAAAAAAATTCATGTCAATTTATTAGTATTCAAAGCACATGTCAATTGCATCGGTGCACCCACATTTATCTTAAAAACATCTCTAGCTTTATTACAGTACCTGTAAAACATCAGCTGAGACATCTCTATCGCAGAGATCACATGACACATGGATATAGTACTCCATATCTGTTAAGTGCTCGATCATGGACAATCGACAATGCGCTCTCTATCTTGCCCGAAACGCTCGCCGGCGTTGTGTTGTGCGTTTATCCATTGTCCTGTTCCTGTCGTCCCCGGTGATATGGCGGGAACTTGGCATTCTTTTAAGGACGGGCAGTTTGGATGGTTATGTATGAAAAGTTATATTAAGGAGCAGGCAGCGCGTATGGTACTTCTTTTAGGTCAGTTAGTTGCAGCAGAAATTTAAGCTATGCCAGGCTAAAAAACAGAAATTTAAGCTAGCTGGACAGGTAGGTGCAACCTAGTACAATCTTTTGTATATCAATTTGGTGTTTGCCAACCACGTGTGCCGCGCGGTGCAACCTGGTAGTACTATCTAACCTAAAAAAAAATATATAGCACTGGTTAAGTTTTCTGCCACGGGCTCGTCTTCCAACACCAGCTGCTAATCACCTTCCATCGGCTCGCTACAATATCGTATCTCTTATGAAACCCCATATACAAACGAACTGTAGCGATGTGTGACGTCTCCGACTCAATCCTGCACTAATTATACACGAAAACATGCATGATTAAGATTAGAGACTCACGCGAAGATATCACAACACAACTCTAAGACACAAATTTAAACATAAATTATTATATTACAAATCAGAGGTCACGAGGACCCGAATAGATAAGTCAGCAAGCAAAATTATCTGAGTACAGACATAGTTAGACAAGTTTGACTTAAGAAGGCTGAGCAAAACAACGACAATTGATCAAAAAGGCGCAGGCCTCCTGCCTGGGGTCTCCGAATTACTCCTGGTCGTCGGTCTCCACGTAGTAGTAGTCACCGCTGGGGATCTTCGGCTCCTGGGCTCCGTCATCTGAAAGCAGCAATTGGGTAGGGAAAAGAGGTAGCAAAGCAACCGTGAGTACTTATCCAAAGTACTCGCAAGACTTACATCAGAACTATTCTAAGTATCCATTGGTCTCAAAGGGACGGGGCTATATCTTTGAACGAAACTGCAGAAATACCAGAGTAGAGAGGGAGAAGCCTATCCTATGGTAGACTAGCATCTTGTAGCAGTCTTGCAACATCAGGAGAGGGTAGAGCACAGTAGCATATAAATACTATTATATATAAGCAATGCCCAGAGATCCTTCCTCGACTACCCTGCGAGAAAGCGACCTCGGAGCAATATAACAGTTTAGTATTATGAATTATCCGGTTCTAGTTGTAGTAGATCAGGATACAACTCCGAGCTTCCTGTTACCGTGGACACGGCTATTCGAATAGATTACTTCCCTGCAGGGGTGCACTACTGTTACCCAACACGCTCGATTACATCTGGCGAAACACACTTTCCAGGGTAATGCCCGACCTCGGATAATCGACACGACGTAGTCGTACCAAGGCTCCGGTTGAAACGAGAATCAAAACTTGATAAGATGGCATGGAAAGAGATCAACAACACCAACCTCCGAAGCAAATGAATGAAAGGAATAAAGGAATGGAGAAGAGAACAACATCTTCTGCCAGAATGTACTTGAAACTGACCAAATCGGTTCCGGAAGCTCCGGAACATTTCTGATTTTTATCCCGGAAAATTCCCAGAAGTTTGCAGAACACTTCTGCCATCCTCCAAGAATTTCCAGGCGTGTGCCAAAACCAATTTGACTTTATGGTATCCCCTGAAACAACTTTTCAGTTTTACCAGAACTATTCCGGTGTCCTCTCCGGAACGTTTCCGTTGCGTCCGAAACTTTTCCGGTGATTTTCTCTCAGACTCCCAGTCTAGTATTCAGCAGATAGATGACCCTTAAGCGTGTGACCCTATAGGTCCGGTGGAGTATAGACATGACCCGGAACCCCTTTCGATCAATGATCAACATCGAAGCCGTGGACACTCATATTGACCCCTATACCCACACGGATGAATATTCGAGTGAACCTCCAGTTGCCATGTGCTATTTCTGTTGCTTCACGATATGTTACAAATACCCGAGGTGAGATTTACTTGCATCCCCATGGATCAACAATTTGTCCACTATGCTAGTTACCTCGTTACCGATTTTGTTCTCTTTTCTCGTTTCCGTGTTCCGGCATCCCTGTGATCAAATCACACTGTGTCTGGCCAGACGATGATGGATACCGTAACACCGAGAGGGCCCAAGAATATCTCTCCAACGTCGGAGGAGCAAATCCCAATCTTGAGCTATCTCATTAATTGCCATACTTTTCCGTGAACCCGTAAGCCGCCGTAATAGCCACCCAGCTATGGATGACGTTTAACAAACCCCAAAGTTCACGAAGCAAGTACGAAGGAACTCGATACTCTCATGGTCTAAGGAATTATGCAAATATTAACTATTTCTGTGTTATTAACCATTAACTTGTGACGAATGTATCTCATAGCATAACATCAATTCGGGTCGATTCAACACAAGTGTTCTACTAACATCGTGCCCTCAAAATTACCGGCATAGCCATGCCCATGATCAGGAAAACAAGATCATCATGCAATACTTGAGCCAGTCTTAGAGGCAAGACTAGGAATACAAACCGTTTATTATACCACACATGCACATGAGTTTCCCTCCGAGCCTCGTGTTATTGCAGACTTGAGAATCATTGTAGTTATAACATGGAACATAAACATTCATAACAAACTTTGGAGATACAAAATAACTGTTATTACTGCCTCTATGGCGTATCTCGTACGCGGGGGGTGGGGGGGGGGGGGGGGGGGGGGGGGTCCTCGGCTAAGGATATTTTTTCGCGCAGTGGGAAAAAAGACCAAAATTAAAAAGAAACAAAAATAAAATGAAACGTCCCTTCGTGCCGATCCCCTTCCAAGCTCGGATGCAATTGGTTGTGCCAGTTTTTTATGCAAAAAAAAAAACACCGAGAAAATTCGGGGGGGGGGGGGGGGGGGGCTTAGGATGTTGTCTTCTTTTTCTTTTCCATAAAAAATTTACGAAAAAAAAGGAATACCCCCGCCGAGCAGGCCCCCTCCTAGCGCGGCACATCGCACACCCCCGCACCCAAACCTTAACTTGCAGGCATGTTGTACCCCTTGTGCGAGGTGCGACGTGTGCAGTTGCACGTGGATTGTGACACGTGCAGTTTATGCATCAGGGGCAGACATGCGGCTCACCGCGTGAGTTTTTTTTTAATAAAAAACCCCAAAGAAAAAATTCCCGGGGGGGGGGGGGGGTTCGTCTTAGGATGTTGTTTTCGCGGCAACCCCTCTCCTAGCGCCACACGCCCCCACCTAATTTGGAGGCGTGTTGTACCCTTGCAGTTGCGTGGTCGGTGTGCCGCGTGCAGTTGCGCATCGGGAGCAGACATGCGACTGCCCGCGCCAGTTTTTTTTCCAGAAAAACCAGGGAAACAACATATTTCGGAGGTCTCGGCTTAGGATGTTCTGCCACACGGTGGGAAAATAAAATGCCCCCCGCCGGGCCGACACCTCTCCCTAGCGCCGCACAACATGACTGTACTGCTAGTACATACCAAAGCCTCGATGGTAAGCACGTTAGCGGTAGGTTTGCCAGGGTCCACCACGTTTCGAAGCATCTAAGGCGGCAGGAGGCGATTGCCAGGCGATCGTGCTCTTGCGCTAGCGTTAGGGTTTCGTACACGGGGGTGGTTTGTCTACGGCAGGGACTGGGCGGCGACGGTGCTCTCCTAGTCTCTGGTCGGCGAAGCTTTGCTCCCCACTGTGGAGCGGTGCTGATGGCGGGTGAAGCGGCGATGAAGGCGGCGGCGACTCCGAAGAAATCCAATGTCGCTCCCTCCGTGGTGGTGTCTACACCGCCGGCACGGGGGGGGGGGGGGGGGGGGAGCGGATCCGCTAGCAGGGGTACTCCCAAATCCCCTGCGGAGAGCAAAACCCCGGATCCGGCCGCAAGCCTTTCGGATCGATTGGGCGGCATGGTCCTGATGGACAAGGAGGTTGAGGGCTTCATCTTCGACGAGCCTGATCCAACACCCCGCCAACACAATCGGTGGGCTGCAGTGGGGAAGGTATGCTCTCCACGCCCTCTGAAGAGATCGGTGCTGGAACGGACGATGCCAAGGGCATGGGGACTGCATCGGGAAGCATGGTCTCAACAACGGGCCGTGGCAATACGACTTCAGTGTTCTGATCATGAAGGATTATGAGGGGAGCGTTCGCCCCTCTGAGATGGTTTTTGATAAGATCGACATCCGGGTCATGGTCTCTGATCTACCTCCTGACAAGAGAACCGAGACCTTTGGGAGAGCTTTAGGCAACTGGCTTGGAGACATTGTGAGGGTTGATGCTGACAGAGATGGACTAGCTCGGGGTGAACAGCTGAGAGTCAGAGCAAAAATCTATGTTTATGACCCGCTTGTGCGAGGGTTTTATCTGAGGAAATCCAAAGATGATAAGGAGAAAACCTGGTTTGACTTCAATTATGAGAAGATTCCCCACTTTTGCTTCGAGTGTGGCCGACTTGTTCATGTGGGAGGGACTTGTGAGCCGCCGGTTGATTCATCCTCCCAATGGGGCGGTTGGCTCCGTGCCTCCCCTGGCCGTAATAACCCAAGTATGGAGGGATTGGCAAGCTTCGCAGAAAGTAGCAGCAACAGCCTAGGCAGTGCCCACACTGGTGCGACACCTCGCCTAAGGGCTGATCATCCAAAGCTCAGAGACATGCCCACGAAGAGGAATTTAAATTCTCAGTTCTCTGGATCTAGCGGTGGCCGCTCTGGTGATGGATCGGCTGCTCCCAGGGAGAGGGATCTCCGGGATAATCTTGAGCAGAGAAGAGAGACGGATCTGAGGAACAAGCTGATGGATCACGGTCAGCGTCATTATCATGAGGATGCCAGACCAGACTGGGTGCGTCAAGGTAAAGATGCCGAGGGCTTTCCTAGCGGGTGCCGTGTTAGTGGTTCGGATTGGGTATACCCACTGGGGGAACCCGACATGCATGATATCCAGGGGAGGCGAAGAGGTACTTATAAAAGAAGGCCATGGTGTGACGTTGACAGCGTGCTGCATCATGATTCACAGGCTGTGTATGATAGAAATGGCAGGAAGAGGGGGCCCAAGCAGGTTTGGGTAGCTAAGGGAAGCTCCAGAAGGCAAGATGATCATGAGACTTTCATTCGCGAGACAAGGCAGAAGACTGGCTCCGTGTTTGATCGCATCTCCAACAAGACCCATCAATCGGCAGACCCTGGCTCCCGGGGCCGCCCGGAGCAATGAATCTCCTAGCCTGGAAGTGTCGAGGACTGGGGTTGGACTCGACAGTTGGCGAACTCCGTGACCTGATTAGGTCCCACAACCCAGCGGTGGTGTTTCTTTCTGAGACCAAGAAGACGGCTAGAGCGATGGAAAGATTGAAATGGAGCCTTGGTTTCTGTTCGGGTGTTGCAGTGGATTGTCAAGGCTTAAGTGGTGGTTTGGCTCTCTGGTGGAGGGACGATGTGACGGTCTCTGTTCACCCGTGGTACCAATACTTTATAGATGCTGAGATTACTTTCGATGGGAAACTCTGTAGATTCACGGGTTTCTATGGAGAGCCACGGACGGAACTTAGGAAAAAGTCTTGGGATGCCATCAGATTTTTGAGGGCGCAAGACAACCTGCCGTGGCTGTGCGCTGGTGACTTCAATGAGGCCATGCTCCTGTCAGATCAGTTAGGAGGAAACCCTAGAAGTTTTAGCCAGATGGAGGATTTTCGAGACTGTTTGGCAGACTGTGGTCTATCGGGCCTGGGATTTTCGGGGTATCACTATACCTGGGACAACAAAAGGGAAGGAATGGATAATGTCCAAGTTAGGCTTGATAGAGCAACTTGTAATGCAGATTTTCTTGCTCTTTTTCTGGAGACACACGTTCTGAACCTGATGACGGAAGAGTCTGACCACCAGGCGATTTTAATTCATGCGTTGGAGACGGCTCAACGTACTAACCAACACGGCTCGTCCTGCTTCCGCTTTGAGGAAGCTTGGTTGCGGCATGATCAGTACAATGCTATGGTCGAGGAGGCGTGGGCTGCAGCAGATTGTGGTGATCGGGGGCTAGCCGCGGTTTGCCAACGACTAGCTCGTACGTCGGGAAGCATGCATCAATGGGCCAGAGAGGTTTTTGGGTCTATAAGGCGCCAGATCAAGAACCTAAAAACACAACTTGTTGAGGCTAAAGTAAGAGCACATACCACTAGGTATTCGCATGAAATAAAGGAGATCGAAGAGCAGCTGCGTGAGGTGTATGAACGGGAAGAGATTTTTTACAGGCAACGCTCTAGGATCGACTGGCTTCAAGCGGGGGATTAGAATACGAAGTACTTCCAGAATCGCGCCTCGCATCGCAAGCGGAAGAACACCATCTGGGCGCTGAAGAGGGAAGATGGCTCACGGTGCACTGTGGATGTGGACATGCGGGAGATGGCCGCATCATTTTATGAGACCCTCTTCTCCTCGGAGGGTTCATCGGGGGCTGGTGAGTTGTTGGACAAAATCTTACCCTGCGTTTGTGATGATATGAACCAGCAGCTCACGGCTGAGATCACGGATATAGAGATTGAGAGCGCCCTTTTCCAAATGGGGCCTACCAAGTCACCGGGTCCTGACGGCCTTCCTGCTCTCTTCTACCAGCGACACTGGCCGTTGCTAAAAGATGACATTTGTACAGCTGTCCGTGATTTTCTCAGGGGGGTTTCGGCTCCAGACTCTTTTAATGCCACGGTGATTGTTATGATTCCAAAGGTAAACTCACCGGAGTTGCTTTCGCAATTCAGACCGATCAGTCTTTGCAACGTTTTGTACAAGATCGAGTCTAAAGTCCTCGCAAACAGGCTGAAAGGCATCCTCCCGATCCTCATCTCGGAGGAACAGAGTGCGTTTGTCCCGGGGCGCCTGATTACCGACAACGTCCTTGTTGCCTACGAGTGTGTGCATGCCATTCGCAAGAGGAAGAGGAAGAAAAGTTTGTGTGCTGTAAAACTAGACATGATGAAGGCTTATGATCGTGTGGAGTGGACATTCTTGGGGCAAATTATGCACCGTTTTGGCTTTGCAGATGAGTGGATCAGGATGTCATGCGATGTGTCACTACTGCTTCTTTTTCTGTCAAACTAAATGGTGGCCTGTCAAGGAGCTTTTCCCCTTCTCGAGGCTTGCGCCAAGGTTGCCCTATATCTCCATATCTCTTTCTCTTTTGTGTGGAGGGCTTCTCTGCTTTGCTCAAGTCTGCTCAAGAGGATCGGTCTTTCAGAGGTGTGTCATTTGGGGGCACTGGCCCTCATGTAACCCATCTCCTTTTTGCTGATGATAGCATCATCTTCCTGGAGGGGTCTCGAGCTAACATGGAAACTCTGAAAGACATCCTGGAGAAGTACGAGGCTGCATCCGGTCAAAGAGTGAATCTCCAAAAATCGTCTATCTTCTTTGGCAAGGGCTGCAGCGAGGAGAGCAATGCTGAACTAAAATCTGTCATTGGCATCTCCTCTGAAGCCCTAAGTGAGAAATACCTTGGTCTTCCCACACAGGTGGGGCAGTCAAAAGATGGTACCTTCAAGTACGTTACTGAGAGTTCTAAAGGAAAAACTGGTGGATGGAAAGGCCAAGGTCTCTCCAAGGCGGCCCGGGAAGTTCTTGTCCAGTCTAACCTCCAAGCTGTACCCACTTTCACTATGAGTTGCTTCCAACTTACCAAGAAAATGTGCCGGAACCTGACTTCTATATCGTCCAAATTCTGGTGGGGAGCAATCAATGGAGAGAGGAAGGTGCACTGGATCTCGTGGGAAAAGATGTGCGAATCCAAGCGAGGAGGTGGTCTGGGCTTTAGAGACCCCGAGTCCTTTAATCAGGCTTTACTGGCTAAGCAGGCATGGCGCATTGCCCAGTACCCAAGCTCGTTATGTGCAAGAGTTTTGAAAGCAAGATACTTCAAGGATTGCTCGATAATGAATGCCACTTGTCCATCCTCCAGCTCGTACACCTTCAAAAGTATTATCCATGGCCGTGACTTGCTGAGGGCTGGTACTATATGGCGCATTGGGGACGGCTCGCGCATTAACATTCATCACAGCAACTGGATCCCCAAGAGCGGATGCCTTCGCCCACTGGGTCAGGTGTTTGTACCGGGCATAACTAAAGTTGCTGATCTGCTGTCCCAGGATGGCACTTGCTGGGATGAGGCGAAGGTTGATGCTATGTTCTCTGCCGATGATGCTCGAGACATAAAACAGATTACTGTTGGCGGGCCGGGTGTTGATGATTTCATGGCCTGGAACTTCACCAAGAACGGCCAATTCACCGTCCGCTCAGCATATCACTTGAAGATGGACATGAAGAAGGCGCGCGGTGGAAGGCCCGAGGGGTCGAGCTCGATCAATAAGCATTGAGGCTTCATGGCACTGTGGGACACTGACGCTCCGAACAAGACCAAGATCCACTTGTGGCGTCTGATTCGGAACGGTCTAGCGGTTGGCTCGGAGCTCCACCGTCGACGCATCAAGCCTGGTGTCTTTTGCACTGTCTGTGGGCGGGAAGAGACGATCTTCCACCGCTTCTGGAGCTGCCAGCACTCGGTCCAGTTCTGGAACCTGCTGCGTCTTCAGGGAGATGCCGAGGCGCCAGCCCCCCCCATTTCAGGTGGATTCTCAGGGCGCTCTGGCCTGGTGGCTGCTTGACTGGCTGATTGATGCGTCGGACAGCGAGTGTTCGGTCATGGCCCAGGCCATCTACGGGCTTTGGCTTGCAAGGAACGAAGCAAGAGACGGCGGGAGAATTGCGCCGGCCCAGGAAGTGGCTGCCAAGGTCCTTGCCTGCATCCGTGACTGGAAAATGGCCCACTAGGTCCCCGATCGTGTCCCTGACCCTAAGATCACGCAACGCTAGTCACCACTGGAGGAGGGCTGGGTCAAGGCAAACTCTGATGGAGCGGTGGCGAGGAATCGAGCTAATGGTGGCGGGGGACTCATACTGCGTGACCACAATGGTGGTTTTATTGCAGGTGCATGTCATTTCTTTCCATCTATGGCTGACCCGGAATCCACTGAAGTCCTCGCGTGTGCCAAGATGCTGGAGGTCGCCAGGTCCTGCAATGTGCAAAAAATCCATGTGGAACTTGACAGCAAGGGTGTGGTGCAGATGATTCAAGCCCAAGCGAAGAACCTCTCCTCTGTTGGCCCCTGGGTGGAGGCGATCAAGGCTACCCTTCGTTCTTTTCCAGATTACAAAGTGTCTTGGGTTAGTCGATCTGCGAATGTTGCCGCTCATAAGCTTGCTAAAGTTGGTGTGGGTGAGGAGCGCTGCCATGTTTGGCTTAGTTCTCCGCCCGATTGTATCCTGGATGTTGTGTCAGATGACATTCCAAACCTTGTTTAATTAATGCAAGTACTTTCCCTCAAAAAAAAAAAAGCCTCGATGGTAACACAATAGAGTGTGAAAAAGGTACTGTATGGCTTGTAGTAGATTACGTTAGGATAAAAAACAAAAAAGTTCTAACTATAAAATCTACTTTCAATTTGAACAAAAATATATTTAGGAAAACAGAAAACAACACAAGAAGAAGAAAAAGTGAACGCGTGTGCCCAGGGGGCGGGGGGGTTCGCCCTGCTAGTAGATAACAAACATGACTGTGCTGATGGTCGCTCCAGGGCGTATATATACTACTCGGAGAAGTAGATATGATAACGACAAAAACATGAGAAAGATTACCTCTATGAACTACCTACATATAGTTGTATGCTTTTAAACTTTAAAAAGTCATTGAAAAGGAAAGGAAAATAGATTTCCTGCTAATCAAGACAAAACTGGAGCAACAAAAAATGCAAACTAGACTCAGCTTATCCTTGCTGACATGCAAAAAAAAAACAGATGAAAAACAAAAAATAACTTTGGGTCAACTAGATGAAAATGATGATGTATGCAAAATGATTTTGACTGATATGAAACACTAAAAGGACCTACTACTTAACATGCCAAATTTATTTGACAAAGTGAATAAAAATAAAATAATGAAAACTAAAAATAAAAATGAATATGACTGAACACTAATCAGAATGAGAGGATGACCGAAGATATGAAAACAAAAGCAAAATACGGAGAAAAGGGGAAACTCCCATACCATCTGAGCCAACTCTATGTAGGTCCTGGTGAGGTGATGCAGAAATGGGGGCTCCAGATACCCATTTTGACGAGTCATGTGAGGGCGTAGCTGCTCACACTACCCAGCCTGCAGACAGACAAATTTGGTATCAATGAGATCAATCGAGGTGTGCACGTTTTGCAGCCCGATCCTATTTCATTACATGGTATCAACTTGACCCTCGGTCCTTGGGCTCCCTCTTTCTCCAAACCCTAGCTACCCTAGCCGCCCAACACTATGACTCCTGACGAGATTGCTGTGAAGGAAAAAGAGCTTCGTGCACGTGCAGAAGCTCTCGACGCCCGCGAGGCCGAGCTCTCTCGGCAAGCCCTCGAAGCTACCGAAAAAGGAAAAACTCTCGACACCACCGTCGTTTACTGTAACAAACATCTCTGCCGTATGCATGTTTGCAAATCCAGTGCAAGATCGTCGTACTAAACACATTGAGCTGGATATTCATTTCGTTCGGGAGAAGGTCGCCATTGGAGCTCTGTGAGTACTTCATGTTCCATCGTCATCTCAGTTTGCGGACATATTCACCAAAGGATTGCTGATACCTTTGTTCCCAGAGTTTCGGTCCAGTCTTCACATCAGCGACGGCTTGTCCCCTCGTTCAGACAGCGGGGGTGTGTTAGACAATCCTACGTATCCAAGTCCGGATTGACTAGGAGCTGTAAATTCCTCTGTACCGTAGGTTACCAACTGTTAGGTTTAATCTTGATTCATGTATCTGCATTCTAGTTTGTTTCATTATGCATTAGAGGTCTAGGATAGTGTAGTCCAATGAAGCTTCAGGTGTGAATGCGGGAGGGGGGATGCCAAACTGTCATGCGATGCTGCGAGTGTGGCGAGATGCCGATGGTGCCATGCGATACGGCGAAGCCTTGAGAAACTGGAGCGTGACGGGCTGCACGATCAAGCGGAGCTGGGTGATCCGGCAAGTTAGTCAGCTGCATGTGTGCGTGGGTTGGCTGGGTCATGCCTTAGTGGCCTGGGTTTGTGCATGCATGGGTTTGTTGGTTAGTGGTCGAGTGCTGGCAATTAGTGTTTGCGTACGTGAGTTAGTTGCCTAGAGAGGTGGTTGGCTAGTGCGTGAGTGGGTGCTTTGTAGTGGCGTGAGTTTAGATGGCATGGATGCTGAGTTTTGTATATATACTTGCATTGGAGGAATGAAATACGAGGCCGGGAGGGCTGGAGAGAAAAATGTAGCGTTTGTGGTGGCCAAAGAAGAGTGCCTCGGCAAAGCCTTTGTGAGCTTCCTTGAGTACATTTTTTTTTTGGAAAATGGGCGTTTTATTACTTAAAAGATTTAAGCATTACACACGACCTCTGTATAGTTAAGATGCACACAGCCAATCAAAGTCCTCACATCCAAATGAATAATAAAAAGGCGAAATACAAGGAAAACATGCAGTGTCCGTATAACGCCTAAAGCGGAAGGGGGCCAATCCTAAGATCATGCTGCCACCCATATTGGGTAAAATTATCCCTCGCCGTAGCTTTCAATCGTGTACAAACCTCCGTAAACAGGTATCGATTCTCCACGCGTTGTATAGAGGACCATATACGAAGAGTCCTTGGATACATGCGTTGTGTATGTGTGTGTAGAGTTCATCACAGTGTGTGTGAGAGGCAACATGAAGAGGAAGAAGAGGGCTGTGAGGAGAGGCAGCTCCAACAATTGGTATCAGAGCCTTATCTATCAGCGGCGGCGACGGCGGCGGCGGCGCGGCAGACTCCATGGGAGTTGGAGGCCAGCGAAGCGATGCCGCTGTTGCCGGTGGCGTTGCGATGCCGTTAGCAGCAAGTGGCGGTGTGATGCCGCTACGAGGAGACGGCGGCGCGACACTGCCACAACGACGGTGCGATGCCGTTACATGGAGAATCGGTGCGATGCCGCTAAGAACATGGATGCCGTTAGGACGAGGACACGGCGTGTTGACGGGCGCCGCGGAGCCATCGTCCACGTCAAGTGGTAGCCGCTGCGTGAGTTAAGATGTTGTGGTGATCGGCACCGTGATGGAGTCGTCCACGACAAGATGGCAAGTGGTGGTTTGCGGCGCTGTGATGGCGTCGCCCACGACAAGTGTTTGCGGGTCATCCGCATAGAAGATTGAAGAATCAAGATTAGGACGGAAAATCTTAGGTTTAACCTTGATTCATGTATCTGCATTCTAGTTTGTTTCATTATGCATTAGAGGTCTAGGATAGTGTAGTCCAACGATGCTTCAGTTGTGAACGTGGGTGGTGAGATGCCAAACTGTCGTGCGATGCGGCGAGTGCGGCGAGATGCCGATGGTGCCGTGCGATATGGCGACGCTGTGAGAAGCGGCAAGACGCGGCGAAACTGGAGCGTGACGGGCTGCACGATCAAGCGGAACTGGGTGATCCGGCAAGTTAGTTAGCTGCATGTGTGCGTGGGTTGGCTGGGTCATGCGTTAGTGGCCTGGGTTTGTGCATGCATGGGTTTGTGGGTTAGTGGCCGAGTGTGCCGGCAATTAGTGTGTGCGTACGTGAGTTAGTTGCCTAGAGAGGTGGCTGGCTAGTGCGTGAGTGTGTGCTTTGTAGTGGCGCGAGTTTAGATGGCATGGATGCTGATCTTTGTATATATACTTGCATTGGAGGAATGAAATACAAGGCCGGGAGGGCTGGAGAGAAAAAATGTAGCGTTTGTGGTGGCCAAGGAAGAGTGCCTCGGCAAAGCCTTTGTGAGCTTCCTTGGGTACATGCGTTGTGTGTGTGTGTAGAGTTCATCACAGTGTGTGTGAGAGGCAACATGAGGAGGAAGATGAAGAGGGCTGTGAGGAGAGGCAGCTCCAACACCAACTATAGTTTAAACCGACCTGATAAACTTGTGATGCATGTTTGTAATCCATGTATATATATATCGATCAATGAGATCAATTGAGGTGTGCACGTTTTGGAGCCCGATCCTATTTCATTACACTCCACCAGATCGACATGAGTCCTATTCATGATCATGATGTCCTTTCACGGCAGGGAAGTCCATGGTCAGGGTGATCATGTCACCCTCTTTCAGCTGGTTATCCTCGATGAATCTAGACCAGTTTCTGCCGTAAATCAGTGTTTCTGTAGCTCCCTTGTCCAAGTGTACAACATACGTGCGCCCACCAGGTCCACGCAAGCTGAACTCATCACCAAGCATGGCGTTGAAGGAATCCCTAGCATAACATGGGACAACTTGGGCACACACGAAAAAATAGGGTGATCAAGAAAAAATGACGCAAAAACATAAGCTAAAAAAAAGTTCATAGAAAAAAAGAAAAGGTTCACATCCTTGTGGAGCTGAGACAAAAGAAAATACTAGTGAACTTTCGAACTAGCCCGACAGAAAGATGTTGAAAGTTGAACTTTTCTCATGCTTGCTAAGGCAGGGGCCGGCAAATGCGCTTGCAGCCTAGGCACTCCATCTATGTATTTTTTTATATGAAAAAACTGAGCTGAGCTGCAACAGAGGTTAGTACTGACTTACAAATGAATAACACAAAAGGTCAAAAATAAAAGATAAAAAGATGCAACCGAAAAAAAAAATCTTAATTAGAGAGGCTAAAACACTGAACCCTTGGAGCTTTGAGTAGGATAAAAACCTGAATATTTGACAAAGGCGAATTAAAAATTAATTGTGTAGATTTTCCTAAAAAGAAATACATTCAACCTTTCATCGTCCCCCCTCCTCCATGGGCACATTACTATGAGATTCTAAAAAAAATCACTTCAAATGATGATAGGGTATGTGATTCCATTAAGAAGAGGCGCTCACCCGAGAGCTAGGCTAGGAGCCGGCCTCGCGACCACATGGAGGCATCACAACAAACGACTTGCACGAAGCACACCATGCCGACTACAGCGCCGCCGCCCTCGGAAACCCAAGCAAAGAGGGAAAGCTACTATGGGCAATCGAGGACGAAAGAACAGCACTGAGGCCGAGCCTAGGTGACAAACACATCGAAAACAAGGTCAGCCTTCACAAAGAGGAACCGGGCACCAGGCGACGCAGATGTGCCGTGGCCGCCGGGAAGGTGAACCCTATCCCCTTCTGCCCACGGACGAGGAGGTCGACCCGCAAGGACATTACGGCACATGCCAAAATGAAGAGCACCACCAACGCAAGGCGCCGGACCTGCAAGAAATAGCGTTGCACGCCCCCGCCGCACGAAACTTAATGCCGTCAGTGAACTCCACAACACGGAACCACTCATCCAGACTAGCATTCCCAAGACCGCGTCTCCAAGGGGAATATGACACGCATGTCGCCGTCGCAACCAAATCCACCGGATTTTGAGCTTTCGCTCGGGAAAGTGGCCGGAGGTAGGAGGAAGAGTCCTCGGCCACGCCTCCAGGTAGGAAAGTGGCGCCCTTGGGTATCGCAGCCGCCGTGGCTGGACCAGCTAGCCAGGGGTTTCCCCCGGACCCAGACCTGCACTACCTACACCAAGCCGGCGAGAGGACCGGCGACCGAGGGCGCCGGGCACCAGGGTTGACGAGGAGGAGTGGGCCAGAGAGGAGGGAGGGGGCGTACCTTCAGATATAGGGACTGAAGCCGAAAAAGGTCGTACGCCTCGACCATCGTCCGCCAAATCCTCACCGCCCACGTGATCGAGGGCACTAGTAGAAAACAGGGCTTTGGTCCTGGCCAGATAAGAGCATTAGTCCTGGTCGTGTTACGAACTGGGACTAATGGGAGCATCAGTCCCGGTTCTACAGCCTAGGACGCCGGCCGGGCCTCGGTAGGCATCAGTCCTGGTTCAACTGGGACCTTTAGTCCCGGTTCCAGACACAAACCGGGACTAAAGGTGTTGCTGACCTTTAGTCCCGGTTTGTGTCTGGAACCGGGAATAAAGGGTAGGACTTTAGTCTCGGTTTTAGACACAAAAACAAACCGACACAAAAACAAACCGGGACTAAAGGTTTGCCTATATATATCCACGCCCCCCCATCTCCTCTGTTTTTTGGCCGTGGAAGGGTGGAGGTGTGGGCTACTCTGTTTTCTGCCTGCATATGCACATGAGGTGTTCGATGAAATGCCGGAGCCACACTTAAGTTTTCTCCTGTCCAAGCTCGACCTTCAAGCTACATTTTCCCTAAGATTTGTCTAGATTTGGCGGTGCACCATCTACACAAGTGTTCTAAAAGGTTAGCAACTTCATCGTTTCATCTCTCACTGCTAGTTTAGCTCATTTCAAATGCTCTAGAAGTAGAGTGGTTTGTGGGTTTTCTTTTGATTTAGATGCACAATTTGAAATGGAGGAGTGTATGTGGGAGTTCTTTTGATTTAGATGCACAATTTGAGCTCAAATTAACTTCTTAGAGTCTGCACATGTGTAGGGTGCCGTCCCGTCCCCATCCTCACCGCCGTCGAGCGCCCGCGCCGATCTCGTCACCGGCACCACCGTGGTGATCCTCTTGTTCTTATCTTCTTTTTGAAAGAAAAAAATTCTTACTTGTATGATTTAGATCGCTACTTGTATAATTTTCTTACTTTTATTATTGTTTGTTATTATATAGTGCCATGGTTTTGGTATCCGCCCCCGTCGGCTCTGGTCCGGTCTATGATTCGGATGTGGTATATTATCTTTTATAACTATTTGTTTCATTTAGTGTTCATGACAATTATGCCAACCAACGTGACATAAATGTTTTTATCTAGGAGGTATGTGAACCGGAAATTCCAACCGACCCTCTTGTCGAGAGGTTAAATTTAGTTGAAAAAGAAAACAATTATTTGAATTTTTTTTTAAAAGAATTGAAGATGAGAAGATGAAATTGGAGTTGCATGTTGCCGATGTCGTCGATGATCACAAGATGCAGATGGATGCAATGCGATTGAAGATTAGAAAGATTAGAAAATATGCCATTGAAAATGAGGCTTGATATCATTATGCTGTTGGACCGTTGCGATTATGATCGCATTTGTTGTTGCATTTAAATGTTTTACATAGTTGTATGTTAGTTTCAAAGTATGTTTTAATTAGATGCTCTAGAGAGCTGTATGTTGTTTTATGAGAACCATGTATGAACTTTATGTATTTATTTTTTCAGTAATAACATTTGATCACTACAGTACTTTGGTTTTAATGTGATGATGAACTTCTATTGATTTGGTCATCACTTCTCTATTCATGATGTTCTGTAATGGTTTTTGATATACTTAATTATATAATGCACGCAGATGAACCGGCAATGGATGTACGGTCACCGATGCACCTCCGACTACATTGAGGGCCTGCATAATTTTCTCGAAGTGGCTGAGGCAACCAAGCAGAATGGTTTTATGTATTTTCCATCTACTGTCTGTGGGAATACGAAGGATTACTCTTCCTCGAAAACCCTTCACTTCCACCTGCTTGAGAAGGGTTTCATGCCACACTATAATGTTTGGACCAAGCACGAAGAAAGAGGGGTTATGATGGAAGACAACGAAGAAGAAGAGGATGATGACAACTATCATCCTATGTACCCTGAACACGGTTATACTGCAACGGGGAAAGCTAAAGATCAAGAGGCAATAGACGATGTGCCCACTGATGATCTTCGTCGGGTCATTGTTGATGCATAGAGAGAATGCGAAAGTGAAAAGGAGAAGTTGAAGTTCGATCACATATTAGAGGATCACAAAAAATGGTTTTACCCAAATTGCGAAGTTGGCAACACAAAGCTCGGTATCACACTGGAATTGCTGGAATGGAAGGCAGAGAATGGTTAATCTGACAAGGGATTTGAGAAGTTACTGAAAATAATGAAGAAGAAGCTTCCAAAGGATAATGAATTGCCTGACAGTACGTACGGAGCAAAGAAGGTTCTCTGCCCTCTAGGATTAGAGATGCAGAAGATGCATGCATGCCCTAATGACTGCATCCTCTACCGCGATGAGGAGTACGAGAATTTGAATGCAAGCCCGGTATGCGGTGCATTGCGGTATAAGATCAGACGAGATGACCTTGGTGATGTTGAGGGCGAGCGCCCCAGGAAGAGGGTTCCTGCCAAGGTGATGTGGTATGCTCCTATAATACCATGGTCGAACCGTCTGTTCAGAAACAAAGAGCATGCCGAGTTCTTGCGATGGCACAAAGAAGACCGTAAGAAAGACGGGAAGTTGAGAGTCCCCGCTGACGGGTCGCAGTGGAGAAAAATCGAGGGAAAGTGTCGGGACTTTGCAGATAACGCAAGGAACGTATGGTTTGGTTTAAGTGCAGATGGCATTAATCCTTTTGGGGAGCAGAGCAACAATCATAGCACGTGGCCCGTGACTCTATGTATCTATAACCTTCCTCCTTGGTTGTGCATGAAGCGGAAGTTCATTATGATGCCAGTGCTCATCCGAGGCCCTAAGCAACCCGGCAACGACATTGATGTGTACCTAAGGCCATTAGTTGAAGAACTTTTACAGCTATGGAGTAAAAAAGGTGCATGTGTATGGGATGAGCACAAACAACAGGAATTTGACCTATGAGCGTTCATGTTTGTAACCATCAATGATTGGCCTGCTCTTAGTAACCTTTCAAGACAGACAAACAAGGGATACAACGCATGCACGCACTGTTTAGATGAGACTGAAAGTATATATTTGGACAAATGCAAGAAGAATGTGTACCTGGGACATCGTCGATTTCTTCTGACCAAGCATGCCTTGAGAAAGAAAGGCAAGCATTTCAAAGGTGAGGCAGAACTGCTTCTAGTTGCATTGAGGGGGCTTCTACCAGAAAATGTTCGATTAGCCATTATGAAGCTATGTGCATTCCTCAATGCAATTTCTCAGAAGGTAATCGATCCAGGAATCCTACCAAGGTTATAGAATGATTTGGTCCAATGTCTTGTCAGTTTCGAGTTGGTGTTCCCACCATCCTTCTTCAATATTATGATGCACATCCTAGTTCACCTAGTCGACAAGATTGCCATTCTGGGTCCTGTATTTCTACACAATATGTTCCCCTTTGAGAGGTTCATGGGAGTCTTAAAGAAATATGTTCGTAACCGTGCTAGGCCAGAAGGAAGCATCTCCACGGGCCATCGAACAGAGGAGGTCATTGGGATTTTGTGTTGAGTTTATTCCTGACATTAAGCCGATTGGTGTCACTCAATCGCGGTATGAGGGGAGACTGAGTGGAAAAGGTACGCTAGGAGCGGATTCAATAATATGTAGGGACGGGCATTCTTGGGCTCAGGCACACTACACAGTTCTACAGAATTATTCCTTGGTGGCACTGTATATCAATGAACACAAGAATATTCTACGCTCCAAACACCTGGAGCAGTCTGACGACTGGATTACACGTGAACACATCGGGACTTTCGGCGGTTGGTTGCAAACACATCTCATGGGTAACACCACTGTTGGAGATGACCTGTACTTGTTGGCCAGGACACCATCTTTGACGGTATTGACTTTCCAAGGGTACGAGATAAATGGAAATACATTTTACACGATCGCCCAAGATAAAAAGAGCACCAACCAAAACAGTGGTGTCCGCTTTGATGCAGCAAACACCAATGGGGCAAAGGACACATATTATGGTTATATAGAGGAGATATGGGAACTTGACTATGGACGTGATTTTAAGGTCCCTTTGTTTCGGTGCAAATGGGTCAATCTGTCAGGAGGCGGGGTACAAGTTGACCCGCAGTACGGAATGACAACAGTGGATCTCAACAATCTTGGGTACACAGACGAACCATTCGTCCTAGCCAATGATGTGGCGCAGGTTTTCTATGTGAAGGACATGTCTACCAAACCGAGAATAAGAAAAGATAAGGAAGCGAATCCGTCATACGATGAGCCAAACGCCACATAGTTCGTTCAGGGAAAAGAAACATCGTGGGAATGGAGGACAAGACAGACATGTCTGAAGATTATGAAATGTTTCATGAAATTCCTCCCTTCAAAGTGAAGGCTGACCCAAGCATCCTGTTAAACGATGAAGATTATCCATGGTTGCGGCGCAATAAGCAAGGGACACACGCGAAGAAAAAATGAAGATAACCGAATATTTTGCACCTTTGATTCTAGGTTGAAAGCCATAGTTATGCTCCACAACAATTCTGATGATGGCTTTCATCTAGAATATCACTCCAGTTACATGTCAAAAAATAAAATCCCTTTGTAATAGATGAGTTTTCGTCCGAACACCTAATACTTCGAAAAAGATTGTCCAGTTTGTACATGAAGTGCATCCAGTTTTTGCCGTAACCCTCTAAACTTTTTAGCACATGCTATGTGGGTGAAATTATGATACCATGCCAAGTTTCAACCTTTTCAGATTTCATTTGTAGTGCTTTTCAATTTCACGGTCATTTAGCTCAAAATAAATCATTAAATGCATGAAAAATAGCAAATGAAGTCAGAAAAGGGTTGAAAATTAATGATGTGGCTTTGAATGTTGCATATTGAACACACAAAAAGTCTGGAGTTAAAATAAATTAAAAAATAGTAAATGAAGTCAGAAAAGGATTGAAAAATATAACATTATTAGGTTAACAGAAAATACTAAACTAAAATCTAGCTTTAGTCCCGGTTGGTGGCACCAACCGGGACTAAAGGCCTACCGTACATTTTCACACCCGTATTTAGTCCCACCTCGCCAAGTGACGAGCTAGTCGACCACCTTAAATATCTGGGTCGTCCGGAAGGGATAAGCTTCTGATATCATTGCATCCTTTGTTAAGGATGTGGACTCTTACTACGAATCTTCTAGTCTTCTAGAAGATTCGTAGTAAGGGTCTATCTCCTTAGCATAGATCATTGGTGTTGGCTTTTTTGAATCACTATGTGTCTATGCATCAAAATATATTAGGTTAACAAAAAGTATTAGGTTAAACTAATTATTAACAGAAAAGAATCAATTAAAAAAGCTTTTATAAACTCTACTTATGAAAAAACAACATAAAGAATAAAAAATAAAATTTATGCAACTAAAATTATATAAAATTTATGCAACTAAAATTATATAACTAAATTATATTAAATTATGCAACTAAAATTATATAAAATTTATGCAACTAAAATTATATAACTAAATTATATTAAATTATACAACTAAAAATGCAACTAAAATTATATAAAATTATGCAACTAAAATTATATAAAATTTATGCAACTAAAATTATATAACTAAATTATGCAACTAAATTTATATAAAATTTGTGCAACTAAAATTATATAACTAAATTGACATAACATATGCAAAAAATAACATTAAAAATTTAAAAACCTAACATATACAAAAAATTTAAAAAAGGTCGCCTACTAGGCCACAACGGCCTGCATACGACTAGAAACCCTACATATGGGCCAGGATGCAGGCCCGCAGGGCAAATAGGCCCAACAGGGCCCAGAGGTAGGCATGTACTGCCTGCATTAGAGAGGAGCTCGACAAGTGTGTCGCAGCAGCGTTTATAAACCACTGTGAGCTCCTCTCAACTAGCGAGGTGCGACTAAACTTTTGACACCGCGGTGCCAGACATTTAGTCCCGGTTGGTGGCTCCAACCGGAACTAAAGGCCCTTTGCTTCCCGCCCTTTCGGCTACTGAAAAAGAGCTTTAGTCCCGGTTGGTGGCTCCAACCGGGACTAGAGGGCCCTTTAGTCCCGGTTGGAGCCACCAACCGGGACTAAAGGGTTGGGTATATAAGCGAGCACTTAGAAAATTTCCCTAACCTCTCCCATTCTCCCCCGACGCCGATGCCCTGCGCCCCCACACCGCCAGGCTACTGCTATTCGCTGTCGCCGCCAGGCTGCCGCTCGTTGCCGTCGCCGTCGCCCTGCCCCGACGCCGCCAGGCTGCCGTTCGTTGCCGTCGCCGCTCGTCGCCGTCTCCTTGCCCCGACGCCGCCAGGCTGCCGCTCGTCGCCGTCGTGCCGCTCTCCTTGTCGGCCCCAGTGAGCTCCCCCGCGCGCATCGATCCCCTCTCTCCCTCTCTTCTGTAGATGATTTTTTCTGTGTAGTAATTTTGTTAGATGAGATTTGTTGTTAGACGATGATGATGATAGATGATAGATTATGATGATGATAGATGATTTTCTGTAGTAATTTTGTTAGATAATTTTTTCTGTGTAGTAATTTTGTTAGATGAGATTTGTTCTTAGATGATGATGATAGATGATAGATGATTTTCTGTTGTAATTTTTTCTATAGTAATTTTGTTAGATAATTTTTTCTATAGTAATTTTGTTAGATGATTTGTTGTTAGATGATGATGATGATAGATGATAGATGATGATGATGATGTGATAGATGATTTACTGTAGTAATTTTGTTAGATAATTTTTTCTATAGTAATTTTGTTAGATGATTTGTTATTAGATGATGATGATAGATGATAGATGATGATGATGATAATGATGATGATGATATAGATAGATGAAGAAGAAGATGATGATGATGATGATGATATAGATAGATGATGATGATGATGATGCTTTTTTTTATGCTTTGATGTTCATTGTGATATATGAAAACTTGGTCAATATTTGGCTTTGAAATTGGTATCTAGCTACAATGCCATGCTATTTTTCTCTAAGTCTGAAACTTGTTTCAAATTGGTATCTAGCTACAATTTTTTTTATAAGTTTGTGGTGTTACATTCATGTCATGCCATTTGTTGCCATGCTAATTTTCACTCGGTGGAATTACAGGATGTGGTGTTTGCATCTCCGTGGTCACTAGTCGCCCCTCCGCTGTTCGACAAAAGGTGTCCATTTGTTGAGTTTTGTATTAGTCATCTTGTGTATAAATCTTGTATTCATCTTGTGTATAAATATTGTATGTATCTTGTACAAATATCGTCGTAACTTCGACATGAGGGGGGGGGTCGTTAAAACATAACCTCGATAATTTTGATTTTGAGGCATATGAAAACATGATTTGCACGTCGGACAGGCATTAGAGAGGCGGCCCACAAAGTATCCTCTCCCGAAAGATAGGATGACTCATCAGATAAGATTCTAGGCGGCCCGCAAATTTTCATGTTGCTCATTGACTTCGTCATGAGGGGGAGGGGGGTCGTTAAACATAACCCTGATAATTTCGATATAATTTCGGAGGGGAGGAGTCCTCGACGATCGTCTGAAACTGACTGTTATAAAACTTGTCAACTTTGCATGATGTTTGCCACTAATCCATTGCTCATATGCATATGATTCCTTGTTGTGATTAGGTCTATGTTTGCCACTAACCCATCTCTCATGGTTGTATATTGACATGTTGTAATATTTGCAGAAAATATGGACAGAGACTTAGAACAAGAAGAGTTGTTGGGGGATATAATCCGCCACCGAGGTGATATCACCTTGTCATTTCTCAACGACATCGATTGTGAGGAAAGAGAGGATGACGACTCCTGTGATCGAATGGAGGAGGGAGGAGATCATGACGGCTCCGGTGATCGAATGGAGGAGGGAGGAGATCATGACAGCTCCGGTGATCGTTTGGAGGAGGGAGGATATGACGGCTCCGCCGGTGTTGGAGCCTTAACTGTTGCAAAGTCCGCGCGAGGTATATATATATTAATTAAGCCTCTGCTGACTAGATGCATTGTTTGGTATGTACATATATTAACGCTTCTTTCTTCTTTTAGCCCTCCGGATCGAGCCAAACTTCTGTAAGGAGATGAGCCCCGAAGAAAAGGTTGGGCCAGGATGAAAGGTTCACGATCCAAGTAGTCGCTCCAGATGGCCAACCGATTGCTCCAAAGCGGACCAAAGACAAATTTGTACATTAGTGCGGAGTTATTGTTAGGGACAGCATCCCGATCAACATCCAAGAATGGAATAAGAAGAAGGACCCTGAAGTTTCTTATGTCGACGATAGACAGAAAGATGAGCTTTGGAACTCGCTGATGACAAATTTCAGCCTACCGCCAGAGGAGGATCCAAATAACCTAGTTATACAGCGACAGGTCAAGTTGTGGGCTCTTAAGAAGATGGCAGAACTATTCAAGACTGGAAGAAAAGATTGAATGAGTTTGTCGAAAAAGACAAGATTCCAGAATTCACCGGTCAATATGCGAAGATAAAAGATCACTGGCCCGCATTTGTGGCGTACAAGAAATCATAGAAAGCTAAGAAAAGGTCAGAGACAAATAAGCTAAATGCTGCAAAGAAGCAGTATCACCATGTTACGGGGTCAGGTTGCTACAGCAAAGCCCGGCCTACGTGGGACAAAGCTGAGAACGACCTGCTTGCTAAAGGGGTCCAACCAGCGACATTGAACTGGCCCAATCGGGCAAGGACTTGGTTCTTCGGGGTTGGGGGAACTTTGTACCAAGAAACAGGGAACTGTGTTTTCACGAAAGCTCAACTTGAAACACCCATCAAAAAGCTTCAGGAAGCAATCAAGACAGCGCAGGAAGGGAGGTTCCATACCGACAGAGAGAAGGACAAGCTGTCAAAGGCCCTTGGGAATCCTAAACGCCCTGGACGAACACGAGGCACATCAGGCTCCGTTCCGTGGTTCCATGGGTTTGCCGACAGCAGAGCCACTTATAGAAGCTGTAGGAGAAAGAAGGCAGAGGAAGCAGACGAAATGCAGAAGATGGAAGAAAGATTAGCAAAACTAGAGGAATTTGAGAGACAGCGAGCTACCGGCCCACCACCTCAGCGGCACGAAGATCCTTCATTCGATACTGCCCATGAAGCTACCCCACCATCTCAGCGGAAAAGCAGCGTGGCTTGCACGGAGCTCGTTCAGCCTGATATCACGGCTCCTCGCTACCCCGTGGATGCTATCACGGAGAGGGAACATTCTGAGCTAATTACGAAATGCCATAACCTAACCTTGAAGGTGGCGGTCGGCTATGTCTCACCTCGTCGACCTGAGGGAACTTTCCATTTCGCTCCGATTCCAGATGGCGTTGCTGTTGTCGGGGTGGATGAAGTAATGAATGTATTTGAGGGGCTGGAGCTTGACTACCCTACAGGTGAAGGGGAGATTTATCTAGAAAATGCCTTAAGGACTACCTGTCTATGGAGAAAGGAAAACATCGTTCTTCCAAACTAGACGGCGCCTCAGCAGACTCAGTCGGAGGAGGCCCCTCAGTAGACTCCTCACAGTCCAGCTGTATCTCCGCTGCCTCGGTCGTCTTTGGCGCGTCAGCTGTCTCCGCCACCTCAGCTGTCTCCGTCGTGTCAGCAGACTGCGGCGGAGGAGGCCCCTCAGCAGAATCCTCCTCTGCCTCCTCCGCCACGTCAGCGGACTCCGCCTCTTCCGCCGCGTCAGCGCACTCCGCCTCCTCAGCAATGGCAGAAGAGAGCCGCCGCCGCTCCGGCGGCTAGCAGTACAACAAGGAAGAAATTCAAATTTGGTCCAAGCCTCAAGGCTCCTGCCAAGTTACCATATGAGAGGACTGACGAGGAAAACAACGAAATCATGGCTACCGATGTGAAACGCAAGTTTGCTGATACGTCTACAACGTATCTATAATTTTTGATTGTTCCATGCTATTATATTATCTGTTTTGGATGTTTTATATGCATTAAAATGCTATTTTATATTATTTTTGGGACTAACCTATTAACCTAGAGCCCATTGCCAGTTTCTGTTTTTTCCTTGTTTTTGAGCCTCGCAGAAAAGGAATACCAAACGGAGTCCAAACGGAATAAAACTTCACGATGATTTTTCCTGGACTAGAAGACACCCAGGGGACTTGGAGGCCAAGTCAGAAGAGCCACGAGGCGGTGACAAGGGTGACGGGTGCGCCCCCTACCTTCTGGGCCCCTCGGGACTCCCCTGACCTAGCTCTTCCTCCTATATATTCACAAATATTGCAGAACCACCAGAGGCATCCACGAAAACACTTTTCCACCGCCGCAACCTTCTGTTCCCGTGAGATCCCATCTTGGGGCCTTTTCTGGCATCCCACCGGAGGGGGAATCGATCACGGAGGGCTTCTACATCTACTCCATTGCCCTTCCGATGATGCGTGAGTAGTTTACCTCAGACCTACGGGTCCATAGCTAGTAGCTAGATGGCTTCTTCTCTCTCTTTGATTCTCAATACAACGTTCTCCTTGATGTTCTTGGAGATCTATCCAATTTAATCTTCTTTTGCGGTGTGTTTGTTGAGATCCGATGAATTGTGGATTTATGATCAGCTTATCTATGAATATTATTTGAATCTTCTCTGAATTCTTTTATGCATGATTTAATATCTTTGTATTTCTCTTCGAATTATCGGTTTGGTTTGGCCAACTAGATTGGTTTTTCTTGTAATGGGAGAGGTGCTTAGCTTTGGGTTCAATCTTGCTAGATTTCACCCAGTGACAAAGTAGGGGTAGCGAGACACGTATTGCATTGTTGCCATGGAGGATAAAAAGATGGGGTTTTCATCATATTGCTTGAGTTAATTCCTCTACATCATGTCATCTTACTTAAGGCGTTACTCCGTTCTTTATGAACTTAATACTCTAGATGCATGCTGGATAGCGGTCGATGTGCGGAGTAGTAGTAGTAGATGCAGGCAGGAGTCGGTCTACTTGACCCAAACGCGATGCCTATATGCATAATCATTGCCTTGGATATCGTCATAACCTTGCACTTTTCTATCAATTGCTCGACAGTAATTTGTTCACCCACCGTATTATTTGCCTTCATGAGAGAAGCATCTAGTGAAACCTATGGCCCCCGGGTCTATTTTCCATCATATTACTTTGCGATATACTATTTTGCAATCTTTTATTTTCAGATCTATATACCAAAAAAACCCAAAAATATTTTATCTTTTGTTTATCTATCTCTATCAGATCTCACTTTTGCAATTGACCGTGAAGGGATTGACAACCCCTTTATCGCGTTGGGTGCAAGTGTTTGATTGTTTGTGCAGGTGTTGGTGATTTGTGCGTTCTTCTCCTACTGGATTGATACCTTGGTTCTTAACTGAGGGAAATACTTACCTCTACTGTGCTGCATCACCCTTTCCTCTTCAAGGGAAAAATTAACGCAAGCTCAAGAAGTAGTAGGAAGAATTTCTGGCGCCGTTGCCGGGGAAATCTACGCCAAGTCAGGACATACCAAGTACCCATCATAAACTCTCATCTCTTGCATTACATTATTCGCTATTTGCCTCTCGTTTTCCTCTCCCCTACTTCTAAAATGATTTTCAAAAAAATTTGCATTTTTATTCGCCCTTCTTCCGTTCGTCTTTTTCGTTTGCTTTTTGTTTGCTCATGTGTTAGATCTGTTTCTTGCCACCATGTCTGAATCTGGGGAGATTTTCGTTGAAAAGGATAGTAGTAATGATGGGGGGGACTTTGATAATTTTGCTAATATTGATCCTCATGAAGAACCTACTATCCTGCACACTAAAAAACTTCGCATAGCTAGTGGTAATATTATTGGAAAAGGGGTTATTCAAGATTTCTTTACTTGTGCTGGTGTGCTACCCAAGTTAGGTGAATCTATTCTCCATAAAACTAATACCCTTGCGGATGCTATATCTTTGCTTATGCTTGAACTTGAAAGACAATTTGTTCATATGCATCCATGCATACAAAGGATTTTTCTAGAGTCTTCTAATATTGAGCATTCTTCTGTTAAACGCGCTGCTACCATATTTCTAGCTCATCAGTTTAGATTCATTATGAAAGAAGCTAGTGAAAGTTTTGCGCATTATAAGGTAGATGGTGGTCATCCTCCCATAGAGGGGATTCTCTTTAATCAAGAAGAAATAATGCGTTTGCGATCTCTTGATCATGTTGCTTATAATGAAAACTTGTGAAAAAGAGTTCCTACTGATGTTTTAGTTGATAAATTTTCTGAACTTAATGATAGTTTTGCTATACAAAACAACGGATTGGGTTTCTCTCTTGGAAATAAGCTCATGACCTTTTGCCAAAAGAATTCTTACAATGATGAGTTGATCATACAATATAAGGGGCCGAAGGAGGAGCCAATAACTCCCAAGCTTGATCTTAGGGATCCTTATCCCGTAAAATTTAGCCCTTTTGATTACTTTTGCTTACCACAAAGAAAACTTGCTGCTGAACGAAGGGAGTACGAGATGAGTTTTCAAAATTTGCCTTATTATTACTATGACAATACCTAGATCTATGTGTTTTTATGCCTAGCTAAGGGCGTTAAACAATAGCGCTTGTTGGGAGGCAACCCAATTTTATTTTTGTTTTTACTTTTTTGGTTCTGTTTTTCAATAAAATTTTCATCTAGCCTCTGGTTAGATGTGTTTTGGTGTTTTAATTAGTGTTTGTGCCAAGTAAGACCTTTGGGATGGCTTACGGTGATAGTTGATTTGATCTTGCTGAAAAACAGAAACTTTTGCGTCCAGCAACAGAATTTTAATAATTCACTGCAGCATTGAAAACCGCTGAATTTTTTACACGAGATTGATATACAAATTGCCTCTTCTGTCCTTATGTTTCAGAATTTTTGGAGTTACAGAAGTATTAGTGAAGGAAATATGCCCTAGAGGTAATAATAAAGTTGTTATTTATATTTCGTTATATCATGATAAATGTTTATTATTCCTGCTAGAATTGTATTAGCCGGAAACTTGATACATGTGTCGATACATAGACAAAACACTGAGTCCCTAGTAAAGCCTCTACTAGACTAGCTCGTTAATCAAAGATGGTTAAGTTTCCTAACCATAGACATGTGTTGTCATTTGATAAATGGGATCACATCATTAGGGGAACGATGTGATGGACATGACCCATCCGTTAGCTTAGCATATTGATCGTTTAGTTTTATTACTATAGCTTTCTTCATGTCATATACATATTCCTTTGACTATGAGATTATGCAACTCCCGGATACCGGAGGAATACCTTGTGTGCTATCAAACGTCACAACGTAACTGGGTGATTATAAAGATGCTCTACAGGTATCTCCGAAGGTGTTTGTTGGGTTGGCATAGATCGAGATTAGGATTTGTCACTCCGAGTATCGGAGAGGTATCTCTGGGCCCTCTAGGTAATACACATCATAATAATCCTTGCAAGCAATGTGACTAATGAGTTAGTTGTGGGATGATGTATTAAGGAACGAGTAAAGAGACCTGCCGGTAATGAGATTGAACTATGTATGAAGATACCGACGATCGAATCTCGGGCAAGTAACATACCGATGTCAAAGGGAATGACCAAGGTAGTCAGAATCCCGACTCGACTCCTAGAATCCTACGATTTCACGACCCTACGGAAGCATGTCGATCCAGGTCCCACTATGAATCCGGATCTGGTAGAATCCATGTTGAGTCATGATCCAAATCATAGAATCCTGTACAAAACTGTAGAATCCCGACTATGCTATGGACTATGTCCGATTCTAATAATTTGTCTAAGCTTTTGTTTAGTATGCCATCATCCAAACCCCTTTTCACATGCCTCATGGCCCTCCCCTCGCAAACTCAAACACTCAACCACCGACACCTTTGATCTAGCTCTTAGAAACCCTAGGTCAAAACTGAGGATCAGGCTTGTCGACGAATGGAATTGGCATGAGAAGGAGGACGCATCAAGATTGATCGAAGAAGATGAGCAAGACCCTTCAAGGCTCAACACTTCAGGTGAGCTATACAAGTCATCGGCTATTCACATACTCTAAAAGAACCTCCAAAGTAAATTTTGTGCGTTGAAGACTTAGATGTTCTATATATTTCCCTCTCATTTATGTTCCATACATGCAAGCTAGATAGTAGGTTAGCCATAAAAATAAGTGGAATACAACTAGCATTGATGTGTATGTTTTTTGCTCTATATTTAGTGTTAAAACTCTATAGAACCCATATAAATTTCTGGCGTGGATACAAAATATCTTATTTAAGTATATCTAGTAGAATCCTCGATTCCACGACTCGATACTACGAATCGATTCTGCTGAAGGAAAATCGATCCGACTCCGAATCCCGACTCTGACTACCTTGGGAATGACGTATGTTGTCATTACGGTAGGACCGATAAAGATCTTCGTAGAATATGTAGGAACCAATATGAGCATCCAGGTTCTGCTGTTGGTTATTGACCGGAGAGGTGTCTCCGTCATGTCTACATAGTTCTCGAACCAGTAGGGTCTGCACGCATAACGTTCGATGACGATTTTGTATTATATGAGTTATGTGATTTGGTGACCGAATGTTGTTTGGAGTCCCGGATGAGATCATGGACATGACGAGGAGTCTCAAAATGGTCAAGTGGTAAAGATTCATATATAGGACGATAGTATTCAGACACCGGAAGTGTTCCGGGGGTACCGGGTACATATGGTTCACCGGAAAGGGGTTCCGGGCACCCCCGCCAAATAAATGGGCCTTATGGGCCAAGAGAGGGACAGACCAGCCCCTGGTGGGCTGGTGCGCCCCCATATAGGCCAAAATAGGAGGATAAGGAAGGAGGGGAAGGGAGAAGTAAAGGGGAGGATTCGGCCTCCCCCTTTCCTTCTCTCCCCCCCTCTCTTTCCTTCCCCCTCCGACACTTTTGGAAGGGGGGGAGGCCAAATTGTGGGAGGTGCCCAAGTAGGATTACTCCTACTTGGGGCGCCCCTTGCTGCCCCTCTCCCTCTCCCACCTATATATATGTGAAGGGGGCACCGCTAGAACACACAACATTGATTCCTAGCCGTGTGCGGCGCCCTCCTCCACAGTTTACGCCTCCTGTCATATTCACGTAGTGCTTAGGCGAAGCCCTGCGCGGATCACTTCACCATCACCGTCACCACGCCATCGTGCTGACGGAACTCTCCCTCGACACTTTGCAGGATCAAGAGTTTGAGGGACGTCATCGAGCTGAATGTGTGCAGAACTCGGAGGTGCCGTACGTTCGGTGCTTGATCGGTCGGAACGAGAAGAAGTTCGACTACATCAACCGCGTTGTCAAACACTTCCGCTTTCGGTCTACGAGGGTACGTGGACACACTCTCCCCCTCTCGTTGCTATGCATCTCCTAGATAGATCTTGCCGGAGCATAGGAATTTTTTTGAAATTGCATGCTACGTTTCCCAACAGTGGCATCCGAGCCAGGTCTATGCGTACATGATATGCACAAGTAGAACACAAAGAGTTGTGGGCGGTGATAGTCATACTGCTTACCACCAACGTCTTATTTTGATTCGGCGGTATTGTTGGATGAAGCGGTCCGGACCAACCTTACGTGACCACATTCATGAGACCGGTTCCACCGACAGACATGCAACTAGTTTTGCATAAAGGTGGCTGGCGGATGTCTGTTTCTCCAACTTTAGTTGAATCGAATTTGACTATGGCCGGTCCTTGTTGAAGGTTAAAACAGCAAATTTGATGAAACACCATTGTGGTTTTGATGCATAGGTAAGAACGGTTCTTGCTAGAAGCCCGTAGCAGCCACGTAAAACTTGCAACAACAAAGTAGAGGACGTCTAACTTGTTTTTGCAGGGCATGTTGTGATGTGATATGGTCAAGACATGATGTGATATACGTTGTTGTATGAGATGATCATGTTTTGTAAAAGTTATCGGCAACGTGCAGGAGCCTTATGGTTGTCGCTTTATTGTATGAAATGCAAACGCCATGTAATTGCTTTACTTTATCACTATGCGTTAGCAATAGTTGTAGAAGCAATAGTTAGCGAGACGACCACGACGCTACGATGGAGATCAAGGTGTCAAGCCGGTGACGATGGAGATCATGACGGTGCTTTGGAGATGGAGACCAAAGGCACAAGATGATGATGGCCATATCATGTCACATATTTTGATTGCATGTGATGTTTATCTTTTATGCATCTTATTTTGCTTAGTACGGCGGTAGCATTATAAGATGATCCCTTAACAAAATTTCAAGGTATAAGTGTTCTCCCCGAGTATGCACCGTTGCGACAGTTCGTCGTTCTGAGACACCACATGATGATCGGGTGTGATAGGCTCTACGTTCACATACAACGGGTGCAAGACAGTTTTGCACATGCGGAATACTCGGGTTAAACTTGACGAGCCTAGCATGTACAGACATGGCCTCGGAACACTGGAGACTGAAAGGTCGAATGTGAATCATATAGTAGATATGATCAACGTAGAGATGTTCACCATTGAAGACTACTCCATCTCACGTGATGATCGGACATGGTTTAGTTAATATGGATCACGTGATAATTTAGATGACTCGAGGGATGCCTATCTAAGTGGGAGTTCTTAAGTAATATGATTAATTCAACTTAATTTATCATGAACTTAGTCCTGATAGTTTTTGCATATCTATGTTGTAGATCAATGGCCCGTGCTACCGTTCCCTTGAATTTTAATGCGTTCCTAGAGAAAGCTAAGTTGAAAGATGATGGTAGCAACTACACGGACTGGGTCCGTAACTTGAGGATTATCCTCATTGCTGCACAGAAGAATTATGTCCTTGATGCACCGCTAGGTGAAAGGTCTGCTGCAGGAGCAGATGCTGATGTTATGAACATCTGGCAAGCTCGATCAGATGACTACTCGATAGTTCAGTGTGCCATGCTTTACGGCTTAGAATCTGGACTTCAAAGACGTTTTGAACATCATGGAGCATATGAGATGTTCCAGGAGTTGAAGTTAATATTTCAAGCAAATGCCCGAGTTGAGAGATATGAAGTCTCCAACAAGTTCTATAGCTGCAAGATGGAGGAGAACAATTATGTCAGTGAACACATACTCAGAATGTCTGGATATCATAATCACTTGTCTTGGCTGGGAGTTAATCTTCCAATTGATAGTGTTATTGACAGAGTTCTCCAATCACTGCCACCAAGCTATAAAGGCTTCGTGATGAACTATAATATGCAAGGGATGGAGAAAACAATTCCCGAGCTCCTCGCGATGCTCAAAACTGCGGAGGTAGAAATCAAGAAGGAGCATCAAGTGTTGATGGTTAACAAGACCACTAGTTTCAAGAAAAAGGGCAAAGGAAAGAAAGGGAACTTCAAGAAGAATGGCAAGCAAGTTGCCACTCCCGGGAAGAAGCCCAAGTCTAGACCTAAGCCTGAAACTGAGTGCTTCTACTGCAAAGGGACTGGTCACTGGAAGCGGAAATGCCCCAAGTATTTGGCGGATAAGAAGGATGGCAAAGTGAACAAAGGTATATTTGATATACATGTTATTGATGTGTACCTTACTAATGCTCGTAGTAGTGCCTGGGTATTTGATACCGGTTCGGTTGCTCATATTTGTAACTCGAAACAGGGGCTACGGATTAAACGAAGATTGGCTAAGGATGAGGTGACGATGCGCGTCGGTAATGGTTCCAAGGTCGATGTGATCGCCGTCGGCACGCTACCTCTACATCTACCTTCGGGATTAGTTTTAGACCTGAATAATTGTTATTTGGTGCCAGCGTTGAGCATGAACATTATATCTGGATCTTATTTAATGCGAGACGATTAATCATTTAAATCAGAGAATAATGGTTGTTCTATTTATATGAGTAATATCTTCTATGGTCAGGCACCCTTGAAGAGTGGTCTATTTTTGTTGAATCTCGATCATGGTGATACACATATTCGTAATATTGATGCCAAAAGATGCAAAGTTGATAATGATAGTGCAACATATTTGTGGCACTGCCGTTTAGGTCATATTGGTGTAAAGCGCATGAAGAAACTCCATACGGACGGACTTTTAGAATCACTTGATTATGAATCATTTGATGCTTGCAAACCATGCCCCATGGGCAAGATGACTAAAACTCCGTTCTCCGGAAAAATGGAGCGAGCCACTGAATTATTGGAAATAATACATACCGATGTATGCGGTCCGATGAGTGTTGAGGCTCGCGGCGGGTATCGTTATTTTCTGACCTTCACAGATGATTTGAGCAGATATGGGTATATCTACTTGATGAAACACAAGTCTGAAACATTTGAAAAGTTCAAAGAATTTTAGAGTGAAGTGGAGAATCATCGTAACAAGAAAATAAAGTTTCTACGATCTGATCACAGAGGCGAATATTTGAGTTACGAGTTTGGCCTTCATTTAAAATAATGTGGAATAGTTTCACAACTCACGCCACCTGGAACACCACAGCGTAATGGTGTGTCCGAACGTCGTAACCGTACTTTATTAGATATGGATCATATCTATGATGTCTCTTACCGATTACCACTATCGTTTAGGGGTTATGCATTAGAGACAGCTGCATTCACGTTAAATAGGGCACCATCTAAATCCGTTGAGACGACACCGTATGAACTATGGTTTGGCAAGAAACCTAAGCTGTCGTTTCTTAAAGTTTGGGGTTGCGATGCTTATGTGAAAAAACTTCAGCCTGATAAGCTCGAACCTAAATCAGAGAAGTGTGTCTTCATAGGATACCCAAAAGAAACTGTTGGGTACACCTTCTATCACAGATCCGAAGGCAAGATCTTTGTTGCTAAGAATGGATCCTTTCTAGAGAAGGAGTTTCTCTCGAAAGAAGTGAGTGGGAGGAAAGTAGAACTTGATGAGGTAATTGTACCTTCTCTCAATTTGGAAAGTAGCTCATCAGAGAAATCTGTTCCCGTAATGCCTACACCAACTAGAGAGGAAGCTAATGATAATGATCATGAAACTCCAGATCAAGTTACTACCAAACCTCGTAGGTCAACCAGAGCATGTTCCACACCAGAGTGGTACGGTAATCCTGTTCAGGAAGTCATGTTACTAGACCATGACGAACCTACGAACTACGAAGAAGCGATGATGAGCCCAGATTCTGATAAATGGCTTGAGGCCATGAAATCTGAGATAGGATCCATTTATGAGAACAAAGTGTGGACTTTGGTTGACTTGCCCGATGATCGGCGAGCCATAGAGAATAAATGGATCTTCAAGAAGAAGACTGACGCTGATGGTAATGCTACTGTCTACAAAGCTCAACTTGTCGCAAAAGGTTTTTGACAAGTTCAAGGAGTTGACTACGATGAGACCTTCTCACCCGTAGCGATGATTAAGTTTGTCCGAATCGTGTTAGCAATTGCTGCATTTTATGATTATGAAATCTGGCAAATGGATGTCAAAACTGCATTCCTTAATGGATTTCTTAAAGAAGAGTTGTATATGATGCAACCAAGAGGTTTTGTTGATCCTAAAGGTGCTAACAAAGTGTGCAAGCTCCAGCGATCCATTTATGGACTGGTGCAAGCATCTCGGAGTTGGAATATACGCTTTGATGAGGTGATCAAAGCATATGGTTTTATACAGACTTTTGGAGAAGCCTGTATTTACAAGAAAGTGAGTGGGAGCTCTGTAGCATTTCTAATATTATTTGTGGATGACATATTGTTGATTGGAAATGATATAGAATTTCTGGATAGCATAAAAGGATACTTGAATAAAAGTTTTTCAATGAAAGACCTCGGTGAAGCTGCTTATATATTGGGCATCAAGATCTATAGAGAAAGATCAAGACGCTTAATTGGACTTTCACAAAGCACATACCTTAATAAAGTTTTGAAGAAGTTCAAAATGGATCAGTCAAAGAAAGGGTTCTTGCCTGTGTTACAAGGTGTGAAGTTGAGTCAGACTCAATGCCCGAGCACTTCAGAAGACAGAGAGAAAATGAAAGTCATTCCCGATGCCTCAGCCATAGGTTCTATCATGTATGCTATGCTGTGTACCAGACCTGATGTGTGCCTTGCTATAAGTCTAGCAGGGAGGTACCAAAGTAATCCAGGAGTGGATCACTGGACAGCGGTCAAGAACATCCTGAAGTACCTGAAAAGGACTAAGGATATGTTTCTCGTTTATGGAGGTGACAAAGAGCTTGTCGTAAATGGTTACGTCGATACTAGCTTTGACACTGATCCAGATGACTCTAAGTCACAAACCGGATACATATTTATATTGAATGGTGGAGCTGTCAGTTGGTGCAGTTCCAAGCAAAGCGTCGTGGTGGGATCTACGTGTGAAGTGGAGTACATAGCTGCTTCGGAAGCAGCAAATGAAGGAGTCTAGATGAAGGAGTTCATATCCGATTTGGGTGTAATACCTAGTGCATCGGGTCCAATGAAAATCTTTTGTGACAATACTGGAGCAATTGCCTTAGCGAAGGAATCCAGATTTCACAAAAGAACCAAACACATCAAGAGGTGCTTCAACTCCATCCGTGATCAAGTCAAGGAGGGAGACATAGAGATTTGCAAAATACATACGAATCTGAATGTGGCAGACCCGTTGACGAAGCCTCTTCCACGAGCAAAACATGATCAGTACCAAGACTACATGTGTGTTAGAATCATTATAATGTAATCTAGATTATTGACTCTAGTGCAAATGGGAGACTGAAGGAAATATGCCCTAGAGGCAATAATAAAGTTGTTATTTATATTTCCTTATATCATGATAAATGTTTATTATTCACGCTAGAATTGTATTAACCGGAAACTTGATACATGTGTGGATACATAGACAAAACACTGAGTCCCTAGTAAAGCCTCTACTAGACTAGCTCGTTAATCAAAGATGGTTAAGTTTCCTAACCATAGACATGTGTTGTCATTTGATAAATGGGATCACATCATTAGGGGAATGATGTGATGGACATGACCCATCCATTAGCTTAGCATATTGATCGTTCAGTTTTATTGCTATAGCTTTCTTCATGTCACATGCATATTCCTTTGACTATGAGATTATGAAACTCTCGGATACCGGAGGAATACCTTGTGTGCTATCAAACGTCATAACGTAACTGGGTGATTATAAAGATGCTCTACAGGTATCTCCGAAGGTGTTTCTTGGGTTGGCATAGATCGAGATTTGGATTTGTCACTCCGAGTATCGGAGAGGTATCTCTGGGCCCTCTCGGTTATACACATCATAATAAGCCTTGCAAGCAATGTGACTAATGAGTTAGTTGTGGGATGATGTATTACGGAATGGGTAAAGAGACTTGCCGGTAACGAGATTGAACTAAGTATGATGATACTGACGATCGAATCTCGGGCAAGTAACATACCGATGACAAAGGGAATGACGTATGTTGTCATTACGGTACGACCGATAAAGATCTTCATAGAATATGTAGGAACCAATATGAGCATCCAGGTTCCGCTGTTGGTTATTTACCGGAGAGATGTCTCGGTCATGTCTACATAGTTCTTGAACCCGTAGGGTCCGCACGCTTAACGTTCGATGACGATTTTGTATTATATGAGTTATGTGATTTGCAGACCGAATGTTGTTTGGAGTCCCGGATGAGATCACGGACATGATGAGGAGTCTCGAAATGGTCGAGAGGTAAAGATTCATATATAGGACGATAGTATTCGGACACCGGAAGTATTCCGGGGGTACCGGGTACATATCGGGTCACCGGAAAGGGGTTCCGGGCACCCCCGGCAAAGATATGGGCCTTATGGGCCAAGAGAGGGACGGACCAGCCCCTGGTGGGCTGGTGCGCCCCCATATAGGCCGAAATAGGAGGAGAAGGAAGGAGGGGAAGGGAGAAGGAAAGGGGAGGATTCGGCCTCCCCCTTTCCTTCTCTCCCCCCCTCTCTTTCCTTCCCCCTCCGACACTTATGGAAGGGGGGGAGGCCGACTTGTGGGAGGCGCCCAAGTAGGATTACTCCTACTTGAGGCGCCCCTTGCTGCCCCTCTCCCTCTCCCACCTATATATATGTGAAGGGGGCACCGCTAGAACACACAACATTGATTCCTAGCCGTGTGCGGCGCCGTCCTCCATAGTTTACGCCTCCGGTCATATTCACGTAGTGCTTAGGTGAAGCCCTGCGCTGATCACTTCATCATCACCGTCACCACGCCATCGTGCTGAAGGAACTCTCCCTCGACACTTTGCTGGATCAAGATTTCGAGGGACGTCATCGAGCTGAACGTGTGCAGAACTCGGAGGTGCCGTCCGTTCGGGGCTTGATCGGTCGGAACGAGAAGAAGTTCGACTACATCAACCACGTTGTCAAACAGTTCCGCTTTTGGTCTACGAGGGTACGTGGACAGACTCTCCCCCTCTCGTTGCTATGCATCTCCTAGATAGATCTTGCGTGAGCGTAGGAATTTTTTTGAAATTGCATGCTACGTTTCCCAACAATTAGAACAATTCGGATCTTTGCAGACTGTTCTGTTTTTGACAGATTCGGTTTTCTTTGTGTTGTTTGCTTATTTTGAGGAATCTATGGGTAATATCGGTGGGTATGAATCATGGATAAGTTGGAAAACAGTAGATATTACACCAATATAAATAAAGAATGAGTTCACAACAGTACCAAAAGTGGTGATTTTATTTTCTTGTACTAACGGATCTCACGAGTTTTCTGTTGAGTTTTGTGTTGTGAAGTTTTCAAGTTTTTGGTAAAGATTTGATGGACTAAGGAATAAGGAGTGGCAAGAGCCTAAGCTTGGGGATGCCCAAGGCACCCCAAGGTAATATTCAAGGACAACCAAGAGCCTAAGCTTTGGGATGCCCCGGAAGGCATCCCCTCTTTCGTCTTCGTCTATCGGTAAATTTACTTGAGGCTATATTTTTATTCACCACATGATATGTGGTTTGCTTGGAGCGTCTTGTATGATTTGAGTCTTTGCTTTTTAGTTTGCCACAATCATCCTTGCTGTACACGCCTTTTGAGAGGGACACGCATGAATCGCGATTTATTGGAATACTCTATGTGCTTCACATATATCTTTTGAGCTAGGCAATTTTGCTCGAGTGCTTCACTTATATCTTTTTAGGGCACGGCGGTGGTTTTATTTTATAAAAATTATTGAACTCTCATGCTTCACTTATATTATTTTGAGAGTCTTTCTAAACAGCATGGTAATTTGCTTTGGTTATAAATTTTAGTCCTAATATGATAGGCATCCAAGAGGGATATAATAAAAACTTTCATATAAAGTGCGTTGAATACTATGTGAAGTTTGATTCCTTATGATTGTTTTGAGATATAAAGATGGTGATATTAGAGTCATGCTAGTGAGTAATTGTGGATTGTAGAAATACTTGTGTTGAAGTTTGTGATTCCCGTAGCATGCACGTATGGTGAACCGTTATGTAACGAAGTTGGAGCATGAGGTATTTATTGATTGGCTTCCTTATGAGTGGCGGTCGGGGACGAGCGATGGCCTTTTCCTACCAATCTATCCCCCTAGGAGCATGCGCGTAGTACTTCGTTTCGATGACTAATAGATTTTTGCAATAAGTATGTGAGTTCTTTATGACTATTGTTGAGTCCATGGATTATACGCACTCTCACCCTTCCACCTTTGCTAGCCTCTCTAGTACCGCGCAACTTTCGCCTGTGCCATACACCTACCTTTTACCTTCCTCAAAACAGCCACCATACCTACCTATTATGGCATTTCCATAGCCATTCCGAGATATATTGCCATGCAACTTTCCACCGTTCCGTTTTATTATGACACGTTCCATCATTGTCATATTGCTTTGCATGATCATGTAGTTGACATAGTATTTGTGGCAAAGCCACCGTTCATAATTTTTATACATGTCACTCTTGAGTCCTTGCACATCCCGGTACACCGCCGGCGGCATTCATATAGAGTCATATTTTGTTGTAAGTATCGAGTTGTAATTCTTGAGTTGTAAGTAAATAAAAGTATGATGATCTTCATTATTAGAGCATTGTACCATGTGAGAAAAAAAATAAAAGAGACCAACGAAGCCCACAAATAAAATAAAAGAGGCCAAAGAAGCCCACCAAAAAAATGAGAGAAAAGAAAGAAGGGGCAATGTTACTATCCTTTTTCCACACTTGTGCTTCAAAGTAGCACCATGATCTTCATGATAGAGAGTCTCCTATGTTGTCACTTTCATATACTAGTGGGAATTTTTCATTATAGAACTTGGCTGGTATATTCCAATGATGGGCTTCCTCAAATTGCCCTAGGTCTTCGTGATAAAGCAAGTTGGATGCGCACCCACTTAGTTTCTTTTTTGAGCTTTCATAAACTTATAGCTCTAGTGCATCCGTTGCATGGCAATCCCTACTCACTCACATTGATATCTATTAATGGGCATCTCCATAGCCCGTCGATACGCCTAGTTGATGTGAGACTATCTCCTTCTTTTTGTCTTCTCCATAACCACCATATTCTATTCCACCTATAGTGCCATGTCCGTGGCTCACGCTCATGTATTGCGTGAAAGTTGAAAATGTTTGAGAACATCAAAAGAATGAAACAATTGTTAGGCTTGTCATCGGGGTTGTGCATGATTTGAGTACTTTGTGTGACGAAGATGGAGCATAGCCAGACTATATGATTTTGTAGGGATAACTTTCTTTAGCCATGTTATTTTGAGAAGACATGATTGCTTTATTAGTATGCTTGAAGTATTATTGTTTTTATGTCAATATTGAACTTTTGTTTTGAATCTTATGGATCTGAACATTGATGCCGCAATAAAGAAGTTACATGGATAAGTATGTTAGGTAGCATTCCACATAAAAAATTCTATTTTTATCATTTACCTACTCGAGGACGAGCATGAATGAAGCTTGGGGATGCTTGATACGTCTCCAACGTATCTATAATTTTTGATTGTTCCATGCTATTATATTATCTGTTTTGGATGTTTTATATGCATTAATATGCTATTTTATATTATTTTTGTGACTAACCTATTAACCTAGAGCCCAGTGCCAGTTTCTATTTTTTCCTTGTTTTTGAGCCTCGCAGAAAAGGAATACCAAACGGAGTCCAAACGGAATAAAACTTCAGGATGCTTTTTCTTGGACCAGAAGACACCCAGGGGACTTGGAGTCCAAGTCAGAAGAGCCACGAGGCGGCGACAAGGGTGGAGGGCGCGCCCTGGGGGGGGAGGGCGCCCTCTACCTTGTGGGCCCCTCGGGACTCCCCTGACATAGCTCTTCCTCCTATATATTCACAAATATTCCAGAACCACCAGAGGCATCCACGAAAACACTTTTCCACCGCCGCAACCTTCTGTTCCCGTGAGATCTCATCTTGGGGCCTTTTCCGGCATCCCGCCGGATGGGGAATTTATCACGGAGGGCTTCTACATCAACTCTATTGCCCTTCCGATGATGCGTGAGTAGTTTACCTCAGACCTGCGGGTCCATAGCTAGTAGCTAGATGGCTTCTTCTCTCTCTTTGATTCTCAATACAACGTTCTCCTTGATGTTCTTGGAGATCTATCCGATGTAATCTTCTTTTGCGGTGTGTTTGTCGAGATCCGATGAATTGTGGATTTATGATCAGCTTATCTATGAATATTATTTGAATCTTCTCTGAATTCTTTTATGCATGATTTAATATTTTTGTATTTCTCTTCGAATTATCGGTTTGGTTTGGCCAACTAGATTGGTTTTTCTTGCAATGGGAGAGGTGCTGAGCTTTGGGTTCAATCTTGCTAGATTTCACCCAGTGACAAAGTAGGGGTAGCGAGACACATATTGCATTGTTGCCATCGAGGATAGAAAGATGGGGTTTTCATCATATTGCTTGAGTTAATTCCTCTACATCATGTCATCTTACTTAAGGCGTTACTCCGTTCTTTATGAACTTAATACTCTAGATGCATGCTGGATAGCGGTCGATGTGTGGAGTAACAGTAGTAGATGCAGGCAGGAGTCGGTCTACTTGACACGGACGTGATGCCTATATGTATAATCATTGCCGTGGATATCGTCATAACCTTGCGCTTTTATATCAATTGCTCGACAGTAATTTGTTCACCCACCGTATTGTTTGCCTTCATGAGAGAAGCCTCTAGTGAAACCTACGGCCCCCGGGTCTATTTTCCATCATATTACTTTCCGATATACTATTTTGCAATCTTTTATTTTCAGATCTATATACCAAAAAAACCCAAAAATATTTTATCTTTTGTTTATCTATCTCTATCAGATCTCACTTTTGCAATTGACCGTGAAGGGATTGACAACCCCTTTATCGAGTTGGGTGCAAGTGTTTGATTGTTTGTGCAGGTGTTGGTGATTTGTGCGTTCTTCTCCTACTGGATTGATACCTTGGTTCTTATCTGAGGGAAATACTTACCTCTACTGTGCTGCATCACCCTTTCCTCTTCAAGGGAAAAACCAACGCAAGCTCAAGAAGTAGCATTTGCACGAAAACTTCCACCTCCAAAGGAGAAAATAGATCGGGTAAAAGCAAATCGCACTCTGGATGCCCTTATGCGACCACCTCCGCCTCCGCCACTATCACACTATGATCGCTGTATTGCAAAGACATATCAAGAAGTTGTGATCGGTCGAAAAGTAGCAGTACTGGTGCAAGAAGTGGGAGAACAATTCCCCAGCTCGGTGAAGAGGAAAAGCAATCGTGCCCCCCGCTCAAGGTGTTTACCGAAATCGCTAATGATCCGAGGGTAGCGGCCGCTGGTCCTGGTTTCACTCTTAGTGATTACGTAGGCGATGATGTACAGTTCGAATTCGCTAAAGGTAGCCTTTAATTACGAGCACAGGAAGCATCACGTCAAACCTGAACTGGAACCACATCTATCAACGGTCATGCGAAGATTACATAAATGGTACTTGGAAACCTGCAAGGATGGGACGGGCAGTATCTTGGTGGGAATTAAAGATGAGCACGGCTTCATTGGAGTCGACGCGATCTACGTTGAATTTGAAGAACTCTTTCAGTTATACAATCAAGCCGCCCTCGACAAAAGTATCATCAGTTGCTATTGTCTGTAAGTATTATTTCTGTAATTAAGTCTCTAGCTCAGCTTGTTCATTGCATGTATATAATTATCCTCGCTATATTATGTAGACTGAAGCTCCTCGAAAGCAAAAGAGGACAAATCTATGACATTGCGTTCATTAACCCAAATACCGTAATTGAATGGTCGGTATAGAACACCCCCGACGATACTGAGAAAAACTTGCTAAAGGCATTCCTTCGACTACAAAACAAAAGGGAAATACTCTTTTCTTACAACTTCAAGTGAGTGTTACTGTCTTCTGCATATTCAGTTTCGCTTACTCGAGGTTAAGTGTAATTGATGAGTTATGCGCGCGCAGGTTCCACTTTATTCTGCTAGTCATTTAGCTTGACGCGGGAGTAGTAACTGTCTTGGACTCGAGACGTAAACAGGCTACGGAGTTTGCGGACATGATTGAAATGCTCCAGAAGTAAGTTCAATTATTATCACACTATATCGGCAACTTTCATTCATTTTCTGATATCAAGTAATCATTTTCTTTGCCGGGCAGGATTTGGAAAAAGTTCATCACGCGGGTTAGGGGTGATTGGAGACCGGAGCTGCGATTTGCACAACCCAGAGTAAGAGCCTGTTTGGGACTGCTCTGCTCCTTAAAATTCAGCTCCGCTCCGAAAAACACAAGCCAAACGGGGTAGCTCCACGATATGCCGCTCCACAAAAAAACTAGAATCTGGGGTACAACTCCCAGTTTTTTATGAAGCTCTTTAGTGGGTGCTCCAAAAAACTCTAGACGCTGGAGTTGGGTGAAAATTACCCACCACTGCCACCAGTAAGTGGCTACCCCTTCGTTTCTCCACCCTCAACCAATCAAATAGATCCTTTCCACTAAATTTCTCATTCTTAAAACTGGAGCTACATGGAAGCCAAACATTCTTTTTGGTAGTGCTACAACTTCTGGATGAAACTGCTCCAAAGTGAATTTAGTGAAGCGAAACTGATTTTGGTGAAGCCGAGCAGTCCCAAACTGGCCCTAAGTAGTACTAGCTAGTTCCGTGCATCTCTCATTGATTCTAGTTTCAATATCATTATCATGGTTGATTATCATTTTGATTGAACTCTATTCTCTTAAAATGCATGTGGCAGGAAGCCAGAACTAATTTATGTGGATACTACGTTTGCGAGTTCATTCGTCAACAGACCACTGAGAGGGGCTTCACTAAACAACAATTTAAAGTATGTAAACAATATTCACAATTTTATTTTATCACCATCAATTGTGTTGATTTCATTCATATATATATTGACCCCCCTTCTTTAAATTAGACCTGGCGGAAGCGGGACGAACTCCTGCCAGCTGATCGCCTACGAGCAATTTAAGAAGAATTGGCGGGATTCTTTGTTGATCCTGTCATCCCTAAAGACGGAGAATACCATCGGGATATGCTATGCGATTTTGGTAATTAGATATTAGGGATTGTAAGATATGTTGTATTGTATATATGCATCAACGTGTACTATATGTAGTAGCGTCGAATTGATATACGAAAACTTGTTGGTCGACCAACAAGCACGGAGAAAGAGAGGTCACTTTCTCTATATATTGAGCATGCATGACGATATTGTGTAATTAATGGTTCCTTCATTGCTTATTAGCTAGCGTCGAGTTCTCTCTATATGTAGTAGCTAGCGTCGACCAAGCACGGAGAAAGAGAGGTCACTTCTCTCTATATGTAGTAGCTAGCTAACACAATATGAAACCCCTGAACCCTCCAAAACCCCTAAAGCCCTCCTTTCATAAAAAAAAACCAGCGCCTGGTAGCTGCTGACGCGTGGCTGCCTTTTAGTCCCGGTCGGTGTTACCTACCGGAACTAAAGGTCCTCCTGCCTGGGCGCCAAACAGCGGCCATGTGAAGCACCTTTAGTCCTGGTTCGTAACCCAACCGGGACTAAAAGTGGGGGCCTTTAGTCCAGATTGTTTAGTCCCGGTTGCAGAACCAGGACTAAAGGGACTAAAAGCCCTCTGGAACCAGGACTAAAGGTCAGTTTTCTACTAGTGTGGGTCCAGCCATGTGCCCCCGCGGGAGTCGCCGGCCTCCGAGATGCCGCCGCCTCGCCACCTGGGGCCATCGACCTGGCATCTGCAGCCCTCCGCTTGAGAAACGGACACGAGCTTTCCCCGTCTCCTCCTCTGGTGGTGGCGAGGGAGATGGAGGAGGAAGGCGGGTGGCGGCGCTGAAAACCCTAGTCGCCCCCAAGTCGCACTGGAGGGCAATGCAGGGCCCAAAGGGTTATCACTCGATCCAGATAGCTAGCAAGGCAGTGCCGAAAGTGTGATCCAAAGGCTCCATAGGCATGGCAAGCAACGGTCCGTAATGCTATGGCACATGGAGATAATCATTTAAAGGTGTCCCTATGCAATTTTAAGTGCACTTTTCTTGTGTGAATCTAGATACGTGGCCCTAGGCTTTGGGGAAGTGGCTATCACTGGAATCCGATATGAATCTTCAGTCCCACCATCTAAACCTGACTAGGCCCGCGGGTCGTCTCGTCCCACTAGCTATCCTGGCTCCGCCACTGCCATGTTGGGTTATGCAGACTGTCACTGCCGGGCGACTTACACACAATAATTGCCTATCTATTCATGCAAGAAAAGAAAACTAGGCGGTACAGAGTTGTTTACTTATGTGACTGTGATAGGAGAAATCTGAACACACTAATTTCTTGTGGCCAAATTTGGCATATCACAACGGAACCCATGGATGTCAAACGCCCTCCATGGGGCAGCTAACATACTCCTATAATACAATCACCAATGATCACAAACAAAAATCTAAGAAGAAAATGGAAGGATTACAAGCTTTGCTTAGCAAGCGTAGATCGATGTGTGCCGACGGCATATATATGCCGACGATTGCCGTCGGCATAGATCGAGGTGTGCCGCCTGCTTTTGTATGCCGACGGTTTTTCCATGTTTGACCGTCCCGACAAAAAGCCGTCAGCATAGTGGGTTATTCCGGTAGTGTTACAAGCTTTGCTTAGCCGTTCTTTTTCATTTTCCATAACTGTCAAGAAAATAAAGAAAGCAACATAAATGGTCCACGTACACATCCTACATAGCTGTCCACCCATTTCTTCTCTGGATAATAAAAAAGGGCTTGTCATCAACGATCTACCTAAGATTCCCCACTTCCTAATCCAGATGTTCTCTGTGAATAGTGTTCCCATAATTATTTGTTCCAAAGACCTTGGTCACTTCCTTCTGTGAGAGAGGACACAATTTAAAGTAAAATAAGCTGGCTATTTTGGTAAGCTCAAGACCATAGTCTTGCACGTGTCCTTTTGTCTGGACCTTTTTTGATCCTCGATCGGTGGCAGCCCCCCTTACTGATGCTGACGTCCGGGAGCTCTCGGGGCTGCCCCTCCCTGCAGCTATCCCGCACGAGACGGCGCCAATGTTCGCCTTGCTCTGTTACTGGAACATATGGAAGCACCGGAACGGTGTCGTGTTCTGGGAGCGCAGGCCGGACCTGCTGCACCTGCACCGTATGTGCCGAGAGGACACTCGGGCTTGGCGTGTGCGTCTACACCCTGCTCATCATTCTCACGTGGAGTGCGGGCTGTCTTGCCTAGTCAGCTAGTTTGCTGCCACATGCACACCACCTAACTCTCTCTAAACCATGTCTTTGATGTAAAACTTGGTCGCTTGGGTCCTTTTGAATACAAAATTCAGGTGGGAACCTCTCCCCCCCTTGAAAAAAAAAAGAAGAATTTCATGAAGGTTCAACACATCTCGGTGAGATTACGGATATTTAGTTGATTTCAGTGACCCCCAAAATATTCACGTTTGGCTCAAACAACAATTGGTAAACCAGATTTCGGGGGAATTTTTTTGACTTTATCACCATTTCAAAGATTTATAGATATTCCTAACAATATAAATAAAAATGGCATGAGAACTAAGGCACAAGGATATTTGTCATCTTCTCTTCACGCATATATACTAGTTGATTTTTTTTCTCTACCAGTACAACAGGTTGTACAACGAAAATTACAGTGACATGACCCTTTGAAAAAAAGGAACTACTTCATTCAAAAAAAAAAACTACGCTCTTAATCTTCATTACTACCAGAACGGGCCGCAGGCCAATGTGCAGCGGTGTATGTCTATAGCAGTAATTACTAAATTGATGCATGTGCCGCAAATCAGCCGCAGAACGGCTTGTACACTTTCAGAGCTTAGATGATGTCGGCGATGGAGGCCGCGGCGGCGGCGATGGACACAATGAGGCATCCGACGGAGAGCATCTTAAGGCCGATCCACTGCATGCTCCCGCGGGGCACGCCTCGCTGCTTGATGTACATCTCGACGGGGAAGTAGACGGTGAGCGGCCAGAAGGAGACAGCGCCGAGGAGTCCCACGACGCTGCAGAAAAACGGGAGCAGCATGGCGAAGACGGTGGTGAGGCAGACGAACGCCGAGCGCCACGTGAGCCGGAACACGCTGAGCGTGAATGGCCCCACCCGGAACTCGCGGGAGATGAATACGCTGTCGGGCCATGTGGACGCAGCCCAGCGCTCGACGAAGGCGAAGATGGGCTGGCAGAAGACCTGGTAGGCGCCGACGAGGTGCACGACGATGGCCACGTTGGCGATGTCCAGCAGCCAGAAGGGCGCGTAGAATCCGAAGCTGGTGAGGAGGTTGTCGGGGGCCGCGTCGCCGAACGCCGTGTACCCCATGCACCCGCACAGCATGTAGAACACCGTCGTTGTGGCCACGCTCAGCCGTGTCGCCTGCTTCATCACCTTTGCCTCCGACGGCGGCGGCGCCCTGATCGTGTCCTGAGAAGTACCCATATGTCAGCGACAACAAAAACAGAGCAAACCGAATTACACTCACTAAGAAGAGCAGAGGTCGGTCATGGATTACGTACTTGGATTTCGATGAGGATGTTGGAGAAGGAGTAGGCGAAGGCGATGCCGCCGAAGGCCTGCAGGCTGCGCCACACCTTCTGCGTCGCTGTGATACCGGCGCCGATGCTGCTGATGCCAGTGAGGCTGCCCTTAATTCCACCATTGGCTGCAATTCCATGGGAGGTAGCACAAGTAAGGATCTTCCAACGACAAATTAAGCCAAAGAAAAGGTGCTCTGTTTCGACGATATACATATGGTCTGGGCGACCCCAAGGGAGAGTCCAATGCCGGAGTAGGTGAAAGACATGATGGCGGCGACGATGGAGAGCCACCATATCTGATCAAAGTCGGGGATCTGCGAGAAGACAATCTGCAGGAGCCCGAAGAGGATCATGTATGGTTTGCTGGAGCTCTTGCACGGGTCGGCGTGTCCATTGGCGTGGAAGCAGTCGGCCCTCTTGATGGCCCGCATGCTGATGGAGGACGCGATAGTGTACCCGATGGCGACACCGACGAGGTTGGTGTACTGGATGACACCGCAGAAGATGACCTTGGGACCACCAAGGTTAGAGCGGACGGCGCCCATGTAGGTGTAGTTGCGCTTCCCCATCGCCGGGTCCCCCGTGCGGTAGCACTCGGCGAGAAGCGTGGAGGTGTAGTAGATGACGGCGGCAAAGAGAAGCATGACTGTGGGGCCAGCCACCCAACCGAGCTGCGCTATGGCCCAGGCCTGCGAGAGCACACCGGAGCCGATGACGGCGGTGATGATGTGCGCACTCGCGGTCCAGAAGGTGCCGGAGCGGCGTGGCCGCCCGTCGTCATCCATCCACGCCACGTCACCAGCGTTCCCGGCCTCCACCGACACCTCCATCGGCGCCACCACTTTCTTGCTGCCGTCGTTGCCTACCGCCATCACTTAAACTGTACTACTCGACAATTCTCAGCTAGCTTAGCTTCTCGTAGAGAGAAGTGATAGAATTAGGCGCGCGTGGCAGGAAGGTGCTCAGCTCAGCTTAGCTAGGAGGCGTGTGTCTCTCTGGGGAAATGGGAGGGAAGAGGGGAGGTGTATATATAGGGGCTTTGGCAGGAAAGGCAGAAGTGCGCATAGTCGATTATGCGTAATTGGACATATTGTTCGTTCACCCCATATATTCCGGTCACAAGTACTAGTGTACATTCTTGGGAAGGAATTGTTTGCCCTTTATTAGTGAAACTAGTCGTCAACCCGTGCGTCCGCACGGATGAGCTTTTTTATATGCATAATGCATATTTATTGAAATTTTTGAAGAAAATTTATTCCTTTAGGAAACACTAACGCGGATGCGGCTGAGATAGGACGGCTGCTACGCGTGGGATCCAACGGCTCTCGAGCCGGCTGATCCGATCTATGCGTCAGCAGGCCAATGCGTAGAGCACACATATAATAATATGGCCTATACCGCTGTCTCTACCATCTGTATTAGCACACAAAACCAACAAATCCTAAATTTATATATGCATAATGTGATAGCCAAGTAATCTCCATGGAGATGTCAATCTCGTAAGTGAGAATGTTAAAGAATCAGATTACAGACCAATGCAAAGGGAGATAAAACTATCATTATGTCATTCTTGAACATACCATAACTTGCTTCAAAAAACATACTATAATCCTGGCAAGTAGGGTTCACATACAATCATTCAAATTCATCAGAAAACTGACATAATATTTCTAACGGAGAAACATGCAAGCTGGCATGAATCTTGTCATTGCAGCCGCAATAATTTTAAGGCTGCTCGAATCCAAAATGTTAACTTAAACTTCTCTGTTGTATACAATAAATTTAGTAAATATGTCATTATTTGAGATGAAATACCAACAGGGGGATCAAAAATATAAGAGAGGAGAAAAGGAGGTATTCAAATTTAAATGTCATAGATCGTAGTCAAAAATCTACTGTTCTATACTATGAAAAAATGCTTCATGCATTTAGTAAACTGACAGAGTTAAATAATATATTTAGATTTTGAAAGATAGTCGAGTCTGGTAATTATAATGAAGATACATTGTCCACCTCCACCTTCACTATCACATAGATCGATATGTAGGACCAAATGTTACAGGATAAGAAAGTGAAACACATAGTTACAGGTTAATGATAAGAGTTGTACATGGGAATGCTAGATGAGTTGTCTGCGACTGATCGGTTATCAGCCTTGGATGGTGCCTTGCTTCCTTCAGATGATGCTACAGAGTACCGCAGTATTGTTGGTGGCTTGCAGTACTTGACTATCACACGGCCGGACATCTCCTATGCGGTAAACCGTGTGTGCCAGTATCTTCATGCTCCTCGGACTTCACACTGGTCAGTTGTGAAGCGTATACTGCGTTATCTCTCTCATACTATCTCCTATGGCTTGCATTTTCGGTCTACCTCCTCGAGTGCTCTCTCGGCGTTCTCTGATGCAGATTGGGCTGGAAGCCTGGATGACCGGCGATCCACGGGGGGCTATGCTGTCTTCTTTGGTCGCAACTTGATCGCCTGGAGTGCACGCAAGCAGACCACAGTATCTCGAAGTAGCACTGAAGCAAAGTACAAGGCGGTTGCCAATGCCACAGCTGAGCTCATTTGGGTACAGTCTTTGTTGAGAGCGTTGGGAGTCTCTTAGGAGCAGCCACCGATTCTTTGGTGTGATAATATTGGTGCGACGTATCTTTCATCTAATCCAGTTTTCCATGCTCGTACCAAGCACATCGAAGTTGACTATCACTTTGTGAGGGAACGTGTTGCACAGAAGTTTCTTCATATCAAGTTCATCTGCTTCAAAGATCAACTTGCTGACATCTTCACGAAGCCACTTCCACAACCTCAGTTTGAAAGTTCTAGGCGCAATTTTAACTTGCTTTGTACTTCAGGCCGCAGTTAAGATTGAGGGAGGGTGTTAGACAATGTTTATACGTAGCTTCTGTGTATACCCTGTATCTTGTATTTGTACACTTTCTGTACTCTTATATATATATTAGATAGCCACATCCGTATCGGGTGTCGTGCAGTTTCCCACAATTCTACGTTTTACATCTGTAGCCCCCCTTGTCCAAGTGTACAACATACGTGCGCCGACCAGGTCCACGCAAGCTGAACTCATCACCAAGCATGGCGTTGAAGGAATTCCTAGCATAACATGGGACAACCTGGGCACACTCGAAAAAAATAGGGTGAACATGAAAAAATGACGCAAAAACATAAGCTAAAATAGTTCATCGAAAAAATATAAAAGGTTCATATCCATGTGGAGCTGAGACAAAAGAAAATACTAGTGAACTTTCGAACTAGCTCGACAGAAAGATGTTGAAAGTTGAACTCTTCTCATGCTTGCTAAGGCAGGGGCCGGCAAATGCACTTGCAGCCTAGGCACTCCATCTACGTTTTTTTTAATGAAAAAACTGAGCTGAGCTGCAACAGAGGTTAGTACTGACATACAAATGAATAACACAAAAGGTAAAAAAAAAGATAAAAAGATGAAACCGAAAAAAAAATCTTAATTAGAGAGGCTAAAACACTGAACCCTTGGAACTTTGAGTAGTATAAAATCCTGACCATTTGACAAAGGCGAATTAAAAATTAATTGTGTAGATTTCCCTAAAAAGAAATACATTCAACCTTTCATCATCCCACCCCTCCTCCATGGGCAAATTACTATGTGATTCTAAAAAAAATCACTTCAAATGATGATAGGGAATGTGATTCCATTAAGAAGAGGCGCTCACCCGAGAGCTAGTCTAGGAGCCGGCCTCGCGACCACATGGAGGCATCACTACAAACGACTTGCACGAAGCACGAAGCACACCATGCCGACTACAGCACCGCCGCCCTAGGAAACCCAAGCAAAGAGGGAAAGCTACAATGGGCAATCGAAGACAAAAGAACAGCACTGAGGCCGAGCCTAGGTGACGAACACATCGAAAACAAGGTCAGCCTTCACAAAGAGGAACCGGGCACTAGGCGACGCAGATGTGCCGCAGCCGCCAGGAAGGGGAACCCTATCCCCTTCTAACCACGGACGAGGAGGTCGAGCCGCAGGGACATTACGGCGCACGCCGGAATGAAGAGCACCACCAAAGCAAGGCGCCGGACCTGCAAGAAATAGCATTGCACGCCCCCGCCACACTAAACTCAAAGCCGTCAGTGAGCTCCACACCACGGAACCACTCATCCAGACCAGCATTCCCCAGACCATGTCTCCAAGGGGAACATGACAAGCATGTCGCCGTCGCCGCCCAATCCACTGGATTTTGAGGTTTCGCTCGGGAAAGTGGCCGGAGGTGGGAGGAAGAGTCCTCGGCCGTGCCTCGAGGGAGTGAATTGGCACCTTGGGTGTTGCAGCTGCCATTGCTGGACCAGCCAGCCAGGGGTTTCCCCCGGACCCAGACATGTACTACCTACACCAAGCCGACAAGAGGACCGGCGACCGAGGCCGCCGGGCACCAGGGTTGACGAGGAGGAGTGGGCCAGAGAGGAGGGAGGGGGCCGTACCTTCAGATCTGGGGACTGAAGCCAATAAAGGTCCTACGCCTCGACTATTGTCCGCCAAATCCTCGCCGCCAACGCGATCGAGCGGTCCGGCCACGTGCCCCCGGGGCATTGCCTGCCTCCGAGACGCCGCCGCCTCGCCACTTGGGGCCGCCGACCTAGCATCTGCAGCCCTCCGCTTGAGAAACGGACGCGAGCTTTCCCCGCGTCCTCCTCTGGTGGCGGCGAGGGAGATGGAGGAGAAAGGGGGGTGGCAGCGCTGAAAACCCTAGTCGCCCCCAAGTCGCACTGGGGGGACAATGCGAGGGCCCAAAGCGTTATCACTCGATCCAGATAGCTAGCTAGGCAGTGCCGAAAGTGTGATCCAAAGGCTCCAAAGGCATGGCAAGCAACGGTCCATAATGCTATGGCACATGGAGATAATCATTTAAAGGTGTCCCTATGCAATTTTAAGTGCACTTTTCTTGTGTGAATCTAGATACGTGGCCCTAGGCTTTGGGGAAGTGGCCCGCGGGTGTCCCTATCCGATACGAATCTTCAGTCCCACCATCTAAACCTGACTAGGCCCGCGGGTCGTCTCGTCCCACTAGCTATCCTGGCTCCGCCACTGCCATGTTGGGTTATGCAGACTACACACAATTATTGCCTATCTGTTCATGCAAGAAAAGAAAACTAGGCGATACAGAGTTGTTTACTTATGTGACTGTGATAGACGTAGTTTTGTTAGGAGAAATCTGAACACACTAATTTCTTGTGGCCAAATTTGGCATATCACAACGGAACCCATGGATGTCAAACGCCCTCCATGGGGCAGCTAACATACTCCTATAATACAATCACCAATGATCACAAACAAATATCTAAGAAGAAAATGGAAGGATTACAAGCTTTGCTTAGCCGTTCTTTTTCATTTTCCATAACTGCCAAGAAAATAAAGAAAGCAACATAAATGGTCCTCGTACACATCCTACATAGCTGTCGACCCATTTCTTCTCTGGATAATAAAAAAGGGCTTATCATCAACGATCTACCTAAGATTCCCCACTTCCTAATCCAGATGTTCTCTGTGAATAGTGTTCCCATAATTATTTGTTCCAAAGACCTTGGTCACTTCCTTTTGTGAGAGAGGACACAATTTAAATTAAAATAAGCTGGCTATTTTTGTAAGCTCAAGACCATAGCCTTGCACGTGTCCTTTTGTCTGGACCTTTTGGTCCTCGATCGGTGGTGGCCCCCCTTGCTGACGCTGACGTCCGGGAGCTCTCGGCACTGCCCCTCCCTGCAGCTATCCAGCACCAGACAGCGCCAATGTTCGCCGTGCTCTGCTACTGGAACATATGGAAGGACCGGAACGGTGTCGTGTTCTGGGAGCGCAAGCCAGACCGCTGCACCTGCGCCGTATGTGCCGAGAGGACACTCGGGCTCGTCATTCTCACGACGAGTGCAGGGCGCCCCCCCCCCCCCCCCCCCCCCCCCCCCCCCCCCCCCACCACCACCTAACTCTCTCTAAACCATGTCTCGGCTGTAAAACTTGGTCGTTTGGGCCTTTTTGAATACAAAATTTAGGTGGGGAACCTCTCCCCCCTTGAAAATTCAAAAAAAAAAAAAGGGATTTTATCAAGGTTCAACACATCTCGTTGAGATTACGGATATTTAGTTGATTTCAGTGACCCCCAAAATATTCACGTTTGGCTCAAACAACAATTGGTAAACCTGATGTCGAGGGAATTTTTTTGACTTTATCACCATTTCAAAGATTTACAGATATTCCTAACAATATAAATAAAAATGGCATGAGAACTAAGGCACAAGGATATTTGTCATCTTCTCTTCATGCATATATACTAGTTGATTTATTTTTCTCTACCATTACAACAGGTTGTACAACGAAAATTACACTGGCATGACCCCTTGACAAAAAAGGTACTATTTCATTCGCAAAAAAAAAACACCTACGCGCTTAGTCTTCATTACTACCAGAGGCCACCAACGGGCCGCAGGGCCTCAGTGCAAACATCTCTCGGCGAATGTGCAGCGGTGTATGTGTATTGCAGTTATAACAAAATTGATGCACGTGCGCCAAATCAGCCGCTGAACGGGAGCAGCATGGCGAAGACGGTGGTGAGGCAGACGAACGCCGACCGCCACGTGAGCCCGAACACGCTGAGCGTGAATGGCCCCACCCGGAACTCGCGGGAGATGAATACGCTGTCGGGCCATGTGGACGCAGCCCAGCGCTCAACGAAGGCGAAGATGGACTGGCAGAAGACCTGGTTGGCGCCGATGGCCACGTTTGCGATGTCCAGCCGCCAGAAGGGCTCGTGGAAGCCGAAGCCGGTGAGGAGGTTGTCGGGGGCCGCGTCGCCGAATGCCGCGTACCCCATGCACCCGCACAGCATGTAGAACACCGTCATCGTCGCTACGCTCAGCCTTGTCGTCTGCTTCATCACCTTTGCCTCAGACGGCGGCGGTGCCCTGATCGTGTCCTGAGAAGTACCCATATGTTAGCGACAACAAAAACAGAGCAAACCGAATTACACTCACTAAGAAGAGCAGAGGTCGGTCATGGATTACGTACTTCGATTTCGATGAGCATGTTGGAGAAGTAGTAGGCTAAGGCCATGTCGCCAAAGGCCTGCAGGCTGCGCCACACCTTTTGCATTGCTGTGATACCGGTGCCAATGCTGCTGATGCCGGTGAGGTTGCCCTTAATTCCACCATTGGCCGCAATTCCATGGGAGGGAGCACAAGTAAGGATCCGCCGGCATAGGTTCGGGCTAGGGGAGAGCAGGAGCCGCCACGTGTCACCTATGCCGACGGTCTTTTGGTAAGCCGTCAGCATAGAAGACACGTGGCGGCTCCTAGGAGCTCGGCCACAACCTATGCCGACGGCAATGCCGTCGGCATATGTGTGACCAATTTTTTTTTGCTGGCTTTTTGGTTATGCCATGCAAATTCAAATATATATACATTCATACAGAAAGATCATCATCATCTCCAGAACATCATCTACATAATATGAAATATCATCACCATGTACATCATAATCATCTAAAGATCATCATCATGTAAAAGATCATCATCATCTACATCATAATCATCTAAAGATCATCATCATGTAAAAGATCATCATCATCTACATCATCATCATCTAAAGATCATCATCATCTAAAAGATCATCATCGTCGTCAAAACGTCATCAATAGCATCATTGTCGAAACATCATGAACATAAGTATGAAACATCATCATCATCATCTAAAGAACATAAGGATGAAGTATGGAACATGGAAAGCATGAGCAAAATGATTAAGCGCCACCACCACCACTAGCATCAGCGCCTCCACCAAGACCAGCAGCATCGCCAAGACCACCACCACCTCGCCAGACCGGAGTGACTGGGCTTCGTGAACCAGGAGTGGAACCACCAGGACCACCACCACCAACGGATGATCCACCGGTTCCCTACATGTTTGAAATGAGATGGTAAGGGGAAATATGATAGTGTTGAATCAATGATAACTAGGGGTTGAATAGTTTGGCAATGTACTAACCGGAGTCCCACTGCCTAGTCCCACCCATTCTTCGAACGTACGCAAGTATGGGTATGGTCTAGCAGGTGCTGGTGCTTCTCCCATTGGTGGTGGAACCGTGCCGTTTTGCATAGCCGCAAACATAGCCTGGATGTTACTTGACCAAGCAAACACGAAGGTCAGAAGAAATATCACCCGACGGTTGTACTCCTCATTTGCTTGAACTCGCTTGGCATGCTGGCGCATCTCGAGACGCTTAAGCTCGACATACTTCACATAGGCCTACAATATGACATGATGGAACTCATAAAACATAGCAATGCAGAAAATAAAGTGAGAAGAAAATAAGATAAGGGGGAAAATACTTACAGCATGCTGGCTAGCTAGGCTCAGCTGTGCACGGGCCGTACTCCCGCTCGGGCCCGGGTTGGTAGCTCGGAGCCGTGTGTAGGAGATAGAAGGAGTGATCATGCCATCCAGAACCAGGTAGTGGCCATGTAGCTTCGGTTGTATGCTGACCACCGCCGTCTCGTCGGTGTCCGACTGTATGGCGTCATCAACAGCCGACCCAGGATGGAGCCTCTGATACGACTCCTTGTAGTCCATTAGGTTCTCCTCGGTCTTGCCGTAATACTCGCCCTCGCCTTCCTTACACTTACTCCACACATGGGCCAGCTTCCACACCTGGATGTCTGAGAGCGGCTGCTTCAACTTGTCCTCCTGCAACGCCAAACAGAATTTAGGCATACATAAGAACATGACGGTAAATAGAAGAAGAAGAATGTTTCATGTATACAGATATACCCAGACTTGCTTGTGGCACCAGTGCTCCCAGCTCGTGGCCAAAACCAGCAGCTCCGGGTCCCTGTTTGGCCGCGGGTTGTTCAGACCCAGCCAAAACTCCATCAACAGCATAGTGATGATGCCGTTTGGAAGACGATCGTCTCCAACAACTTGCCAATTCTGCAAAAGAATCAAAATATTAATAAGTGCAATCAAAATGTTAGTATGTGTTCAAAATATGATTAAGAGGCACTTACTCTTTCCCATTGGTCTTAATGAGCCACTTCTACTCCTCGGTAGCAGGAAGGCGAGGGAGTTGCGCAATACCACACAACTGCCCCTTCTCGCCAACCCCCTCCCCGCCACCACCCTCCTCGCCTGCCTCCTCCTCCTCGCGAACCTCCTCCTCGTACTCCCTCCCCTCGCGAACCTCCTCCTCCTCAGACTCAGAGGGTACCTCACTATAGGAGGGCGTCAAAGATGACCCCCTATGTCAGCCATGGAGCACAGTTTCTTGCCCCGACCCCGGTCCTCCTCTAAGGGCTCTTCCCCCGACCCCTCGACCTCCCTGTGAGGTGTCATCCTCAAGTAGTCGGAGGGGAACACTACGGGGTCATCCACTCCGAGTAACAACTCCGGTGAGTTTGCTTAGGAAACCCGTGCCGTCGGCCTTGCCCTTGCCCATGCTTAGCAAACCTGCATTGAGAAGAGAATAAACAATTAGTAAGGATAACAAATAAATAAGCATACAAAAAATGACAGAAAAGCATATTAATAAGGAAGAAAAAAGCACATTAATAATAAAAAATAAAGATGCAATGTATAAGCATGCTCTATATAAATAAGCATAAAAGGGGACATAAAACATACAAAAAAGACATAAAACTCTGATTTTTTTTGGCAAATCATGAGAATTAAGAAGGTTGACCTCCTAACCACATGCAATATTGCCTCTTTGTTTGAAGAATCTGATTTTTTGGTAAATCATGGGAATTGAGGAGGTTGACCTCCATGACTGGAATCTAGGGATGAATACCTACTCAGATTAATGCCTCGAGAATATGAGAAGTTTGCACATTCCCAAGACATTAATCTGAGTAAGTATTCTTTCCTAGATTTATGTCATGGAGGTCAAGCTCCTTAATTCTAATGATTTGCCGAAAAATCAGATAGACTTGAATCAAAGAGGCAATAGTGCATGCAGACTTCTCATATTCACCAAAAGATCAGTTCCACAAATCAAAGAGGCAACAGTGCATGCAGACTTCTCATATTCACCAAAGCATATTAATAAACCATACAGAAAAAAGACATAAAATGTACATCTGCTAGAACCTATACGAATCATCACTGTTGTAATCGATTCCTCGACCGGTCTCATCATCACTATTACGCATATCATCTTCGTTGTCTGACGGAGGTGGAGGCTCTTCCTCATCATCAGCGTCTTCATTTAACTTTTCAAGCATAATTATGTCTTTTTGGTTCACAATTGCCTCGCCATCATTCCGTACATCGTCATCATTTTGGTCCACATCAACATCACCCAAGTCGTCATCGTCATCGTTTCGGACCACATCATCATGTTGCTCTTGATAGAACACTCCCTTGTATGTCATGGGGTTTATGTTGTAGTAATCGCATCATTCGGGTCCAGTAGCTTATCATGTGGCGACACCTTGAACACAACTTCCCAACCCTTTAGGTACTCTTTCTGGCATGGGTAGGGTAGTTAATAAACTTATGTGGCCTGGGTAGCCACAATAAATAGATCGGCTCCAGCATAGATGGTTGATGGTTTAACTTCGACTAAACCAACGGAAAGCGTATGTCTCAGCCCCTTATATGGGTCGAATCATCGGCATTTGAACACAGCGAGACTTAGGGTTTCACGCCCACGGCTGAATGTAAGCTCGTATATTAGACCGAGACAAAGTGAACATAATGAATTGACTAAAAGAATGGTGCAGCGGTATTATCTCATCCACTCATCCTCAACTTCCTTGATGTTGTGCAAGACATAGAACATGACGTCCTCCCACTCATGTTGTAGCATGTTATAAGGTTTCGAGCACCCACCCTGCCACCTTGCCCGCTGAATAGAGGGGGCTTGGGTTTATACTTGGGCTCTTCTATATTGTATCGAGACACCTTATTATGCAGAGTGGGAACGTGGTCCAGATAGTACGCTGTCTTGAGGTCTGACACCACCTCTAGGATAACTACCTCAGCTATGGAAGGTTCAATCTTAGCTTTGTTTCCACATTTGTATCTCAGGTGCTTGTTCCGTCTCTCAGTGCCGTACTGCCAACGATTCTGCACAGGGGCCCCCAACAATGCCTCGTTCGCGAGGTGCAAAATGAGATGTGTCATCGGAGTAAAGAAGCCTGGCAGATAGATCTTCTCTAGCTTGCATATCAACTCCGGTGCCTTCTTATGGAATCGTTTCATCATCTCGGCACATATATACTTCTTTAGCACAGAGCGTGCGAAAGAAATGGCTTAGCTCCGCAAGCACTCCCCAGACACGCTCGGGGACATAGCCTCGAACCATCACCGGCATTATCCGCTCATTCCATACATGATAGTTATGACTCTAGAGCCCGGTGACTTTGCCCGTTGAAAGATTGACTCCCTTACTTATATTCGATGCATAACCATCAGTGAACTTCACGATGTGTTTGAGCCACTTCAATACCTCCATTTTTTCTGGCTTTTTAAGGACGAAGTCAGCATCTGGCTTGAACCAAGTTCTTCGACCGCCTGTGGGAGGCCGCATGTTTAGATGTGGTCTATCACAAATTTTCTGTTGATCCGCTCTAGCATTAACGTTATCCTTTGTCTTATCAGGAATGATGAGGATCGTGCGAAAAAGGGAATCTGCGACATTCTTTTTGGTGTTCATCACATCGATGTTATAAGGATGTTTGAGGTCCTTGAAATAGGGAAGCTTCGTGAAGGGGGTAATGTGAGTCCATTTGTGCGTCTCACCATATCCCTCAAAACCTTTGCCTTTGCCTATGCCTGTGCCTTTGCCTTCGCCTTCGCCTTCGCCTTCGGCTTTGCCTTTTCCTTTGCCTTTGCCTTCGCCTTTAGGCTTGAGAGCTTTTAGCTGAGCAAGAACATCTACCCCCGAAAATGTTGGAATCTCGTTTACTTCATGGACAACTCGGCCTTTCGTGAAGTTCATCGTGTCTTCCCTGTCTGGATGGTCTGGAGGGAGGAGCTGTCGATGCAGGTCAAAGGCTACATACTTGCCACCTTTCTTCATCCAAATGAATCATAGAGCCTGCATGCACACTGGGCATGACAACTTCCCACTTGTACACCATCCGCAGAATAAGGCATAGCCGAGAGAGACATGCATGCAATAATGCAACCAAACTTCCCTCAAAAAAATTCTCTGCAGATGTCGGTCGTATGTCAACCTCGGGAAGTACCAAGAATGGTGTAAATCATCCACTAACGGCTGCATAAACACACTCAAATTCTTCCCCGGGTATTCAGGCCCCGGAATGATCAGCGACAAGAACATGGTCTTGCATTGCAATAGGACACTGGGAGGGAGATTGAGCAGAATAACAAACACGGGCCAACAGCTGTATGGATTAGACGACATACCATATAGATTGAACCCATCACCTGATATAGCAATTCTGACATTCCCAGCCTCGGCTGCTTCCTCGGGGTATTCTCTATCGAATGACTTCCATGCTTCACCTTCCGATGGATGTACGATTTTATTTGTATGGTACCTTTTCCCATCCTTGCGCCACTTCATCATTCTGGCAGACTCCTCGGTGATGAAAAGGCGTTGCAGTCTTTCTATGAAAGGGAGATACCGAAGAGCCTTTGCGGGAATGGATAGCTGCTTCTTCTGACCATCCTCATCGACCACCACAAGATACCGAGAGGAACCGCACTCCCTATAGTACTTGTCATCCGCATACTCGTGCCTAAACAAAAGACAATTCTTTGGACACACATGTATTTTCTCATAATCCATAGAGAGAACCTTCATGATTTTCTTCATAGCGTACATGCTTTTCGGCAGTTCATGACCCTCAGGGATGCTGTTAGCACATACTCCCAGAAATGCTTCGAAGCAAGCTCGTCTACAGTTGTACTCGGCCTTGACTGCTATCAGTTGCGAGATGGCATCCAGCTGAGAGAGTTTGGCACCCTCATAAAGAGGTTTCTTTGAAGAGGCCAAGATCTCCAAGAAGGCCTTTGTGGTTTCCTCCGGCTCCTCCGGTTCATTCTCTGAAGGTGTCGCATGTGTCGTCTCTGCAGCACAGACATCATCTAGCATGTCTCTAACCCCATCGTCTTCATAACCATCGATGCGTTGTCACATCACCTCCTCTCTACCACGGTCCCACTCGGCAAAGTTTATCGGCTTGCTAAAATTTGGCATATATCCATGCATGCGAAGGTGCAAAGTCATCTCGGACTGATCTCTATGGATACGTCTCTTACATTTTGCACAGGGGCATTCTGGGACAATTCTCATTGGACGACGGAATATCTCCTTCAAAAACACATCGGTTTTCTCGGCCCACTCTGTTGTTACTCGATTCCGATGGCTAAAACCACTGTACATCGACTGATTATCTGCCATCCTCTGCTTTATTGGGAGCCACACAATAAAATTAAGGATTAATTTAGATTAATCACATCAAAATTTTATTTTCTACCGGGTTGACGAGAAACGACATTGAATCCACCTACATCTCTAATAGGTAAAGAGGGTCCTAATCCCACCCGAGGATTTGTATATTTAGTACTTTCTCCATGCTCTACCCCGTTCCGAGACAAAATTTCGGCAGGACCTTCCCGTTGTTCTCCTTGATACACGTCTCGGCAAAAATCTGAGAGAATGTGCATCCGGAGAACAACAGGGAGGCGCTGCCGAAATCTTGTCTCGGAACGGGGTAGGGCATGGAAAACATACCCAATCTACACATCCTCAGGCTGTCCGTGGAAAATGCTGGACAATCCGAAAAAGTTGCGGTGATAAATATGCAATTGAATGCATATTTATCGATGCAACCCTTCCGGACGGGAGATGCCTAGGTTACGCGACTTGACATGAAAATGAAATCTAGTGACATGAAAAAAACCGGAGAAGGACATGGATTTGTAGCTCACCCTCGGCTGTAGAGGAAGTAGTCGAACAGCAGAGGGATGCTTAGGGATTAACGCTTCCGACGGCGATCACTCCATGGAGATTACCCTATTGATGAAGCACCAACAAATATATCAATTTTGCGCAATCAATTTTGAGTAGCAATTTTAAACGGCACAAGCAAGCAGGAGTGGAGGTGGCCATAACCGCATCTGCCTAAACGAAAGAAAACCTCGAACCAACATGATCGAACACACCGACATCTATACACAAGCGGGAGTGGAGGGACAACTTAACTTAGCCTAATACAACCCGACCATCAAATCAAACCACGGGCTAACCCTAAATTTAGTTCATTAATATTTTTACTTCACATTTTTTGTTCTCTAAAATTTTCTAACACAAAATCTACCATTTCTTGCATTCTCCATAATTGATAAAATGGAAAAACCTATTAACTAACATAGTTTGAAATAACAGCAAAGCAAGCAGCAGCAAGCTAGCAGCAGCTTAGCAGAGCAGCGCAAAGTAGCAGCAGCAGCGGTAAGGTGCAAGCAGCAGAGTAGCGGATGTTGTGGTGAGCAGTGGCAGCAGCCACCGGTGAGTAGCAGCGGCAGTAGCCCCAGCCAGGCACAACTGAGGAGGGGAGGAGACCGGAGAGGAAGACGAGGAGGAAGGGTATACCTGTGGGTTCCACACAGCGGCGAGCTACGGACCACGCAGCAAGGACTTCGGCGGCGGAGGTGCGGGGCGGCAGTAGAGCCGCGGGCGAGGGCCGGGGCAGGAGGGACGACAGAGGCGAACCGCGTGCGACGGCGGAGGTGAGCCGCGGGCGACGACGGAGGTGAGCCGCGGGCGGGCAGCGGCGCGGATGGGGTGGCGGCGGTGCGGGACGGAGAGGGTGCCGGCGGCGGGTCATGATAGGGCGGAGAGGGTGGCGGCTCGGGTCGGGATCCGGAGATGGGGGGGAGAGAGAGAGAAATGTGTGAAGGAGACGGGTCCGCGACAGGATAAGGGGGTCTATGCCGACGGCTTTGCCGTCGTCATAGATTGGAAGCCCCGTGTTAGTTTATGCCGTCGGCATAGATACTTCTCTTTTTTTAAATTTCTCATAACATTTATTTTTCTTTTTTATTACACATTCATACATACTATACATGTGTATGAGTGTCTTAACCTCCCACCACACTTTCAGACATGTACCCGGACCGGCCTAACCCTAGGTTGACCCGAAGATCTACCCCTTTGACTTTCACCGGCGGGCCTCTGACCAATGGACTTTTCCACTTGGTTATGATAGGTCAGCCCATAGGAACATTTCAGCAGAAGGTCTGGGCCCAACCCACCACAAGATTCCCTCCGGGTCGACCCGACGTGGCCGTTTCCCCCTTCAAGTACTGGCGGCAGGGCCGTCTGTGATAGGGGTCACACTCTGGAGCTGTGTATTGCCTATTTAAACATCCCACCACACTTTCAGACATGTAAGAGGACCCAGCACAAGATTTGGTGGGATTGCTAGCCCCGAAGACCCCCCACCACACTCGTAGACATGCGAAGAACAATCTGTAACGAGTGATTTTTTCATATACTTTTGCATCTCTAAAAAAATGAAAAAATACCACACATCTTATATCATATGTGTCTGCACTGTGTAAAAATTTCATGAATTGATCACGCACTGAGTGTTTAGGAATATTCATGTAACACCAAAACCGCCGAACGTTACTTCGTTGTCATCGCCGTACGTGAGGGGGGCCACACTCCGGAGCTGCGTATTGCCTCTTTGAACATCCCACCACATTTTAGGACATGTATGAGGACCCGGTGCGATGTTTTGGTGGCATTGCTACCCCCCGAAGGCCCCCGGCTGGCCTAAACCTAGCCCCGTTGACCCAGAGATCTACGCGTTTGATTTTCACCGGCGGCCTTTGACCAATGGACTTTTCCACCTGGTTGTGATAGGTCAGCCCATAGGAACATTTCAGAACAACTTTTGGGCCCAACCAACCACAAGATTCCCTCTAGGTTAAGCCGATGTGGTCGTTTCCCCCCTCCAACCACAGGCGGCAGTGCAGTCCGTGAAGGGGGTCACACTCCAGATCCACGTGCTGGGTGTTCACACCTGCCACCACACATTAAGACATGTAAAGGACCCAGGGCGATGCTTTGGTGGCATTGCTACCCCCCCAGGCCATCCACCACACTCGTAGACATGCGAAGAATAGTCCGTAATGAGGGATTTTTTTCAGATAGTTGTGCATCTCTAAAAAATATGAAAAATTAACACACACCTTATATCACATATGTTTGTATTGTGTAAAAATTTCATAAATTGTTCACGCTCTGAGTGTTCAGAAATATTCATGCAACACCAAAACCGTCGAACGTTACTTCGTTGTCATCGCCCTCCGTGAGGGGGACCACACTTCGGAGCTCCGTATTGCCTCTGTAAACATCCCACCACACTTTAAGACATGTATGAGGACCAGGGGCGATGTTTTGGTGGCATTGCTATCCCCCGAAGGCCCCTGGCCGGCCTAACCCTAGCCCCATTGACTCGGAGATCTACCCCTATGACTTTCACCGGACGGCCTCTGACCAATGGATTTTTCCACTTGGTTGGGATAGGTCAGCCCATAGGAACATTTCAGAACAAGGTCTAGGCCCAACCCACCACAAGATTACCTCCGGGTCGACCCGACGTGGCCGTTTCCCCCTCCAAGTGCTGTTGGCAGTGCCGGCCATGAAGGGGGTCACACTCCGGAGCTGCATATTGTCTATTTAAACATCCCACCACACTTTCAAACATGTAAGAGGACCCAGCGCAAGATTTGATGGGATTGCTATCCCCTGAAGACCCCCCACCACACTCGTAGACATGCGAAGAACAAGCCGTAATGAGGGATTTTTTCAGATACTTCTGCATCTCTAAAAAATATGAAAAGTTACCACACATCTTATACCATATTTGTCTGCACAGTGCAAAAAATTCATGAATTGATCACGCTCTGAGTGTTCGGAAATATTCATGCAACACCAAAACCGCCGAACGTTACTTCATTGTCATCGCCGTCCGTGAGGGGGTGCTACTTGTAAGCTGCGTTGGTAAAATCCTTGAAGAGGAAAGGAGATGCAGTACAGTAGAGATAAGTATTTCCCTCAGTTAAGAACCAAGGTTATCAATCCAGTAGGAGACACACGCACAACCTCGTTAGCAGCACCTACATACACGAAAAGCAAATACTTGCACCCAACGTAAAACAAGGGGTTGTCAATCCCTTGGCGGTTAATTGCAAGGATCAAATCTCATAGTGATAGATAAATCAATTAAAACACAAAAGTAAATAAACTGCAGCAAGGTATTTTTAGTTTTATAAAATGTAAAATAGACCCGGGGGCCATAGTTTTCACTACAGGCATCTCTCTTGAAAATAGCATACGGTGGGTAAACAAATTACTGTTGGGCAATTGATAGAAAAGCGCATAGTTATGACGATATTCAAGGCAATGATCATGTATATAGGCATCATGTCCGAGACAAATAGACCGACTCCTGCCTGCCTCTACTACTATTACTCCACCCATCGACCGCTATCCAGCATGCATCTAGAGTATTAAGTTCATAAGAACGGAGTAACGCCTTAAGCAAGATGACATGATGTAGACAAAGTAAATTCAAGCAATATGAATGAACCCCATCGTTTTACCCTTAATGGCAATGATACAATACGTGTCATGTCCCTTTCTGTCACTAGGATTGAGCACCGCAAGACCGAACCCATCACAATGCACCTCTCCCATTGCAAGATAAACCAATCTAATTGGTCAAACCAAATTGATAGATTAAAGAGAAATACAAAGCTATAACAATCATGCATATAAGAATTCAGAGGAGACTCAAATAATATTTATGAATAATCTGATCATAAACCCACAATTCATCTGATCCCAACAAACACACCGCAAAGAAGAATTACATCGAATAGATCTCCAAGAACATCGAGGAAAACATTGTATTGAAGATAAAAGAGAGAGAAGAAGCCATCTAGCTACTGACTATGGACCCGTAGGTTTGTGGTAGACTACTCACGCATCATCGAAAGGGCAGCAAGGTTGATGTAGAGGCCCTCCGTGATTGATTCCCCCTCCGGTAGATTACCGGCAAAGGTCCCCATATGGGATCTCGATGAAACAGAGACTTGCGGCGGTGGAAAAAGTGTTTTGGGTGGCTCTCTGTTGGTTTCCCGATTTTAGAGAATTCATAGAGCTGAAATTAGTTCAAACGGAGCATGCATGGGCCCACAAGCTACCAGGGCGTGCCTCCCCCCCATGGCGCGCCCTGGTGGCTTGTGCCCCAACCTTTTGTCTTCTGGCACTCTCCTGAAGCTTGCAGGGTCTCTTTTGTCCAAAAAAATAATCATCAAAAAGTTTTGTGGCATTTGGACTTCGTTTGGTACTGATTTCCAGGAAAACCAAAAACAGGCAGAAAACAGCAACTGGCACTTGGCACTAGGTTAATAGATTAGTCCCAGAAAATGATATAAAATAGCATAAAAATGCATAATAAACATCCAAGATTGATACTATAATAGCATGGAACAATCAAAAATTATGATAAAAACAGAATTTTTGATGTGGAATGCTACCTATCATATTCATCACCTAATCTCTTTTGTGGTATGAATATTAAACATCCAAATGATTCAAAGCAATAGTCTATAGTTTGACATAAAGACATCAATACTCAGGCATACCAACAAACAATCATGCCGTTCAAAATAAAAATGCTAAAGAAAGTTATCCCTGCAAAATTATATAATCCTGTCATGCTCCATCTTCTTAACACAAAATATTTGTCATGAACATCCCCGGTTTTAGCCAAGCAATTGGTTCATACTTTTTAACGCGTTTCAGCATTTTCAACCCTCACGTATATGAGCGCAAGCCATCGATATAGCACTATGGGTGGAATAGAATATGTTGCTAGAGATCAATAAGGGGAAGTCAAAAAGGAAGATAGTCTCACACAAACGAGGCTAATCAACGGGCTATGGAGATGCCCATCAATTGATGTCAATGCAAGGAGTAGGGATTGCCATGCAACGGATGCACTAGGAGCTATAAGTGTATGAAAGCTCAACAATGAAAACTAAGTGGGTGTGCATCCAACTTGCTTGCTCATGAAGACCTCAGGCATTTGAGGAAGCCCATCATCGGAATATACAAGCCAAGTTCTATAACGAAAAATTCCCACTAGTATATGAAAATGAAAGCAGAGGAGACTCTCTATAGGAAGAACATGGTGCTACTCTGAAGCACAAGTGTGGAAAAAGGATAGTAACATTGCCCCTTCTCTCTTTTTCTCTCATTTTTTTTCTTTCCCCTTTTTTTTCGTCCGGAGCCTCATCCCGACTTGTGGGGGAATCATAGTCTCCATCATCATTTCCTTACTGGGACAATGCTCTAATAATGATGATCATCACACTTCTATTTACTTACAACTCAAGATTACAACTCGATACTAGAACAAAATATGACTCTATATGAACGCCTCTGACAGTGTACCAGGATGTGCAACGATACTAGCGTATAATATATGAAAAATGATGAACGGTGGCTAAGCCACAAATACTATGTCAGCTATATGATCGTGCAAAGCAATATGACAATGACGATGTGTGTCATATAAACGGAACGGTGAAAGTTGCCTAGCAATATATCTCAGAATGGCTATGGAAATGCCATAATAGGTAGGTATGGTGGCTGTTTTGAGGAAGATATAAGGAGGTTTATGTGTGATAGAGCGTATCATACCGCGGGGTTTGGATGCACCGGCGAAGTTTGCACCAACTCTCAATGTGAGAAAGGGCAATGCACGGTACCGGAGAGGCTAGCAAATTGCGGAAAGGTGAGAGTGCGTATAATCCATGGACTCACATTAGTCATGAAAAACTCAGATATATTTATTGCAAAAGTCTATTAGCCCTCGAAGCAAAGTACTACTACGCATGCTCCTAGGGGAGAGGTTGGTAGGAGTTAACCATCACGCGCCCCCGACCGCCACGCAAAGGAAGACAATCAATAATAAATCATGCTCCAACTTTATAGCATAACGACAGACCATACGCGCATGCTTCAGGAATCACAAACCTTAACACCAATATTCTTACTAAACCACAATCATTCACTAGTACCTCCCACATATTACCGCCTTAATATCGCAAAACTATTGCAAGTAATCAAACTTATCATATTCAGTGATCTACATGAAAGTTTTTATTATATATCCTTCTTGAATACCTATCATATTAGGACCAAATTCATAATCTGTGCAAATTACCATTACTATTTATGAGACTCTCAAAAAGATATAAGTGAAGCATGAGAGTGCAACAATTTCTATAAAATATAACCACCGCCGTGCTCAAAAAGATATAAGTGAAGCACTAGAGCAACTGCCTAGCTCAAAAGATATATGTGAAGCTCAAAGAGTATTCTAACAAATCTCGAATAAATGTGTGTCTTTCTAAAAAGGTGTGTCCAGCAAGGAATGATTGTGGCAAACTAAAGAGCAAACAAGCAAAAGACCACTATAATACACGACGCTCCAAGCAAAACTCATATCATGTGATGAATAAAAATATAGCTCCAAGTAAGTTACCGATGGTTGGTAGACGAAAGAGGTGATGCCACTCGGGGGCATCCCCAAGCTTAGATGCTTGAGTCTCTTTAAATATTATCTTGGGGTGCCTCGGGGATCCCCAAGCTTAGGCTCTTGCCACTCCTTATTCCTTCATCCATCTTGATCTCACTCAAAACTTGAAAACTTTAGCACACAAAACTCAACAAAACCTTCGTGAGATCCGTTAGTATAATAACCAAATCACAAACTCTAGGTACTGTTATGAACCCATTCATATTTTATAATTGCATAATATCTACTGTATTCCAACTTCTCCATGATTTATACCCCCCGATACAATCCATAGATTCATCAAAAAAAGCAAACTATGCAACGAAAAAAGAATCTGTCTAAAACAGAACAGTGTGTAGCAATCTGAATAAAGTCAATACTTCTGGACCTCCAAAAATTCTGAAAAATTAGAAAAACGTGGACCATTTGTATATCAATCATGTGTTAAAAATTCAGCGCAAGAACACATTCCAGTGATTTTTAGATTTTTCTGGACTGAGCATAAAAGTTTCTGTTTTTCACAGAATCAAAGCAACTATTATCCCGCATCATCCTAAAGGCTTTACTTCGCACAAACACTAATTAAAACATAAAAATACAATCATAACAGTAGCATAATTGTGTACAAACTCAAATAACAGAAAGTAAAACAAAAATTTATTTTATTCATTCGGTTGCCTCCCAACAAGCGCTATTATTTTATGCCCCTAGCTAGGCGTAGTGCATAGGTTCAAGTATTGCCATCTTTAGTTTTAACTTCTTGAGATGTGTGTTCGTCAGGAGGCTTTTCAAAAACAATGGGTAAAACATCATCAACCAAAATCTTAGCATTATCGAGCTGACTATCCTCAAACCCTTGTTGGTTACCCTTTACAATCCAGGAATATTGTTTATTAATACCATTGAAAACTTGTTGAATTATATGTAAAGGTGGAACTTCTTTTTTAGGGTTCTCATCAAAAGTATGATTATCATGAAATAAGTGTCTTAATAAATAATCCTCATGATATAAAATCTCGTCTATAACAGGATGTTCATGATTCATATTGTAAAAATCAAAGATCTCTCTAGCCTCTTGCACTATATAATCAAATTCATTCATGAGGATAGGCGAAGCTATCTTTTTAGCCTTAGGGTTATTTATGACAGGCAACTCATAAAACAATCTTTGCAAAGTAGGATGGGTACGAATAAATCTTCTCTCAAGTTTGAGAACAAGTGCAGAGATAGCTTCGGCATAACTTTTAGTTCTTTTAAGAATAGGAATGTCATTGCAAAACCAATGCCCCCGTGCAAGTAAAGACTTCCTAAATGGTGCCTTTTCCTATGATATTCCCACTTCCGATCACAAAAAATTTAGAATCCAAATTCGAGGGAATTTCTACCTTAGGTGTTTTACCCTTTTCACCTTTTTCGATAACAAATTCAGACATGATGACAACTTCAAGCAAGCAAACAAGAAAAGAAGCAAACGAACAAAAAGGCAAACAAAAAAATATTTAGCCCATAGGAACATGTCAGAACAAGGTCTCGGCCCAACCAACCACTAGATTCCCTCCTGGTCGACCCGACGTGACCGTTCCCCCCCCCCCCTCCAAGTGACGGCGGCAGAGCCGTCCGTGAAGGGCGTCAGACTCCGGAGCGGCGTGCTGGGTGTTTACACCTGCCACCACAATCCTAGAAATAATCTGATGGATGTAGATATAAAATTTGTCTCGTTTGGCAAAGAATGAAAAATATACAAAAAAGTTAAAACAAAAGGGTGTTTTCTGTAAATCTAAAGCAAACATGATTTTAGTTTCTTCAAATTTGAAAGCATAGTATGGCAACAGAATCCTTTCAAGATTTTGATAAAAAACCATATAAAATTTATCGAAATCGATGCAAGTATCAATTACTTATGATTTTAACAAAGTATAAGGACCTATATGCAAAAGGACATGAGCTCACATTTCTAACATACTCAAAAACAAAAAAAAACTGGATATTCATAATCTATGGAAAATTCTACCCCAAATCGATATATAGTTTGTGTATGTTTAAGTTTAGATAAGTCAGATTTAAATTAATCAAATTTATCTAAAAATAATAATTTAAAATAAAAAATAAAGATATAATCTATGCCGACAGCTGCCGTCAGGGCCGTCGGCATAGATTTGACGGCGTCAGCCGGCCGTCAGAGACCGGGTTGGCATGGTCGCCTACATGCCGACGGCTGCCGCCGGCGTAGATCGATGTGTGCCGTCGGCATATATATGCCGACGGTTGCCGTTGGCATAGATCGAGGTGTGCCGACAGCTTTTGTATGCCGACGGTTTTTCCATGGCTGACGGCCCCGACAAAAAGCCGTCAGCATAGTGGGTTATTCCGGTAATGTTACAAGCTTTGCTTAGCCGTTCTTTTTCATTTTCCATAACTGCCAAGAAAATAAAGAAAGCAACATAAATGGTCCACGTACACATCCTACATAGCTGTCCACCCATTTCTTCTCTGGATAATAAAAAAGGGCTTATCATCAACGATCTACCTAAGATTCCCCACTTCCTAATCCAGATGTTCTCTGTGAATAGTGTTCCCATAATTATTTGTTCCAAAGACCTTGGTCACTTCCTTTTGTGAGAGAGGACACAATTTAAAGTAAAATAAGCTGGCTATTTTTGTAAGCTCAAGACCGTAGTCTTGCACGTGTCCTTTTGTCTGGACCTTTTGGTCCTCGATCGGTGGCGGCCCCCCTTCCTGACGCTGACGTCCGGGAGCTCTCGGCACTGCCCCTCCCTGCAGCTATCCAGCACCAGACAGCGCCAATGTTCGCCTTGCTCTGCTACTGGAACATATGGAAGGACCGGAACGGTGTCGTGTTCTGGGAGCGCAGGCTGGACCGCTGCACCTGCGCCGTATGTGCCGAGAGGACACTCGGGCTCGTCATTCTCACGACGAGTGCAGGCTGTCTTGCCTAGTCAGCTAGTTTGCTGCCGCATGCACACGCTGCCGATGAGGTACACGACGATGGCCACGTTGGCGATGTCCAGCAGCCAGAAGGGCTCGTAGAGGCCGAAGCCGGTCAGTAGGTTGTCGGGGGCCGCGTTGCCGAACGCCGCGTACCCCATGCACCCGCACAGCATGTAGAACACCGTCGTCGTCGCCACGCTCAGCCGTGTCGCCTGCTTCATCACCTTTGCCTCAGACGGCGGCGGTGCCCTGATCGTGTCCTGAGAAGTACCCATATGTTAGCGACAACAAAAACAGAGCAAACCGAATTACACTCACTAAGAAGAGCAGAGGTCGGTCATGGATTACGTACTTGGATTTCGATGAGGATGTTGGAGAAGGAGTAGGCGAAGGCGATGTCGCCGAAGGCCTGCAGGCTGCGCCACACCTTCTGCGTCACTGTGATACCGGCGCCGATGCTGCTGATGCCGGTGAGGCTGCCCTTAATTCCACCATTGGCTGCAATTCCATGGGAGGGAGCACAAGTAAGGATCTTCCAACGACAAATTAAGCCAAAGAAAAGGTGCTCTGTTTTGACGATATACATATGGTCTGGATGATGCTGAGGGAGAGTTCAATGCCGGAGTACGTGAAAGACATGATGGCGGCGATGATGGAGAGCCACCATATCTGATCAAAGTCGGGGATCTGCGAGAAGACAATCTGCACGAGCCCGAAGAGGATCATGTATGAGTTGCTGGAGCTCTTGCACGGGTCGGCGTGTCCGTTGGCGTGGAAGCAGTCGGCCCTCCTGACGGCCCGCATGCTGATGGAGGACGCGATAGTGTACCCAATGGCGACCCCGACGAGGTTGGTGTACTGGATGACACCACAGAAGATGACATTGGGACCACCAAGGTTGGAGCGGACGGCGCCCATGTAGGTGTAGTTGCGCTTCCCCGTCGCCGGGTCCCCCGTGCGGTAGCACTCGGCGAGAAGCGTGGAGGTGTAGTAGATGACGGCGGCAAAGAGAAGCATGACTGTGGGGCCAGACACCCAACCGAGCTGCGCTATGGCCCAGGCCTGCGAGAGCACACCGGAGCCGATGACGGCGGTGATGATGTGTGCACTCGCGGTCCAGAAGGTGCCGGAGCGGCGCGGCCGCCCGTCGTCGTCCATCCATGCCGTGTCCCAGGCGTTCCCGGCCTCCACCGACACCTCCATCGGCACCACCACTTTCTTGCTGCCGTCGTTGCCTACCGCCATCACTTAAACAGTACTACTCAACAATTCTCACCTAGCTTAGCTTCTCGTAGAGAGAAGTGATAGAATTAGGCGCGCGTGGCAGGAAGGTGCTCAGCTTAGCTTAGCTAGGAGGCGTGTGTCTCTCTGGGAAAATGGGAGGGAAGAGGGGAGGTGTATAAATAGGGGCTTTGGCAGGAAAGGCAGAAGAGCGTATAGTGAAGATCAATATGAAGATGCATTACGGGTTGGGATCACGATCATTACCGCCACCGAGTTGCAGCGGAAGAAGAATGTGTCGGTGTAGATCATACTTGGAGTCCCTCAAACCATCAATGAACGATCCCGCGAACTGCTCACGAACAGTCCCTCGAACCGAAGACCGAAAGCATCGCCTCTCTACTTGGTTGCAAGCGTGTAGCCGTCACGATCTGGCAGCGCTTCGCCGTCCAGAGCTAATCCTCGCTGGAGAATTAGAGGAAGGAGATTAGAACCACACTGGACTTATAATTATGAGAATTAGAGGATCTAGGTCTAGCTCTAATTAGATCACCTAGGATCAACTAGAACTAGAACTAGAACTAGAGGGAACTAGAGGAGGCTCCAAAACTTGTGTGTCTACATAGAGCAAAAAACCCTAGTATATATAGGTTGGAGGGGAGGGAGAGGGCAGCCACCAAGGAGGGAAAGTCCCTCCTTGGGGGGCCAGCCAAGGGGGAGGAGTTGGACTCAACTCCTCCCCTAGTCCAATTCAGACCCCCCACAAGGAAAGAGGGGGGGGGGGGGGGAGCCACTTCCTATTGGGACAAGTTGGCCCAATGCTCCTTTCCCGGTTTGGCCTTTTAAGGCCCGTTGGTATTAAATTTAATGTAAAAGCCTTCTAATAAATATTAGACCCTTTTATATATAATTTAACAGCCCCATAAATATATTCCACCTATATATTAATTATCGGTAATACCCGGTATTACCCGATACTCTCCGAAACCCTTCCGGTGACCCCGAAACGCTTCCGGATCCTCTCAAAACCATTTTGAATATTTATGAGACAATTCCACAAATATATTCTCATCACTCTCGTCCTACTAATACTCAGCAAATCATGATTGCCTTAAGCTTGTGACCCCGTTGGTTTGGTAACTCAAAGACATGAACGAAACCCCTTCATTCAATGACCGATAGCGGAACTGTGGACGTCCATATCGATCCCTATGAGCACATGAATGATATTTGAGTGAACCTTGGGTTATCATGTGATGTTCTCTTTGCTTCGCAATACTTCAGAAAACCCGGGATGCATTGGTATCCTCCTGAGTCATCACATGCTCACTATACCGTTATCCTCGTTACCGGTTTTGTTCTTCTTTCTCGTTGTCGTGTTCCGGCATCCCCGTGACATAGTCACCTGTGTCTGGCTAGATGATGATGGATGCTATCACACCGAGATTGCCCTAAGAATATCTCTCCATCATCGGAGGTGCAGATCCCACTCTCAAGCTATCTAGTCCCTTGTCAAACTTTCTAATGAGCCTGTAAGTTGTCGTTATGATCACCGTGTTACAGGTGACGTTTAAGCAACCCCAATGTCCATCGTATGGTAAGAAGTGACTAATACTCTCATGGTCTAAGGAGCAAAATCACATGCTAACACTCCATATTATTACAATTGATTACAAACGATATAAACTCAATTCATAACAGACAAGTTTGGGTCAATTCAATATGATCATTCTTCTAACGTCATACTCTCAATGTTGTTTTAGGACTATCGTTACACTTAACGATATCCTAAGATCTGGAAAATGTGCTCACCAACAACACTTGAGACAGTCTTGGAGGTAAGACTAGGAACCTTTTATTTAACCGTTTATGATTCCACACGTGCATATCAGTTTTCCACTGGATCGCATATTCCAGGATCATAGCAGTTATAGCATAGAATATAAACTCTTTAATTATGAATACTAAAATATAATAATACAAATATTATTGCCTCTAGGGCATATTTTCAACAGACTCCCACTTGCACTAGAGTCAATAATCTAGTTTACAAAGTCTCTTTAACACCTATGGCTATCCGGTGTTGCTCATGCTTTGCTCGTGGTAAAGCCTTCGTCATCGGGTCTGATACATTAAAATCCGTGTGAATCTTGAGAATTTTCACATAGCCCTTCTCAACATATTGTCGGATAATGTGATACTTGCATTCAATGTGTCTGGTCTTCATGTGTGATCTTGGTTCCTTTGCTTGAGCAACAGCTCCACTATTATCACAATAGAGAGCCATTGGATTCATCACACTTGGGAACACACCAGCTTCATCAAGAAACTTCTTGATCTAGAACGCCTCCTTTAAAGCTTCCGAAGCCGCAATACACTCTGCTTCTGTCGTAGAATCTGCAACGGTGTTTTGTTTGAAACTCTTCCAAACAACCGCACCAGCATTAAGTGTGAAAACTTAACCTGATTGAGAATTATAGTCATCTATATCAGTCATGAAGCTAGCATCGGTGTAACCATTTACAACGAGTTCTTCATCTCCTCCATAAACAAGGAGCATGTCCTTTGTTCTTTTGAGGTACTTAAGAATATTCTTAACTACTGCCTAGTGAGCCACTCCTGGGTCACTCGGGTACCTGCTACTAACACTTAGTGCATAAGAAACATCTGGTCTTGTACATATCATAGCATACATGATGGACCCAATAGCAGAGGCATATGGAACTCCACTCATTTGTACTCGCTCATCAACTGTCTTGGGACATTGATTTCTGCTAAGTGTTATGCCATGTGACATTGGGAGAAAATCTTTCTTAGCATTCTCCATTTTAAACCTCTTTAAAACCTTGTCAATGTACGTGCGCTGACTTAGTGCTATTAGACGTCTTGCTCGATCTCTATATATCTTTATGCCCAATATGTATCCAGCTTCACCTATGTAGCGACCCGACCTCAGACGGTCAAGCCTCTGTGTATCTGTGCCATCCCTGGGTCAGTATGCTGGCACACACAGTACTTCAATGTATATATCAAAGTGCAATCACATGTAGAAATAACGTAAAACTCATATATATACCTCATAAGTTTCAGCGGAAACAATAAATCGGGTGTGGAGTCCCATCAACGCCATCGGCAAGTTGAGTGTAGACCGTAACCCTGTATCGTAACTCTTACTCGTCGAAGAAATATCTGCAACATGAGACGTTGCAGCCGTGTAGGTCAGTACATTGAATGTACCGGCAAGATCACTATAAGAAAAACAGATAATAAAGCTATACTATATGCAATATGGCTTTGTAGCTCTGGGTCTGAGTTTTGTTTTGCGTATAAGCTGGTTTTATTTTTTCCTACATCAAAGGAAATAACCGGAGTCTGTACTACGGAGTTTTCTATCATGACATGGTTCCGCCAACCGATGTCTTATAGCCCAAATCTTCATAAGTTGCCCACAATTAAGTTATCAGTCCGGTGTTGAGAGTTCCGAGATAGATCCAAGTCCAGAGGCTCAAGTTGTCCGTAACCGGGGACACGGCTAATCGATTAGGTTTTAACTCTCTGCAGAGGTTTGTACACTTTACCCGCAAGATTCGATCCCTCTTTTTACGTTCTCGCACTTCAGGGTGTTTGAGAACAAGACGACCGAAACATGGTCTTCCGAAGAGTTCCCCTGACCAGTGTCCGGTGCTCATCCAATCCTACCGTAGTTCTACATCTGTTAGCACCGTCCCAGCCCGAGTCACAACTAAGGTCAACCAAGCCAGAGCCCATAATGACTTGCGGTTGCACAGGTAAGCTTCCGGGCATGAAGTATTCTTCCGTCTCTTTGAGTCTGGGTGAAGCTTTCCGCAAGATGTCATGGCGCTTCTCCATGCATCCCGGCCATCCACTGGTTGCTCCAGGGTGCCCATCAAATCCGTCCTTCACCCAGTAGTGTGTATTGAATTCTTGTCTCGAGTCTCGAAATCTTGAGGTCTTGAAGTCCTGAAGATGCAGTCCTTGCCGATGCCATCGTGAAGTTGTCGCCATTGACGTAGGGGGTCCTTCATACTCACACCACTCCCGAGCACTCATACCAACCCCGTCTACTATAGCGTAGCAATTAAACTACATAACGTCCCGGGCTTGATAACAGGGAGATGGGTTCCTACCTCATGCATTCTACTCAACTACAAGAAGTCAATAACACTACTGGAGGGATCATGAATGGTGACACTAAATGCAATAAAAACATGGGTATGAATAACATGGTCAAAGTGAACTTGCCTGGTATTACTTGATGAAGATAAAACGCTCTCAGAAACTTGATAAACTAGTCGTCACTCTCCGATGAAATCTATACAAGCGAGCATAGTATTCACATAAGCAAACATTCTAGCACTCAATCATAACAATCAAAATAACAACGAAATCGAAATAGGATCGAATGCAAAAAAAAACCAAATAAAACTCCAAATCACTCAAATAAACTTATAGGGCTAATCTACACCACAACAACTCTACTTAACAACAAGTAAAAAGCCTAAAACAATTACTTAACACAAGGTAAAAATAATTATTCACTAAATAACAGAAAGTATTTTTCCTATAATATAATTCTATCAAAACAATAAAATAATACTATTACTACTACTAGGAATATAGTCATGCAACAAACAACACCTAGAACCTCAAGAATACTCTGTCTAATAAATCCTAAAATTTACCTACTGTTAAACAACAGAATATATGCTACACTAGGGAAAACTAGCAAAAGAGAATAATTAAAACTAATTAATAATAATTAAATTACAAACAGGACTAAAAACAAAGTAAACAGTACTGTTTACAATAAAAAGCTAATTTAAATAAATCACTAGCATGCAAACTAAACACTACTGCATATCTAGTCTAATAAGAAACCAGTAGCAAAAAGAATCGGTCAAAAATAATATTCCTAACTCAAAATAGCTCAAATCTAGTGATTTGAGCAAATTCATACAAACCCAAATTTAAACTGCTCAAATATGAAATACAATTGTACTAACAGAAACTTCATAAAATTTGTGATCCAACGCAGTTGGAATCACTCAAAAATACCTCGTAGATAATTAACTATGGATTTTACAAGATTGGAACTATTCTGTGTTAAAAACAGAACGAAGAGGAAAAAAAAATAAACAGTAGGTCGGTATTTACTGTAGCAGTTCCGGTGATGGGGTTCTGGTGGAGCTCCGGCGACGTCCTCCGGTGGCCCTCCGGCGTCGGGGAAGCGACGGTCGGGGGCGGCAGAGCGGGGCGGAGCGAGTGGTGGGGTCGGTGGGTGGCGGGGATTGCCGGAGGTGGTGGGGCGGGGCGGCAATGGCGGCGGTGGTCCGGCGAACTCCAGCGAGGTGGCGCAGTAGCATGGGGCGAGGAGAGGCGGCTCTAGGGGCGGGGATGGGTGCTAGAGGTGGCTATTTATAGGGGGGGAGGTCGGTTTGGAGGAGGGGGCAAGGGATTTCGCGAATCCTGCGATCTCCGGCGATGGCCGGCACAGCTGTGCTCGGGAACAAAATCCCGTTCGTGAGGAAGGAGATAATCTGGCACGATCGGGCCGGATTTGGCCCAAAAAAAATACCTTTCCTTTTTTAAAAGATTCCACGAAGAAAAATCATTTTAGAAAAAAAAATAAAAAAAATATAGGAGTATTATATATCAAAATGATCAGAAAAATAAGCCCAATTTAATGGGATACTTTCCAGGGGAAAATAAAACACTTTTTGAAAAATCATTTTTTTTAAATTCAAACAAAAAACCAAATGACTTTCAAAACTCAAAGGAAAAATTATTCCAACATTTTTGGGGTGTCATGTTACTCCCTCTCAACACTTTTGTTTCAAGTGTTCTTTGTCAGAAAAGTTTTTTGAATAAAATTCAAATGCCACTTTGAGTTAAAAACAAAATTTAAATGACAAATTCAAACGAATTTTTTCTTTACTTCCCACTCTCTTTCATTGAAGAAATCATGAGGATCATTGAGTGGCATGAAGTTTGAAATATTTCCAAATTCAAATATTTTCAAACAGAAACATTTTTTTTGGAAAGTCCTTTTATTCCCTCTCATTCAAAGCTTCAAAAGTTTATTATTCCAATCAATTTAAGTCAATCAATCACTCAACAATCAATCAAACAATCATATATTTTAATTATTATAACATTCCAAAATTTAGAATTTTGGGATGTTACAAACTACCACACTTAAAATGAATCTCGTCCTCGAGATTCGAAGAGGCTAGCAAGAAAAGGTTAGGGGTTGGGGGTCTTCTAGCAAATCTTTTGGTCGGAAAGGTCAGGGGTGCTACCACACTTAAAAGCAAGGTTACGGTTCCAATAAACTCAGATACTTCCTCTGGAGTGCCGACAATATCTGTCTCTTCACATATCTTACAATAGCTCCTTCATTAACGCTCTTCTGTCAGAAGCATAGCGTTTTCCTCAAAATCTTGGGTCGCTACGTCAAAGATGAAGTTCGTCCGAGACTGGATCTTCTTAGCTGATAGGTCTGCGTCCATTCTAGACAACTATCGAAATACTCATGGTGGTCTACCATTAATGGTTTCTGCAGAAAAAGGGCCTTGGCTTTATTCTCACCGTATAATCTACGATTGGCAACAGCTGCCATGTACATGGGTTTATCATCATACCATTCTAAGGCTTAAGCAAGGCTTCAACGAGTGTTGTCACTTTACTATGGGTAAGTCTCTCAGATTTACCATTCCAAATATCAAGAGCGAATAATAAGAGTAAGTCGGTATGGTGATCAATCCATTCCGCACCCAGATCATTACCCTGTATAAGGTTTAGTGAATTTCGTATTTCTAACACTCGGTCAACCTCACCAGCATTGCAGAATTTCTCTTGTCCTCGAACCAAGTTCGGATAAATCCATTGATTCTGCAAGCCAACAAAACATCTATCGTTTCATCACAACTCTCAGGTTTTTCGTATCCTCCTATGAAGCTTTAGCTGATCAAATCACAGCTTCTTCCAGAATTCTTCCTTCAACAAGATTGTGCTTGTGCCTTGGTCAAATCCTGGGCCTGTGGGTTATGGGTCCACTTCAGCACTTGCATAGTGTTAACTCATCCGTGGAGTTACAGTTGTTCCATATTCCAACATTACACCTCCTTTAAATCCAATAGTACTTCATTTTGTCATACTCTTGGGGTAACCATCATAATCAAACTCCAACTTATTTCGTTCGGCTCCTTTCTATGGACCGTCATGAACAACACCTTTCTTTCTTCATTGATCCTGTGGCTTTACGGAGTACTACCACACTTAAAATGAAATGCACTAGTTCATCCATAAATCATATTCTTTTCATATCAAATCTTTTATTACATCCTTAACAATTTCTCAAACTCCAATCTCACAAGTACTTTATTACAAATACTTCCATCCACATAGTTCGGTATGGTCAAGCATTACTTCCAACTTTATTCATTTTCCTCCTTGAGGATTCTTCAGTCCCACTGGAATTGGGCGATGTGCTCTTTGAAATCCTCCTTCTTTTGCTTCGTCGTGGTGGCCATGAGCTTCATCTCCATCATCTCTGCATGCACCTCTCTCAGGTATTCCTGAGTATGACGGAGTCTTGCTTCCAGTATGTCTCCGATCTGTCGTATGGCTTCCATGGCAGCTTCATGAACAGAGTCAAAGAAATTTGCTCGAGGTACTCGGGAAATGTAAAAATATTGCCCCATAGTCTTTGGGCAAACTCCTTTCACCCGGTGAAGGTGTACCTCCACATACCAAAGTTCCACTCCATTCTCAATGAAGGGATAACCCTTGTAAACTGCATCTCCTTCCAGGTGGATGTGCTTCATCATGTCCTTCAAAACTTTCGGGTAATCATGATCACTATTCAGGGTCATGATCATTTCCGGGCCATTGAGAAAAGACTCATAAAGGGTCGCCATCTGCAGTTGTAAGACAAACAGGGTAATCAGAATAATGTATGTATCCCCTTGGGTGTACTTTCATATCATCCAAACAAAACTTCAAACTCAATTTCCAACATCTAGTTTATGCATCACAACTCATTTTCATCCTTGTTCACCCACAATAATCATTTCCAAGATAAATGTTAACAATAACCTCATAAAGCCTTATGACATATCAACTATATTGATTTCCGGAATTATTACAATCTTCGAGACTTCCATTACATAACTCAACTACACAATAAAATATTTTCTACTACACTTATTACTGATATCAAAAATCTCAACTACTCAGCTCCAGCTTTCTCCTTGTCTGGGCATTTATTTGCATAATGTCCAACTTCCTTGCAGTGAAAGCGAATGACTTCTGATAAGTTTCGGGGCTTCTTGATGATGGTGTTTTGCTCCTTGGCTTCTTGGTTCCTTTCCTGGGCACATATTGGCGTAATGACCCAAATCCTTACACTTGAAACATCTGATATGACTCAGGTTCTTCTGTGCAGGGACTTGTCTCTTCCTGATACACTTTCTCTTCTTCTTCCTGGTATAGATCATAGATTCCTGAGGATCATACTCAAACTCCACTGTCAGGAATTCTTCCAGATATTCCTTTCGACAATCCTATGAGATATGTCCTTCTTCTCCACATGAATAACATGACTTGGGGTAAAATATGTTTAGGCCTTCTCCATCAGGGTCTTCAACACATTCCTTTATCACAGGTTGTTTCATAACTTCTCGGAGGACTTCTTTCATTCCTTCTTTCTGCTTCTGGACAGTCTGTTGCACTATGGAGTAAATGTGACACTGAGCCGGGTAGTGGGTGGTTCCTTCACACAAGAAACAAGTCACCTGACTAGTTGGGCATTCCTCAGCTGGGTGATTTTCCTTGCAATGAGGGCATCCATCCTTGTGCTCTTCCTGGGTATGTCCTATTTCTCCGCAAAGCTTGCAGGCACAAGGTTTATTTCTTGGTGTATCATGGTGCTTCCGGATAAGACGGGATCTTGTCAGAGTCTTCTTGAATTCTTCCCAAGTCTTTGCTCCATTCCATCCATGTATGGCTTGATGCATCTGCCACCATGTTGCAGCACTTCCTTCAAAGTACTAAAGAGCGTCCGATACTTCATTCTTCCTTGAAACCAAATTGCTCCCGAAGTGATTCTCCATGTTCTGAATCCATAACTCTGCCTCCGGCTGAGTCATCGGTCCAAAGAATACCAGTCCAACTTCATTCATCATCTATGGGGTCCAAGGGTTTTGGGATGAGATGCGGGGGATAGAGAGAGATACACACAATACAAACAATATAATTTTGAAAAACGGGTTTTTATTTTGTGGTTGTCGGAAAAACATCAAACAAATGGCAGCTCACAAATCGTCGTATCTAACGTAAGTATATAACAGGGGTTTGGTCTTCTAAAGGTCAAATAAATCTTCAGAGTCTTCAATCTCTTCGAGTCTTCAGAGTCTTCAACTGTTGTAGCTTCAATTCTTCTAATGCATGGCGAAATCCTCTTTACTCTGAAGAGGTCATCAGTTGTCCGATATCTTGTTCTTCTTGGAGCGCTTAAGTTGATCCTCCGTGTGGTCAAAAGGGAATGGGGTACATTCTAACTATTTGAGGTAAGAGGGAGTTTGTGGTAAAATCAGAAAAGACGAGAAGTAAAGGATCGGTTTGAAAACAAAGTTTTAGAGATATCCTATCCTAGGGGCTTTTCGATTTCTAGGGTCACGTCCTACAGTCAACATGTGCTCTAATACCATTTCTGTAGCGACCCGACCTCAGACGGTCAAGCCTCTGTGTATCTGTGCCATCCCTGGATCAGTATGCTGGCACACATAGTACTTCAATGTATATATCAAAGTGCAATCACATGTAGAAATAACGTAAAACTAATATATATACCTCATAAGTTTCAGCGAAAACAATAAATCGGGTGTGGAGTCCCATCAACACCATCGCCAAGTTGAGTGTAGACCGTAACCCTGTATCGTAACTCTTACTCGTCAAAGAAATATCTGCAACATGAGACGTTGCAGCCGTGTAGGTCAGTACATTGAATGTACCGGCAAGATCACTATAAGAAAAACAGATAATAAAGCTATACTATATGCAATATGGCTTTGTAGCTCTAGGTCTGAGTTTTGTTTTGCATAAAAGCTGGTTTTATTTTTTGCTATATCAAAGGAAATAACCGGAGTCTGTACTACGGAGTTATCTATCATGACATGGTTCCGCCAACTGATGTCTTATAGCCCAAATCATCATAAGTTGCCCACAATTAAGTTATCAGTCCGGTGTTGAGAGTTCCGAGATATATCCAAGTCCAGAGGATCAAGTTGTCCGTAACCGGGGACACGGCTAATCGATTAGGTTTTAACCCTCAGCAGAGGTTTGTACACTTTACCCGCAAGATTCGATCCCTCTTTTTACGTTCTCGCACTTCAGGGTGTTTGAGAACAAGACGACCGAAACATGGTCTTCCGAAGAGTTCCCCTGACCACTGTCCGGTGCTCATCCAATCCTACCGTAGTTCTACATCTGCTAGCACCGTCCCAGCCCGAGTCACAACTAAGGTCAACCAAGCCAGAGCCCATAATGACTTGCGGTTGCACAGGTAAGCTTCCGGGCATGAAGTATTCTTCCGTCTCTTTGAGTCTGGGTGAAGCTTTCCGCAAGATGTCATGGCGCTTCTCCATGCATCCCGGCCATCCACTGATTGCTCAAGGGTGCCCATCAAATCCGTCCTTCACCCAGTAGTGTGTATTGAATTCTTGTCTCGAGTCTCAAAATCTTGAGGTCTTGAAGTCCTGAAGATGCAGTCCTTGCCGATGCCATCGTGAAGTTGTCGCCATTGACGTAGGGGGTCCTTCATACTCACACCACTCCCGAGCACTCATACCAACCCCGTCTACTATAGCGTAGCATTTAAACTACATAACGTCCCGGGCTTGATAACAGGGAGATGGGTTCCTACCTCATGCATTCTACTCAACTACAAGAAGTCAATAACACTACTGGAGGGATCATGAATGGTGACACTAAATGCAATAAAAACATGGGTATGAATAACATGGTCAAAGTGAACCTGCCTGGTATTACTTGATGAAGATAAAACGCTCTCAGAAACTTGATAAACTAGTCGTCACTCTCCGATGAAATCTATACAAGCGAGCATAGTACTCACATAAGCAAACATTCTAGCACTCAATCATAACAATCAAAATAACAACGAAATCAAAATAGGATCGAAGGCAAAAAAAACAAATAAAACTCCAAATCACTCAAATAAACTTATAGGGCTAATCTACACCACAACAACTCTACTTAACAACATGTAAAAAGCCTAAAACAATTACTTAACACAACGTAAAAATAATTATTCACTAAATAGCAGAAAGTATTTTTCCTATAATAAAATTCTAGCAAAACAATAAAATAATACTATTACTACTACTAGCAATATAGTCATGCAACAAACAACACCTAGAACCTCAAGAATACTCAGTCTAATAAATCCTAAAATTTACCTACTGTTAAACAATAGAATATATGCTACACTAGGGAAAACTACCAAAAGAAAATAATTAAAACTAATTAATAATAATTAAATTACAAACAGGACAAAAAACACATTAAACAGTACTGTTTACAATAAAAAGCTAATTTCAATAAATAACTAGCATGCAAAATAAACACTACTGCATAGCTAGTCTAATAAGCAACCGGTAGCAAAAAGAATCGGTCAAAAATAATATTCCTAACTCAAAATAGCTCAAATCTAGTGATTTGAGCAAATTCATACAAACCCAAATTCAAACTGCTCAAATATGAAATACAATTGTACTAACAGAAACTTCATAAAATTTGAGATCCAACGCAGTTGGAATCACTCAAAAATACCTCGTAGATAATTAACTATGGATTTTACCAGATTGGAACTATTCTGTTTTAAAAACAGAACGAAGAGGAAAAAAAATTGAACAGTAGGTCGGGATTTACTGTAGGCAGTTCCGGTGATGGGGTTCTGGTGGAGCTCTGGCGACGTCCTCCGGTGGCCCTCCGGCGTCGGGGAAGGGATGGTCGGGCCGGCAGAGCGGGGCGGAGCGAGTGGTGGGGTCGGTCGGTGGCGGGGATGGCCGGAGCTGGCGGGGCGGGGCGGCAATGGCGGCGGTGGTCCGGCGAACTCCGGCGAGGTGGCGCGGTAGCGTGGGGCGAGGAGAGGTGGCTCTAGGGGCGGGGATGGGTGCTAGAGGTGGCTATTTATAGGGGGGAGGTCGGTTTGGAGGAGGGGGCAAGGGATTTCGCGAATCTTGCGATCTCTGGTGATGGCCGGCGCGGCTGTGCTCGGGAACGAAATCCCGTTCGTGATGAAGGACATGATCTGGCGCGATCAGGCCGGATTTGGCCCAAAAAAAATACCTTTCCTTTTTTAAAAGATTCCGCGAAGAAAAATCATTTTAGAAAAAAAAATAAAAAAAATATAGGAGTATTATATATCAAAATGATCAGAAAAATAAGCCCAATTTAATGGGATACTTTACAGGGGAAAATAAAACACTTCTTGAAAAATCATTGTTTTTAAATTCAAACAAAAAACCAAATGACTTTCAAAACTCAAAGGAAAAATTATTCCAACATTTTTGGGGTGTCATGTTACTCCCTCTCAACACTTTTGTTTCAAGTGTTCTTTGTCAGAAAAGTTTTTTGAATAAAATTCAAATGCCACTTTGAGTTAAAAACAAAATTTAAATGACAAATTCAAATGAATTTTTTCTTTACTTCCGACTCTCTTTCATTGAAGAAATCATGAGGATCATTGAGTGGCATGAAGTTTGAAATATTTCCAAATTCAAATATTTTCAAACAGAAACATTTTTTTTGGAAAGTCCTTTTATTCCCTCTCATTCAAAGCTTCAAAAGTTTAAAATTCCAATCAATTTCACTCAATCAATCACTCAACAATCAATCAAACAATCATATATTTTAATTATTATAACATTCCAAAATTTAGAATTTTGGGATGTTACAACCTAAGTCCTTCATTGAAAACACACTGTTCAAATAGTCTTTTATTGTGCTAAGGAATTATGTATCATTTCCAATTAACAATATCTCATCAACATATAAGATTAGAAATGCTATAGAGCTCCCACTAAGCTTCTTATGTACACAAGCTTCCTCATCATTTTTAATGAAGCCAAACTCTTTTACTACTTCACCAAAACGTTGATTCCAGCTCCTGGAGGCTTGCTTCAAACCATAGATTGAGCTTTGAAGCTTGCACACCTTTCCGGCATCCTTTTGATCAACAAAACCTTCTGGTTGTATCATATATACATCCTCTTTCAGATTTCCATTTAGGAAAGTAGTTTTGACATCCATCTGCCATATCTCATAGTCGAAATATGTAGCTATAGCCATCATAATCCGTATAGACTTTAGCATTGCTACTATAGATTAAGTCTCATCATAATCAACTCCCTCGACTTGCGAAAACCCTTTTGCAACTAGCCTTGCTTTGTAGATGGTGGGATTACCATCTGCATCTATTTTTCTCTTGAAGATCCATTTACATTGTATGGGTTTTACACCCTCTAGAGGATCAACCAAGTTCCAAACTTGATTCTCGTACATGGACTCCATTTCAGATTTCATGGCTTTGAGCCATTATTTTGAGCTAGGCGCCGCCATCGCTTCCTTGTAGTGCGCAGGTTAATCTTCTTCTAAGATGAATATTTCATTATGAAACCATTCAGGAGGTTCGATAACTCTTCCTGACCTACACGGTTCAGTCACAGTCTTAATTGGAGTTTCTACAGCTGGTGTAGTAACTTCTGGTTCAGTAGTATGGACAACTTCTGGAATAGATTCCTTTTCATTAGTCCTGTCTACATTTGCCGATGATTCTATAATCTCGTCAAGCTGTATTGTCATGCCACTTACTTCTTTAGCGAGAAACTCATCCTCGAGAAAGTGTCCACCTTTTGCAACAAACACTTTGTCACTGGACTTTTGATAGAAGGAATTCCCAAATGTTTCTTTGGGATAACCTACAAAGTAGCACTTGTCTGCTTTAGGATCAAGCTTGTTCGGTTGTAAATGTTTTACATAAGCTTCACAACCCCAAATCTTGAGATGCGATAAATTTGCTTTCTTACCATTCCATAACTCATATGGTGTCATCTCAACAGACTTTGATGGTGCTTTCTTTAGTGTATATATTGCTGTCTCAAGTGCATATCCCCAAAATGATAAAGGTAGATAGGTAAATGACATCATTGACCTGACCATGTCTAACAAGGTTCAGTTACACCTTTCCTACACGCCGTTTCTCTGCGGAGTTCCGACAGGGGTAAGTTGTGGGACAATCCCACAATCACTTAGATGCTTGTTAAACTCATGGCTTAGATATTCTCCTCCATGATATGATCGTAGAAATTTTATCTTCTTGCCATGATGATTCTCAACTTCGTTTTAAAATTCTTTGAACTTTTCAAATGTTTCAGACTTATGTTTCATTAAGTAGATATACCCATATGTACTCAAATCGTCATTGAAGGTAACAAAGTATAACTATCCACCGCGTGCCGGAACACTCATTGGTCCACATACATCGCTATTTATTATATCCAATAATTCAAGCGCCCGTTCAGGATGACCAGTGAATGGTGTCTTGGTCATTTTACCCATCAGACAAGCTTCGCATGTATCAAATGATTCAAAATCAAACGATGTTAACACTCGATCATTATGAAGTTTTTGTATACGTTTCTTTCCAACATGACCAGGACGGCAGTGCCACATATAAGTGGTATTATCAGTCTTCTTAAGAAGTTTAGCATTAATGTTGTAGACTTCTTTCTCACATTCAAGATCTAATATGAATAATCCACCAACCATGGGTGCAAATCCATAAAACAAATCCTTATAATATATTGAACAATCACTGCTCTTAGACTTATAAGAATAACCGTCATTTATCAAACATGATCCAAATATAATGTTCTTACATAACTTCGGAACAAAATAACAATTATTTAGTTCTAAGATAAATCCTGAAGGTAAACTTAATGACATGACACTGACGGCCTGAGAAGCGATCTGTGGCGCCCCGCCTGATTACCACTGTAGCCAGACAGTCGCCGCACACACTAGCCCAGGAAATCACTATGGCATGCGCACTTACAACAGGTATCATGAACACCGGCATTTCTATTAATGGATATATAAGTCTTACATGATATTTGACAAGGGTGATGGCAGTGGAAAAGCTCTATCTAAGGCAGCATGGTCTTGGCACGGCTCCAATCCACAGGGATCTGACTGGGTTACTCTTTCTAGCCCGCGAACACTCCGGCTCCTCACTAGTGTACGTCAGATCCTTAGGTGAACCTGGCCACACTGAAGGCCACCGAGAACTTTTGAAGGTACTCGCAAGCAAACCAAACCAACATATACACCACGCAATGCAATCCATGGCATTCAAGCATGCATTTGTTATTAGAGTAACATTAATTATCATGGCATAGCATACCTACCTAGCAATATTAATTATCATGTCATAACAGGATTATCCAGCTTGATAACTACTAAAGTAAAGTAAAGCATATCAAGTAAATAATCCATACTGCGAATATTCTCATGATCCAGTCCAAACCATAACCAAATTCAATCTAACTCCTGCGGTCATCCTGCCACTCATCTCATAGCCATCGCATGGCTAATGTTCATATCCCTGACATCATCTAGTGTGCATGCATCTGCACCGCAAGTCTGACAAACCTTACCTTTCTCTGGTTCATTCTTGGCGATAAACATTATTTAGTTTATTCCTCTGGACATGACACAGACCAAATAGTGTGACCTAGTACGAACTGTGTCCCATGACCGAGGACGTGGCTATTCGGATAGATTTACACTCTGCAGAGGTTGACCACTTTACCCACACCATGGAGCTCCTGGCCTCGTACATCAGTACATGCTCCCATTCGGGTGGATCGGTGCTGCTCCAACAAAACCTGTCTATTGCCTGGCACTCTTACGGTCCCATCAACAATCATACCTCTTTCGGGTCATGTCCTGGGTGGCCCCTATGTCACTCCTGACACCTGCCACCATCGTGGCCAAACAAAACTGTCCCAAACAGGGACGCTGGCAAACAACTTAACTTGGGCTCACAAGGTTATCGCCGCCTACCAGGCCAGCGTAGCATGCATGCATAACCTTCCCTTTTTGGAGGTACCGATAAGAGGCAAGACAATAGACCAAGTTAGGGCCTTCCCATAAAGGCAAATGAGGATGCACTGATAAGCTCGGTTCAGTGGCACTATGACTTGATCCAGCCGACGGAGGAGTTTGTTGTTATTGAGTCACATTTCTTAACAATGCAATATCAGGAACAATGCATGATGTAACAACTATGAAAAGATAACAACCTATCTCTATATAATATCACAATGAGTCATTAGTGAAACAATGTTTAAATGGCAAGTTTATCACTTTACAAGTTTTGGTTGTAGGTTACGACCATCTGAACCCTTGCATGAAACCGGCAAATAAACCAGTAGCCACCAGAACAGTCTTTAGAACTCAGATCTGAGGCGTTAACGGAATAACTTAGCCCCGGCTCAAGACGGCTGAAAAGTAGCTCAGAGCATGAGACGATGTTGATAAAAAGAAAGTAGCAGTTCCCTAAGACGGCCGAAGAACAGCTCGGAGCATGGGGTCACCGCTACGAAAAGAAATCCAACAGCTGCCTGAGACGGGCGAAAAGCAGCTCGGAACACGGGACAGTTGTTGAAAAGAGAAATGTAAAGTTGGCATCCTCCTCGGATGGCCGGAAGCAGCACAGAACACAGGCATGGTGCCGTTACCAGAGAAAAGTGAGCAAGGGTTCATCAGAATCATATACCTCCTACTGTTATGCACTCGAATATAAACATATTCATTGATTAAACACACAACAATAACACAGAAGCAATGCTTTAGGGCATATATCAAATGGTCGACTTGCCTGGGGGTGAAAGAATACTCCGGAAAGAGGTGCGATCATCTCGCGGAAAAATTCGCCGGAAAAGATTCTCTTTCGGAGGGGCTGAATATAGGGCAGGGGCAAAATGGTCATTTTAAGAATGCATCAACATGGTGAAAGTGATATCATAGGAACGGGCTCGACGAACAGAGAACGTGGGATTTGGAATCACCTGAATCGGAGTCACGGTTGCGAAGATACGGATCGTTCATTCGTTAGGCAGAAAACATATAAAAACATATTCATTTATGCTCTTAACGGGAGAACGCCCGCAAACTAGAGGTTTCGGCCGGCGGGTTAAACAGAAAGCGCCTTTCGCTGAAATACGCCTTCAGACAGAGAAGACGTATTCTTGCCTGATGCAGAGCTGGAGTATACTTTCATTTAGAGAACGCGTATTCGGCGGAGTACATCTCCACTAATACATGTCAGCGGGCCGGGGTCAACTCCCCGTGCAGCTAACTTGTGGGGCCCGCGGCCTTGGTCGTCGTCTTCCACCTCATGCGCACGTGCCCAGCCGAGGGGAAAAGCGGTTCCCGCCGGCGATTGTCGGCGTTACCGAGCGTCTTCGGCGAGGCTCCGCCCATGAGAGAGCTCAGCGCGGCGAGGCGCACCCAACGGTGCATGGCACGGATGCCAGGGACCTTCGGAGCAGTGGCCGTGCTGCCCGTGGTGGACGATGGCAACGTCGATGATGGGGAGCACCGCACGGTGGCGAAGATGGTCTGGGGTGGTGGGGATGTCCGCGGTGGCTGGGAAAGGGCTCTAGGGTGGTTTAGAGGGAGAGGGAAGGCTCGATCGACTCGAATTTGAGCCGAGGCCGGCACCAACAGTGGCGGTCGTGGGGAGGGACTCGAGCATCGGAGCGTGCTCCTTCGGGCAGGGGAAGGTCTAGGAGGGAGAGGAGGGTGACGTGTGAGCTCGAGGGGCTCGGGTAGGGCTATTTATACCCGCGTGAGATCGCCGGATATGCTTGGCCACCGTGTTGTGCTGGCCACGGCGATGAGCTGTGCCGCGTATGGAGATGACGGTTTGGCCAGTTCCCGGTGTCGCAAAGCTTCACGGGCCAGCTGTGGCAACGTGCTGGCACCCACGGGAAGGCTCGGAGCGGAGGTATACGGTGGCGGCTGTGGATGAACAGAGGCGGTACGGCAGCGTTTGTCCCAGCGCGGCGAGGAAGCAAACGAAGGGGAAAATGACTGGGAAGGGGAGGTGGACGGCGGGGAAGGTAGTAGACACAAGGGGACACGCCGCGGTGGCCTGTGCTGGCCTGCCCGACGCGATGCACTGTCTTTGCAGGCTGCCCTTGCGGTCACCATGCGGTCTGTGTGCTCTGGCTCATGCCTGCCTGTCAAGCCTTGTCCAACGCGGTAGCCACTACTCAAAGGGATAGAAGAAGTAGCTGGAACTAGCTGGGTGGCTTTGAGGTGAGAGATATTTGCAAGAACAGGTTCTAACATGAAACTTGATGAGGCCTTTCTACAGAAATGGCTTGAGGGATGGAGCTGTTTCTTTGTCATAATGAAATGTGGTAGTAAGGAGTATATGCTGGAAAAAATTGAAGTCATTTGGACCAAGTTTGCATGCACTCCATCACAATGCAATTTTTGTCCAGAAACGAGATTTTGAAGTTGTGCTCAAATGGCTAAATGGATTTGACTGAATTTTGGTGTAGAGAGGAGGTTTGGATGTGAGAATGTACTGGTAAAATTTCATACCATTTTGATACACCAAAATTGTACTTCGTTCACAGAGCTCTCTGCTGGACAGAAACTAGATGGAATTTATTGGAAAAATTGGCTAGATAGAATGTGTGAATTTTGACATGCGCATAATATATAGGGAGTGTGAGGTCCTGGATTACTTTCAAGGAGTTTTAGGCAATATAAAATATAGTTGCTTCACAACCTCAAAATAGGTCCAGAAACAAGAATTGGATGATGTGCTCAAAATTTGAACTATGGAACTTGGGATCTTGATGGAAATGGTGAAGATAGGGATAGGAGAAGCTCCATAAATTATTTGGGGTTTTTCCTGGCCACCAAAATGGTAGTTCCTTCGGAAATGGCCCAAAATGCAATATTGGCTTTAAATGGCAAAATGCAATTTCCCTTATTTAATTATGCCCAATCTTTTTATGAGAGCTCAATATGATCACAAAGAATATCTCCAGAAGTTTTCATGAACTCTGGAGATGGATAGATATTTTTCTGGATTTAATTCCTTTAAACAGCAGAAAAAGGAATTAATTTTAAATGAAAAATATTGCAAATGACTTGGCAATATTTTTGCATATCCAGGGTTTATAGATATTGGAGAGTCTCTGGGAAAAGTTTGGGAGGCAACAGATCAAGGAAAATTGGGTTTCCTTTGTAACGGAAGGAATGAGGGTTTCCTTTTCGGTAACTCGAAAGGTAGGGTTTCGGCGGTAAAATCCTAAGAAGATGTCTTGGGTGGAAAGGTTGGACTGGAAAGAATCTCTAGTTGGATAGGAAAGGCAAGGCTAAATGACCATCTTCGTATACCCAAGAGCGAGAGAAAATCCGATAACATAAAAAAACAGGAGTCCAATCCCACGAAGGGAAAAAAAACAAGGAGCGAAAACCAGGGTGTCACAAACCTACCTCCCTTAAGAAAATATCGTCCTCAAGATTTCCGGGCTTACCTCCCGGCTAAGGGGAAATACCTGTGTGTGACTTGGATCCATCAGTTGTCTTGTCTTCATTGGTTTACTGGCCTTTTAACTGCCTCTTTTAATGGCTCAGGTGCTGCCTTCTCAAACGGCTGTATTGAATCCTTCTCTCCTGGTGGTTTGTTGCCTGGGGTTGGAGGGTAGCGGGTAGCATTGACAAGTAGCTTGGTTTTTATGTCCTGGAGCTAGCTGCTACGGTTTTATTGCGATACTCCGTACCCTGACTGTCACGGGTGAGGTATCCTTCTCTGGTACTGAACTCACGTGATCTTATGGCCTCGAGTGTCTGGGGTGGCCTTCTTTCTGCCTTCTCAGAATGCTCAGTTTGACTGTGGATTCCGTACGAGGTGTTTCCTCCTGTCTCATGAGTTCGGGCCCTGTCCTTAGGTGACCAATAACTGGGTTCCTTGTCTATGAAGCTTTATCTTATTAACCGTCGCAGATGTGGTTTATCCAAAGCTTCTTTATTCTTGAGGGTTCTTTTTGGAGACCTATCATGACCCTTCTTTGAACTATGGGGCCGATGCTCCTCTGGACATAGTTATCCCCGTGTATGAGTGGCTCGCATGAACTGATGGACTAGACTGCGTGCTCACACATGTGCAGGGGTAAGATAAATCCTTTCATGACCAGTTAGTTCTGAGGTGGACATGTGTCTAGACTAGTTCGTGCTTCTGACAAGCTCGTTGTGGGCACGATGGCGTGTTGAACAAGGCTGAATTCCTTATGCTCGAAGCTTCTGCCAAGGTAGCGTGCCGAAGAAGGCTGGGTATCGTACCTCAGAAGCTTTCCCTCATGTAGCTTACTGCGGAAGGTCAGGTGCCTTATGCTGGAAGCTTTCCATGGCAGCACGCTGAGGAAGATGGGAGTGCCGTACCTCAAAAGATTTTCTCACCCAGTGGTGTAGAGAGTACGTTTGGGAATCTTGCGTCGCAAGGTCCTCTCGATAGCTGGCGGAGGAAGGCTGGGTTTCTTATACCAGAAGCCTTTCACTGTGATACGCAGTCGGACATGTGGCCTGTTCTGGATACCTTCCGGAGTATCCAAACTTCACCTATGGGGGAGCCAGAACTTGGTATAGGCCATACCCTGACTGAAGATATTCCATTGGTCATGCACACCGCTAGTCCTTCTACTGGTCTGCTCATTGTTACTGTAAAGGTTGCACAACTGATGTCAGCTTTATGTTGACAATTAATTCGTATATCTGATGTTGCCGCTAGTAGACACTTGGCGGATAATTCCATTCGGTTTAGCTGAACTTCCAGGTATTTGAAATTCTCATTGATTCCGGATAGTCGCGGACTTACCCCAGTATTCTTCGCAAGCCTTATTCCCTTTGCCCAGAAAATCTTCTATATGCTCCAAGGAATTCCAAAATATGCTTTGAAATTTGTATCAACATACCAGAATTTTGTTGTTGCTCTTGGCACATTCACCCTCTTGGAATATGTCTTCTATGGGTAATAAATGATTCTTGAGTCCATTGAGAAAAGACTAAAGGTTCACCCCACTGGCTGAGATAATCCTTGTGTCGGGGATGGAATCATTTGTCCCTACTGGTGTTCATTACTGACAGCTCATCTGACTATTCCTTAGGTATGATTTGTTCTGAGCCAAACTCTCTCTCAGGCATATTCTGGCCTTGTCTGTTGTATGCAGAGTCTGCTTCTGACCCATTCTTTATTCTTGATAGATCCGGTGTTGATGTTCTGATTATCATGTGGTTGACTTGAACTGACTCAACTTGGATTATTGAGTATTATCCAAGCTGTATGCTAGTCTTCTTATCGGTACTTGTGGATGGATCTAGTCGGAGCAAGAAGATGGAATCGACAAAAGAAGCAAGAACCGCGAAAAACAAAAAGGAAATAAAGCTCAAATTTTGCGGACTTTATGCACGTGGCCAAAGATTCACTAGTATAACTAGCCTAGCACACTCGATGCACCTCTAAGGACTCAGAAGCAAAACCACACAACGCTCCTGGTAGCGATTGGTGTCAAGCTTCTGCTACTTCCTTAGGGAACATCAAACTCGACGCACGACCATAGCCAAAGTAGCTTAGTCAACGATCCTAGGGTTGTCGGGGAAAAATGGAATTTATAGGCGTTTCCCAAATGAAACTAGACTTGAGGAGAGAAATGCCATGGTTAGCAAGCAGGGTAAGGATATCTGGTTTACCTAGGGGTTAAGGGCTAACGGGTCATTGCGTGGTGCTGACATCTCCCACCAGAGGCAAAGGCCACGAGAGTTGGGGGTCTGATGGAGCCAAAAACCTATGGGATTTGCCTTATGATCAATAGTAGCCGTGCCAGTTTGGCAAAGATGGCTGAAATCCATCTGGGATTTCTACTGACCAAGAGGCAATGAAGTCTGGCTAGGGTAACCTACAGTCAGCCTGGGTGCTCTGATACCATCCGTTGTGGCGCCCCACCTGATTACCACTGTAGCCAGATGGTCGCCGCACACACCAGCCCATGAAATCACTCTGGCATGTGCACTTACAACAGGTATCATGAACACCGGCATTTCTATTAATGGATATATAAGTCTTACATGACATTTGACAAGGGTAATGGCAGCAGAAAAGCTCTATCTAAGGCAGCATGGTCTTGGCGCGGCTCCAATCCACAGGGATCTTACTGGGTTACTCTTCAAGCCCGCGAACACTCCGGCTCCCCGCTAGTGGACGTCGGATCCTTAGGTGAACCTGGCCACATTGAAGGCCGCTGAGTACATTTGAATGTACTCGCAAGCAAACCAAACCAACATATACACCAAGCAATGCAATCCATGGCATTCAAGCATGCATTTCTGAAATTCCGAAGTTTAAACAGTTTTGTGTGGTCTTGGCTTTGTATGTATGTGAATCACTGGTCAAACCTTAATTCATCAGACTGAGCAATGGAGCAACTATCTACAATAGTGTTCCATTGACCAAAGCCATCTTGGAACCATACTAAGTTCATGAATGAACTATATGATCTGACACCCTCTTTTGTCACTTCTGAAGCAGCAACATACTTAGCCTTTGTCATAGAATTCACCACAGTAACCTGTTTGGAACAATTCGAACTTACTGTGCCACCATTTCTTTTATTATACAAAACCCTTAATTTAAATCAAAAATCGCTTGGAGCATTGATGAAGACTGTATCGATATAACTACTTACAACGAGCCTGTATCACTGTAACTTCTTACAACAAACTCTTCATAATCTCCGCTTGCGAGAAAACATGACATCAGTGATACATTAGTACTCAACAACATTTTTTACTGCTACCCTATGATCAACACTTTGATCACTTTGGTGTCTTACTCGCAACTAATTTGGAGTACTAGACATATATGGTTATTTTACATTCCATGGAATACATGATTAATCCAAACATAAAAGTGTGCGGAATCTCAGTCATGTACTTCGCTCATCAGTGTTTTAGCACACAGAGTCTTGCTAAAACTCTTTCCATATGACTTCGGCAAGAAACACTTCTTGGCATTCTCATGCTAAACCATTTTGGCATATTGTCAATATGTATTTTTGGCTTAGCCCTGTTAGGCAATTCTATCTCCATAGATAATTATGCTTAATACCGAGGCTACCTAGCCCTTAGTACTTTCATTGAAAAACTATTTTCAGTGAAGTCCTAATTCGTGTCAATAAATTGATATTATCTCTAATCAACAATGTGTCATGCACACAAATTTTTTAGAAATATTATTATACTCCCACTTACTTTCTTGTAAACACAAGCATCTTCGCTATCCTTGATGAAATCAAACTCTTTGACTATTTCATCAAAAGGAAGATTCCAACTCCATTTTGCTCGCTTCTGTCCATTACTGGAACTCTGAAGTTTGCATAATCACTAGCATCCTCTGGATTGACAAAATACTTTGGACTGCATCACATACAAGTCGTAGCTTGTATTTCCATCTCATGGAAATCCTTTTGGCGTCCATTTATCATATCTCATGATTGAAATATGTATCAATTACTAGCATAACCCGAACTGACTTTAAGCATCCCTATGGTGAGACAATCTCGTCGTAGTCAACTCCTTGAATTTGTTATTGCAACAAGTCGAGCTTTATGGATACAACATTTTTATCCATATCAGTTTATAGTTCCATTAATATTTGTTAGACTCTAAGTCTTCCGGAGGGTTTATCAAGATCTAATCTTGTATCATTTATATGGATACAATCTCGGATTATTTTGGCATTTAGCCAATTCCGGAGTCGGGGCCCATCAACACTTCCTTGTATGTCGTAGGTATATTGTTGTCTAACAACAATAGCTTGTTTGCACACCTTAGAGGTTTGCATGAGTTTTGCCTATGTGGTTCAGCTGCATGTTCGACCGAAGTCCTTACATCTCATGTAGAGGCTTCAGTATTAGTCACAGCCGGAAACTCTGGAATTACTTCCAAGGTTTCTTTCCTTTGACCTGATGACGAAGATACTGTTATCTCGTTGAGTTGCACTATCCTCCCACTCACTCTTTTGCAAGAAACATTTTCTTCAAAATCATACCACTCTATGTGGCAAACCTTTCGTCGCGGCACAATGATGGAGGAATACCCGACAATTTGGGATAACAAACAAGGTAGCATTTATCTGATTTGGAATAGTTTTGTAAACATTTTACACATGTGTCATATTCCAAATGTTAAGAAAAGACAAAACATGGTTGGGTGTACCATACCATGGTGTCATTTCAACAGATTTGATGGCACTCTTTTCAGTGTAAAAATTGCAGTCTCTAAAGCATTACTTTAAAAGTAATAATGGCAAATTGAGATATGTCAGCTTTGATCTTACCATGTCATATATGGTTTGATTGCATGTTATAGGACACTCCATTCTCACTGGTGTTCCGGGAGCTACAAGTTATGAAACTCTTTTCACAACTCATCAGATATTCGCTAAACTTGTAACTCAAATATTACTTTCTACAATCTAATTGCAGAAACATAATTTTCTTGTTACAATAATTTCTACTTCATTCTGGATACCTTTTGAACTACTTCAAAAAGATTCAGACTTATGTCTCATTAAGCAAATATTCACATATCTACTTGAGTCATCTCTGAAGATAGACAAATCTACGGCTAGCAATAATACTTATTGGACTACACACATCAATATGTATGTTTACCAATAAGTTTGTTGCTCGTTCCCTATGGCTTGTGAACGGTATTTTAATCACTTCACTTTTCGGACGAAAGTTGTAAGGGTCAGATGATTCATAATCAAAATGACTTCAAAATCCATCACTATAGAATTTCTCCATGCAGGTGCCACACGAATGTGGTATTCTTTTTGTCTTACGACATTTAGCGTCAGTGTTATGGATGTATTATATTATTATCAATATTCATAACATACATCCATTCATAATGGGAGTATGGCCCCTTCTGTTATTCATAACACTGAACAATAATTGTTCTTTTATGATCAACCTTCTTGCATTAAACATTATGCAATGGGCTAGAGTGTATAAAACTCTAAAAATGAATTATGAAAATAAATACAGAGGTAATATATTATCATCAATATTCATAACATACATCTCATTGATAATGGGAGTATGGCCCTTATGTTATTCATAATGCTGAACAACAATTGTTCTATTATGAACAACCTCCTTGCATCAAACATTATGCAATGGGCTAGAGTGTATAAAACTGTAAAATGAATTATGAAAACAAATACAGGGGTAATACGCCAATGGAAGCTATACAAACTTTTACTATGTTCCCAGCGCGTATCTCAACCTCATTACTGGCTAGTTTTTAGGTCGTAATAGTTCTTGCATCGAGTTGAAACAGAATGCAATCGAACAGGTATCCTTGTCATCAACTTTTAATCACAATACCCAAGAATCAGCGATTAACAATTTTAATCCTAATTCCAAAGAATTACATCTTTGACCAACCTTCTATACATCTATAATTTGTATGACATTCATACCTGAGCTGGACCTTCCAGTCTTCTTCCTTTTTTGCCTTTATACTTCTAACAGTTTTACTTCCAATATTTCTCCTACTCTCAGAAGAAGCACCTAACTTTAAGAGAGGCGTTAGCCCCAGACTTCCTAGGCGTGTAAGTCTCACTTACACCCTTTGGACTTTTCCATTGTCTTTAAGTTGTTGTTTTATTCACCTTCATCACATGACATGCATTCTTTTGAATCCCTCTCTTATCAGTCTAATGCTTGATACGTCTCCAACGTATCTATAATTTATCAAATATTCATGCCATGTGTTATTATAGTTTTGTATGATTTTGGTGCACACTTATATGGATTTTATATAATTTTTATGGACTAACATATTGACCTAGTGCCCAGTGCCAGTTGCTGTTTTTTGCTTGTTTTTGGTTTTCCAGAAAATCCATGTCAAATGAAGTCCAAATGCAGCGAAACTTTTTGACAAATTTTTCTAGAAGGAAACAGACCCAAGAAGCTTCGAGGGAGCAGCAGAAGACCCACAGGGGCCACACAAGCCACCTGGGCGTGCCACCCCCCTAGGCGCGCCCTGGTGCCTCGTGGGTCCCCTGTGGCCCTTCTTTGGGTGATTCCAACGCCAAAAATTCTTATAAATACCAAAACCCCAGAAATAACCCTAGAACTTTGACTCCGCCGCCGCAAGCCTCAGTACCTTCGAAATACCATCTGGAGCCCTGTTCTGGCACCCTGCCGGAGGGGGAAATCATCACCGGAGGCCATCTTCATCATCCTGGCCGTCTCCATGACGAGGAGGGAGTAGTTCACCCTCGAGGCTAGGGGTATGTACTAGTAGCTATGTGTTTGATCTCTTTCTCTCTTGTTCTTGATTTGGCATGATCTTGATGTACCGAGAGCTTTGTTAATATAGTTGGATCATATGGTGTTTTTCCCTTCTATATCTTGTTGTGATGAATTGAGTTTTTACCTTTGAGGTTTCACTATTATCGGATTGAATACTTTTATGGATTTGAGAACACTTGATGTATGTCTTGCATATGAATACCCGTGGTAACAATGGGGTATTATATTGATTCACTTGATATATGTGATGGCACACAACTTGCGGATTCCCGAGGTGACATTGAGGTATTCTATTCATAGGGGTTGATGCACGTTTTCGTCCTAGTTTCTCTGGTAGAAATCTTGGGGCACTCTTTGAAGTTCTTTGTGTTGGATTGAACATTATGAATCTGACATTGTTTGATGCATATCGTATAACAAACTCACGGATACTTGTGGTGACATTAGAGTATCTAGGTGACATTAGAGTTGGTTGATGTGTTTCATATGGTGTTATTTTAGTACGAACTCTAGGGCTGTTTGAGACACTTATAGGAATGGCTCAATAGATTGATCGGAAAGGATAACTTTCAGGTGGTTTCATACCCTACATCAATTTCTATCTTATGTTCTCCACTAATAGGAACTTTGGAGTGATTCTTTGTCGCACGTTGAGGGATTGTTATATGATTGAATTATGTTAGCATTGTTGAGAGAATGCACTAGTGAAAGTATGAACCCTAGGCCTTGTTTTCAAGCATTGCAATACCGTTTGTGCTCCGTTTTATCACTTGCTACCTTGCAATTTTTATTTTTTCAGATTACAATAACCTATATCTACTATCCATACTACACTTGTATCACCATCTCTTCGCCAAACTAGTGCACCTATACAATTTACCATTGTATTGGGTGTGTTGGAGACACAAGAGATTTCTTGTATTTGATTGCAGGGTTGTTTGAGAGAGACCATCTTCATCCTACGCCTCCCACGGATTGATAAACCTTAGGTCATCCACTTGAGGTCCAACACGAGTCTACAAGAATAAAGTTGCGTAGTAGACATCAATGCATAGTAAACACTTCACTAATACTTTGCAACCAAACATTGCTTTAGATATCTCATATCTTTTAGCCTTTGTCTGTATCTGAAAACAATTTTCAGTTCCACGAATATCACATAACTATCTCAAACTTATGAAGTACGGGTCTCATGGAAGCAAACATATTGCACTTGACCGTAAAGGAATTATAGATTTTGGATCGAAGGACGAGAGTCTCATCATCCATAGCATTAGCGGGAGAATTCCAAAAGTATGGGATTGGTCAAAGTCCTTCTCAGCACTCTTGAGGACAATCCTCACATTACATTACCAAAGATAAAGTTTTTAACTAGATAAATAATAGCTATTCAATTTCTATAAGGAAGGTGGAAACACGAGCCATTATTATACAACTATTATGCAAATCACACTTAGACTATGTTCATAATTAATTGCACTGTGAATTAAACAATTTAATTCTAAAGTGCGCTCCCACTCAAATCAATATCTCTGACAATTGATTGTGAGTGATTTAAGACCCATATCTCAAGTGACAAGAATTTCATTTGGTAGGCCAACTTTCTGATCACATCTCTATGTGACTCTTGTTCATCTTTCGATGGGTGTGTTCCGAGCTCAGGACTTTCTTTCTTGAATGTCAAGACAACCAAGTGATCGCGCTGTGAGATCTCACCGTCATCCATCTCATACTTCTCAATTCGTTCGTACCCATGCATCCATGTGGTACCTCGAAAAGACACATATTTCAGACGGTGCTACACTTGGGGCAACACTAACTACTTGATATTTTAAGTGAGAGATCACCCTAATAAAAGTGACTACCGCGCAATCAAAAGGGTGCAATAAAAGGGATAAACATATCATGAAATTCATAATAGCATGATATGGTATAGCCCCTTCTTTTGGAGAAGGATTCATCATCTTCGCGAAAATCCAAAAAATGTTGCCATGGCAGGAATTTCGAAAACTGCTGCCGTGGCAGAACTTTTCTGCCAAGGCCTGTTTCTTTTCCTTTTTCTCCGTCTTTGGCTTTTGCGTCGGTGTCCACCTTCTTAAAGATTGTCACCACCTTGTTGATGCATCAAATAATATTGCTATCTCTATAGCTAATAAATTAATGCATTACAACAAGGTTGACACGCAGGTCATTAAAGTGACAATCATATGGCTCCAGCCATCATGCCGAATCATGACACATAGGTCATGTTTATTTACATCATATAGTTATCTCATACATAATCAAATTAAATATAACGAAGACTATACCACATCTCATGCAAATGCATCCTGCAAAACCAATTTAGACGCCTCTAATTGGTTCATGCAAAATTTTATTTTACGTGGCTTCTAAGGTTTTGACACAAACCGAAGCTACCAATGTTCATTATCAAGTATGATTATTCAATTCGCTAGATTAACTTTGCAGGGCGTATGAAACATGAGATAAAAAATCTCAAGCCCCATACTAAACTTCGTCATATGCAAGAACCCCATGCAGATCATATCTGCATGCCCTTTAGTTTGCGAAACATTCATCTTTCTTAACTATGGCGGAACCCAAAGAACTGAAGCACATTGATGATCTGTCAACTAGCATACTCAGGAGCAGCATAGAAGGATCACGGATAGCTAGAACTTTGTACCAAAATTCCACCATGCCGTCAAGATCAGAACTATGCAAAATTAAGGGAAGCAACAAGAACATCAGGTAATAGATTTTATCTACTACCCGCACAACTATTATTTAGTAATAGATCTCATCTACTACAACATTATATTGTGCAATACTCATACATCTCATGTATTCTCGTAACCTGCATCTACACATAGCACGGCTCATGATGCCACTGTAGGTTAACGGAACAGAAAACAAAAAAATTTCATACTATGAGCACGCCCAGGATCATTATGAAAATGCATACAAGGTTTATCTAATCATTACCAACTCTGAGCGCAGTGGAAGTAGAGTCGGTGAAGATCGTCGGTGCTGATCCCTGCAGCTAGGATTTGACAACCTCCCAACCGCGAGGATTTTCTCCCTCGGACGGTCCCTCGGATAGAACCTCGGAGTGTCCCTCGAACTAACATCAAAACTATGAGCCCTCTACCAGGTTGCACACATCCGGTGTCAACTATCCAGCAGGGCTTCGCCGTCTAGAACTAGGCCCTACCGGAGACTAGACAACCTTTCAGCAACATGAAACTATTTCATGGAGGGAGAGAAAGAATGCTAGATCATTGCATGGCTTGTGTGGAGAGAAACTTGAGTGAAATGGAGATCCCTCTCCGCCTCTATTTATAGTGGGAGCAAGGCGTAGAGGCTAGGGGGAAAAGACCAAAAAGGGCTTCCATATTTTTCCACCAAACGCCACAAAAAGGCGGAAAGGGGAGCTCCATGGAGGAGCTCCTCCTTGGCCCGGCCACCCTTGTGTGGGCCCCCTTTTGGGGGGCCCCACCTCCCCATGTCATCCTCCACTACTATTTGGGAAACCCCCAAAAGGTGGTTTTGCACAAAGCCACCAAAAGGGGGTTGTACCCTAATAGTGTTGTCTGCATCATCATCCCACGATTCGTGGGATCTTTTCCCCTCAAACTGGGACAAGATTTTTCCGCGACCGTTTTATCAAAAAAAATCTGAAAGGTCCAGAACATTTTCGGCACCCCTAAAATAATTTTGGACGCATTCGTAAAAATTTCCGGTATGACGTTTTTGCTCCAAAATATTTTCAGTTACTCCGAAACATTTCCGGTTTTTCTCTCAATTTTTTTTTGTCATCTCCGAAAGTTTTCCAGTGACTTTCTCTCGGACTCTGATGTCTACTATGCAACTTTATTCTTGTAGACTCATGTTGGGCCTCCAAGTGCAAAGTTTTGTAGAGTAGCAAATTTTCCTCAAGTGGATGACCTTAGATTTATCAATCTCTGGGTGGCGTAGGATGAAGAAGGTCTCTCTCAAACAACCCTGCAATCAAATACAAACAATCTCTTGTGTCCCCAACACACCCAATACAATGGTAAATTGTATAGGTGCACTAGTTCGAAAAAAAGAGATGGTGATACAAGTGTAGTATGGATAGTACAAATAGGTTTTTGTAATCTGAAAATATAAAAACAACAAGGTAGCAAGTAACAAAAGTGAGAACAAACGGTATTGCAATGCTTGAAAATAAGGCCTAGGGTTCATGCTTTCACTAGTGCAAACTCTCAACAATGCTAACATAATTGGATCATATAACAATCCCTCAACGTGCGACAAAGAATCACTCCAAAGTTCCTATTCACAGAGAACATAAGATAGAAATTGTTGTAGGGTACGAAACCACCTCAAAGTTATTCTTTCTGATCAATCTATTGAGCTATTCCTATAAGTGTCAAAAACAGCCCTAGAGGTCATACTAGAATAACACCATATGAAACACCTCAACCAACCCTAATGTCACCTAGATACTCCAATGTCACCACAAGTATCCATGAGTTGATTATACGATATGTAGGGTAACGCAGTAGAAAACAAAAAATTTCTAACCTACGCACCAGCCCAGGACCACTATGGAGACTGCATACAAGGTTTGATCTGTTTTGTTACCGACTCGTAGCGCAGCGGAAGTAGAGTCGATGACGATCGGCGGTGCAGATCCCCGCAGCTAGGATTTACAACCTCCCAACCACGAGGATGTATACCCTCGTCTTCCCTTTGGACAGCCCTCCGGGAGGCGGTCGAACAGTCCTCCGGACGGTGTCACGGACAGCCCTTCGGGAGGACCTTCGAAACTCGAACGGTCACTCGGACAGCCCTTCGGGAGGACTCACAGAACTCGGACCGTCACTTGGACAGCCCTTCGGGAGGCACTCACGAACAGCCCCTCGGGCACAAAGATCGAAACAATGACCTCTCTACAGAGTTGCACACATACGGTGTCATCTATCCGCCAGGGCTTTGCCGTCCAGAACTAGTTCCCACCGGAACCCAGACAGCCTTTCGGCTCTACGAAACTCTTTTCGTGGGAGGGAGAGAGAAGCCAGATTATTGCATGGCACTTGTATGTGAGAAGGGATGAGGTTTGTGGGCAGCCCACTCTCCTCTATTTATAGGAAAGCCAAGGGGTAAAGTTGGCATTCACAAATACCAAAAGTACCCCCACTTTATGTCATTTACATAAAGAATAAAGCAAAAAGGAGTGCCATGTGGAGCTCCATGGAGCTCCACCCTCCATGGCCGGCCACCCCTTGGGGGCTTCCTTAGTGCCCAAGGCTTCTAGAAGCCTTTTGGGAAATTTCCCAAAAGGTGCTTTCCATAAAAATTCCCAAAAAGCACTTTCACTATTCACGACAACATTTTTCAGCGTCCGTTCGAACTGAAAATATTTATGTGGGCTTAGAACATTTCCAGTACCCACTAAAATAATTTTCAACGCATTCTGGAACAATTCCAGTTTAGTGATTTCATCTGCGAAAAGCATCTGAAGCGGTTTCGGCAGCTCCGGAACATTTCCGGTTTTCATCTCCGAAAATTCCAGAAAGTTTCCAGAATGATTCTGGCACCCTCCAAGAATTATCAGGCATGTCCCGAAACCAATTTGACTTTATGGTATCCTCTGAAACAACTTTTCAGTACCACCGGAACTCATCCGGTGACCTCTCTCGTCGGAACTTTTCCGCTGTCTCCAGAAAACTTTTTCCGAAAACTTTCTCTCAGACTCCGTGTCTAGTATTCAGCAGATAGATGACCCTTAAGCGTGTGACCCTATAGGTTCGGTGAAGTATAGACATGACACGGAACTCTTTCCGATCAATGATCAACATCGGAGCCGTGGACACCCATATTGACCCCTATACCCACACGAATGAATATTCGAATGAACCTCCAGTTGTCATGTGCTATTCCTGTTGCTTCGCGATATGTTACAAATACCCGAGGTGAGACATGATGGCATCCCCGTGGGTCAACAACTTGTCCACTATGCCAGTTACCTCGTTACCGGTATTTGTTCTCTTTTCTCGTTCCCGTGTTCCGGCATCCCCGTGATCAAATCACAAAGTGTCTGGCCAGACGATGATGGATACCGTAACACCGAGAGGGCCCAGAGATATCTCTCCATCGTCGGAGGAGCAAATCCCAATCTCGAGCTATCAAGTTACTTGACACACTTTTCCATGAACCCGTAAGCCGCTGTAATAGCCACCCATTTACGGATGACGTTTAACAAACCCCAAAGTTCATGAATCAAGCATGAAGAAACTCGATACTCTCATGGTCTGAGGAATCATGCAAACGTTAACCATCTCTGTGTTATTAACCATTAACTTGTGACGAAAGTATCCCATAGCATAACATCAATTCGGGTCGATTCAACACAAATGTTCTTCTAACATTGTGCCCTCAAAGTTGCCGGCATAGTCATGCCCATGATCAGGAAAACAGAACCATCATGCAACACTTGGGCTATTCTCAGAGGCCAGACTAGGAATACATTTTACCGTTTATTATTCCACACGTGCATATGAGTCTTCCTCCGAGCCTCGTGGTTATTGTAGACTCGAGAACCATAGCAGTTATAGCATGGAACATAAACCTAATTATGAACAGGGAGATAATTAATAACATTTATTATTGCCTCTAGGGCATATCTCCTACAGACTCCCACTTGCACTAGAGTCAATAATCTAGTTAATGCTAATGCACTTTACACCTGTGGCACACCGGTGTAAATATGCTTCGCATGTGGTATAGCCTGATGTCCAACGGATCTGACGACTTCAGCTCCGTGTGTATCTTTGCGTATCCTCGCGTTTTCACGCTTTCACAAAATTCATATTTTGTGTGGACTTGGCTTCGTATGTATGTGAATCACAGGTCGAACCTGGATTCCTCAGACTGAGTTATGGAGCAACTACCTGCAGTAGTGTCCCATTGACCAAAGCCTTCTTGGAACCATACTAAGTTCATGAAAGAACTATATGATTCAGCATCTTGTTTATCGCTTTTAAAAGCGGCAACATACTTCACCTCTGTTATAGAATTCGCCACAGTAACTTGTTTGGAACAATTTCCAACTACCGTGCCACCATATTGTGTGTTACACAAAACCCTCAATTTAAATCGAAAATCGCTGGGAGCATGGATGAAGACTGTATCGATGTAACCTTTTACAACGAACTCTTCATGATCTCCGCTTGCGAGAAAACATGTCATCGGTGCTACTATAGTACTCAATGACCCTTTTTCACTGTTGTCCCATGATCAGAACTTTTGATCACTTTGGTATCTATACTCGCAACAACTTTGGGAGTATTGGACATATCTGGTTGTTTTTACATACCATGGAATACAAGATTAATCCAAACACAAGAGTGTGTGGAATCTCCATCATGTATTTTGATGATCAGTGTTTTGGGACACCGAGTCTTGGAAAAACTCTTTCCATGTGACTTCGGCAAGAATCACTCCTTGGCGTTTTTAATGCTAAAAGGTTTTAGCATCTTGTCAATTTGTATCTTTGCTCAGCCCCATTAGGTAAATCTATCTCCATAGATCATCATGCCTAATATAAAGGCTATTTAGCCCAAGCACTTCATCGAAAAACTATTTTCAAATGAAGTCCTAATTCATGTCAAGAAATTTATTTCCAATTAACAATGTGTCAAGCACACAACATTTTTTATAAATTTTATTATGCTCCCACTTACTTTCTTGAATCATAAGCATCTTCGTTACCCATTGATGAAGTCAAACCCCTTTGACTATTTCATCAAAACACGAAGATTCCAACTCCATTTTGCTCTCTTCTGTCCATTGCTGGAACTCTGAAGTTTGCATACTTACTAGCATCCTCTGGACTGACAAAATACCTTGGACTGTAACACATGCAAGTCCTTGGTTTCATTTCCATCAGATGGAAATCCTTTTGTCATCCTTGTTTCATATCTCATGATTTGAAATATATATTAATTGCTAGTTCAACCCGAACCGACTTTAAGCATCGCTACGGTGAAACAACCTCATCGTAGTCAACTCCTTGAACTTGTTATTGCAACAAGTCGAGCTTTATGGATAAAACATTTTATCCGTATCAGTTTCTAGTTCCATAAAATTTGTTAGACTCTAAGTCTTCCGAAAGGTGTATCAAGATTTTAATCTTGAAACATTTATATGGAAACTATCTCGGATTGTATTGGCATTTAGCCAATCCCGGAGTCAGGGCCCATCAAAGCTTCCTTGTGTATCGTAGGTATACTGTTGTCTAACAACAATATCTCGTTTGCGCACCTGAGAGGTTTGCACGAGCCTTGCCTACGTGGTTCAGCTGCAAGTTCGACTGAAGTCCATACATTTTATTGTAGAGACTTCCGTATCAGTCGTAGTAGGAAACTCCGAAATTACTTCCAAGGTCTTTTTCCTTTGACCTGATGACGAAGATACTGTTTATCTCGTCGAGTTGCACTATTCTCCCACTCACCTTTTTGAAAGAACCATTTTCTTCAAAAAGCATACCGTTCTTTGTGGCAAACCTATTTGCCTCGGTATAGTGAGGGAGGAATACCCAATGACTTGGGATAACCTACAAAGTAGCACTTGTCTGATTTGGAATAGGTTTGTAACCTTTTACACAAGCCCCATATTCCAAATGTTAAGAAAAGATATAACATGGTTGGGCGTACCATACCATGGTGTTATTTCAACAGACCCGATGGAGCTCTTTTCTGTGTAAAAGCCGCAGTCTCTAAAGCATCACCTTTTAAAAGGGATAATGGCAAAATTATTTATGTCATCTTTGATCTTACCATGTCATAAATGGTTCGATTACATCTTCACGGACTTTCCACTTGCAGTGGTGTTCCGGGAGGTGCAAGTTATGAAACCCCTTTCACAACTCATCAGACATTCGCTAAACTTGTAACTCAAATATTTCTTTCTGCAATCGAATTGTAGAAACATAATTTTCTTGTTACAATAACTTCTACTTCATATTTGAAAACCTTTCGAATGATTTCAAAAGATCCAGACTCACGTCTCATCAAGTAAATATCCATATATCTACTTGAGTCATTTCTGAAGATGGATAAATCCACTACTTGCAACAACATTTATTGAACTACATACATCAAAATGTATGATCACCAATAAGTTTTTTGCTCGTTCCTTATGGCCTGTGAACGGTATTTCAGTCACTTCACTTTTCGGAGGAAAGTTGCAAGTGTCAGATGATTCAAAATCAAACGACTTCAAAATCCATCATAATGGAATTTTCCATGCGGGTTTCTCCAATGTGACCAAATGCAGTGCCACACTTGTGTGGTATTATTTTAGTCTTGCAACATTTAGCGTCAGTGTTATGGATGTATCATTTTACCATCAATATTCATAACATACATCCCATCTTGGATGGAAGTATGGCCCTTCATGTTATTCATAATACTGAACAACAATTGTTGTTTTTATGAACAACCCTTTTGCAATAAACATTGTGCAATGGGCTAGAGTCTATGAAACTCTAAAATAAATTATGAAAGTAAACCTAGAGGTAATGTATCATTATCAATATTCATAACATACGTCTCATTCATAATGAAAGTATGGCCCTTATGTTATTCATAACACCGAACATTAAAAGTTCTCTTATGAACAACCTTCTTGCAACATACCTTATGCAAAGGGCTAGAGTGTGAAACTCTACAATGAATTATGAAAACAAATACAGACGGTAATATACCGATGGAAGATATAGTAACATTTACTATGTTCCCTGTGTATACCTAAAACTCATTCCTGGCTAGTCTTTCAGGCCATTGTAGTTCTTACATCGAGTTGCAACAGAATGCAATCGAGCAGGTATTTTTGTGATTAACTTATAATACCCAAGAGTTAGTGATTAACAATTTAATCATAATTCCCAAGAACTATATCTTTGACCAGCTTTCTATACATCAAAAACTTGTATGACATTCATACATGAGCTGGATATTCCAGTCTTCTTTCTTTCTGCCATTATACTTCTAACAGTTTAACTTTTAGTTTTTCTCCTACTCTCAGAAGAAGCACCCAACTTAAGAGTGGCATTAGCCCCGGACTTCCTAGGCGTGAAAGTTTCACTAACACCCTTCGGACACTTCCTTTCTCTTTAAGTTGTTGTTTTATTCACCTTTCATCATATGACAGGCGTTCTTCTGGATCCCTCTCTTATCAGTCTAATGCATAGTAAACTCCTTTACTAATAGTTTGCAAACAAACATTGCTTTGGATATCTCATATCTTTTAGCCTTTGTCTGTCTCTGAAAATGATTTTCAGATTCCGTGAATATCACGTAACTATCCAAACTTTCGAAGTTCAGGTCTCATGGAAGCAAACATATTGCACTTGACTGAAATGGAATTCTAGCATTTGGATCGAAGGACGAGAGTCACATGATCCATAGCACAAGCGAGAGAATACCGAAAGTATGCGATAGGGCAAAGTCCTTCTCGGCACTCTTGAGGACAATCCTCACATTACGTTACCAATCGTAAAGTTTTAACCAGATATTTAACAGCTATTCAATTTTAAATAGGGAAGGTGGAAATGCGAGCCATAATTCTACAACTATTATGCAAACCACACTTAGACAGTGTTCATAATTAATTGCACTGAGAATTAAACAAGTTAATTCAATAGTGCGCTCCCACTCAAATCAATATCTCTCATAATTGATTTTGAGTGATACAAGATCCAGACTTTAATTCATCGCCATAGAATCATCATCTCATGACGGGAATTTTAATCGGTAGGCCAACTTGCCGATCACATCTCTATGCGACTCTTGTTCATCTTTCGATGCGTGTGTTCTGAGCTCAGGACGATCCTGCCATGAACGTCAAGACAACCAAGTGATCTTGCTGCGAGGTCTGACCTCACCCGCCTCACACCCGTACAATCGTTCGTACCCATGTAGATCATGGCACACCTCGAAAGGAAAGATGCCGTGACGGTGCTACACTTGGGAGAACACTAACTACTTGATATTTTTGTGAGAGATCACCCTAATAAAAGCGACTACCGCGCAATCAAGAAGGTTGCATCATAAGGGATAAACATCTCAGGCAATTCATAATAGCATGATATGGTATAGCCCTTTCTGACGGAGAAGCCTTTCATTCCTTCGTCTTCGGCATTCGCGTCGGTGTTCACCTTCGCGAAGATTGCCACCACCTTGTCGATGCACCAGATAATATTGCTATCTCTATAGTTAATAAAATAATGCATTACAAGGTTGACACGCAGGTCATTAAAGTGCAATCATATGGCTCCAGCCATCATGCCGAATCATGACACGCAGGTCATGTTAATAAATTTACATTATATAGTCATCTCATACATAATCAAATTATTATGAGCACTGCTATACCACATCACATGCACATGCAAACCCTCCTGCAAAACCAAGTTAGACGCCTCTAATTGGTTCATGCAAAAACTTGTTTTTCGTGGCTTCTAAGGTTTCGAAACAAACCGAAGCTACCAACGTCCATCATCAAGTATGATAATTCAAGTCGCTAGATTAACAATGCGGGGTGTATGAAGCACGAGATAATAAAATCTCGAACCCCATACTAAACTTCGTCATACGCATGACCCCCGTGCAGATCATATCTGCATTGCCCTTTTGTCTGCGAAATTTCATCTTTCTTTTTAACTACGGTGGAATTCAATGAACTGTTAGCACTTCGTTGATCAATCAGGATCGCGGATTGCCAGAACATTGAAACTCCACCATACTGTTATCAAGATCAGAAATATGCAAATTCCAGGGAAGCAACAAGAACATCGGGTAACAGATTTCATCTGCTACCCGCACAAATAATTTTCAGTAATAGAACTCATCTACTACCTAATTACATTGTGCAACACCCATACATCTCCATGTATTCTAGATCGCAACCTGCATCTACGCATAGCACAGCTCATGATGCCACTGTAGGGTAATGCAGTAGAAAACAAAAAAATTCTGACCTACGCACCAGCCCAGGACCACTATGGAGACTGCATACAAGGTTTGATCTGTTTCGTTACCGACTCGTAGCGCATCGGAGGTAGAGTCGATGACGATCGGCGCTGCAGATCCCCGCAGCTAGGATTTACAACCTCCCAACCGCGAGGATGTATAACCTCGTCTTCCCTTCAGACAGCCCTTCGGGAGGCGGTCGAACAGTCCTCTGGACGGTGTCGCGGACAGCCCTTCGGGAGGACCTTCGAAACTCGAACGGTCACTCGGACAGCCCTTCGGGAGGACTCACAGAACTCGGACCGTCACTTGGACAGCCCTTCGGGAGGCACTCACGAACAGCCCCTCGGGCACAAAGATCGAAACTACGACCTCTCTACAGAGTTGCACACATACGGTGTCATCTATCCTGCAGGGCTTCGCCGTCCAGAACTAGTTCCCACCGGAACCCAGAAAGCCTTTCGGCTCTACGAAACTCTTTTCGTGGGAGGGAGAGAGAAGCCAGATTATTGCATGGCACTTGTATGTGAGAAGGGATGAGGTTTGTGGGCAGCCCACTCTCCTCTATTTATAGGAAAGCCAAGGGGTAAAGTTGGCATTCACAAATACCAAAAGTACCCCCACTTTATGTCATTTACAAAAAGAATAAAGCAAAAAGGAGTGCCATGTGGAGCTCCATGGAGCTCCACCCTCCATGGCCGGCCACCCCTTGGGCCCCCCCCCAAGGGGGCTTCCTTAGTGCCCAAGGCTTCTAGAAGCCTTTTGGGAAATTTCCCAAAAGGTGCTTTCCATAAAAATTCCCAAAAAGCACTTTCACTATTCACGACAACATTTTTCAGCGTCCGTTCGAACTGAAAATATTTATGAGGGCTTAGAACATTTCCAGTACCCACTAAAATAATTTTCAACGCGTTCTGGAACAATTCCAGTTTAGTGATTTCATCTGCGAAAAGCATCTGAAGCGGTTTCGGCAGCTCCAGAACATTTCCGGTTTTCATCTCCGAAAATTCCAGAAAGTTTCCAAAATGATTCTGGCACCATCCAAGAATTATCAGGCATGTCCCGAAACCAATTTGACTTTATGGTATCCTCTGAAACAACTTTTCAGTATCACCGGAACTCATCCGGTGACCTCTCTCGTCGGAACTTTTCCGCTGTCTCCAGAAATTTTTTTCCGAAAACTTTCTCTCAGACTCCCTGTCTAGTATTCAGCAGATAGATGACCCTTAAGCGTGTGACCCTATAGGTTCGGTAAAGTATAGACATGACACGGAACCCTTTCCGATCAATGATCAACATCGGAGCCGTGGACACCCATATTGACCCCTATACCCACACGAATGAATATTCGAGTGAACCTCCAGTTGCCGTGTGCTATTCCTGTTGCTTCGCGATATGTTACAAATACCCGAGGTGAGACATGATGGCATCCCCGTGGGTCAACAACTTGTCCACTATGCCAGTTACCTCGTTACCGGTATTTGTTCTCTTTTCTCGTTCCCGTGTTCCGGCATCCCCGTGATCAAATCACAAAGTGTCTGGCCATACGATGATGGATACCGTAACACCAAGAGGGCCCAGAGATATCTCTCCATCGTCGGAGGAGCAAATCCCAATCTCGAGCTATCAAGTTACTTGACACACTTTTCCATGAACCCGTAAGCCGCCGTAATAGCCACCCATTTACAGATGATGTTTAAAAAACCCCAAAGTTCATGAATCAAGCATGAAGAAACTTGATACTCTCATGGTCTGAGGAATCATGTAAACGTTAACCATCTCTGTGTTATTAACCATTAACTTGTGACGAAAGTATCCCATAGCATAACATCAATTCGGGTCGATTCAACACAAATGTTCTTCTAACATTGTGCCCTCAAAGTTGCCGGCATAGTCATGCCCATGATCAGGAAGACAGAACCATCATGCAACACTTGAGCTAGTCTCAGAGGCCAGACTAGGAATACATTTTACCGTTTATTATTCCACACGTGCATATGAGTTTTCCTCCGAGCCTCGTGGTTATTGTAGACTCGAGAACCATAGCAGTTATAGCATGGAACATAAACCTAATTATGAACAGGGAGATAATCAATAACATTTATTATTGCCTCTAGGGCATATCTCCTACACGATATGCATCAAACAACTTCAGATTCATAATATTCAATCCAACACAAAGAACTTCAAAGAGTGCCCAGAAAGTAGGACGAAAACATGCATCAACCCCTATGCATAGATTACCCCAATGTCACCTTGGGAATACGCGAGTTGAGTGCCAAAACATACACCAAGTGAATCAATATAATACCCCATTGTTACCACGGGTATTCATATGCAAGACATACATCAAGTGTTCTCAAATCCATAAAAGTATTCAATCCGATAATAGTGAAACCTCAAATGTAAAAACTCAATTCATCACAACAAGATAGAGAGGGGAAAACACCATATGATCCAACTATATTAACAAAGCTCACGGTACATCAAGATCGAGCCATATCAAGAAGACGAGAGTGAGAGAGAGAGATCAAACACATAGCTACTTGTACATACCCCTAGCCTTGAGGGTGAACTACTCCCTCCTCATCATGGTGGCCGCCGGGATGATGAAGATGGCCTCCAGTGATGATTTCCCCCTCCGGTAGGGTGCCGGAACAGGGCTCCAGATGGGATCTCTTTGGTACAGAGGCTTGCGGCGGCGGAGTCAAAGTTCTAGGGTTATTTCTAGGGGTTTTTATAATTATAAGAATTGTTGGCATTGGAATCACCCAAAGAAGGGCCACAGGGGGACCACAAGGCACCAGGGCGCGCCTGGGGGGTGGCGCGCCCTGGTGGCTTCTGGGGCCCCTGTGGGTCTTCTGCTGCTCCCCCGAAGCTTCCTGGGTCTGTTTCCTTCCAGAAAAAATTGTCACAATGTTTCACTGCATTTGGACTTCATTTGATATGGATTTTCTGGAAAACCAAAAACAAGTAGAAAACAGCAACTGGCACTGGGCACTAGGTCAATATGTTAGTCCATGAAAATCATATAAAATCCATATAAAAGTGCACCAACCTCATACAAAACTATAATAAACATGGCATGAATACTTCATAAATAATAGATACGTTGGAGATGTATCAGCATCCCCAAGCTTAATTCCTGCTCGTCCTCGAGTAGGTAAATGATAAAAGAAATAATTTATGAAGTGTGAATGCTAGCATAGTCCATAAGTTTGATCAATGATAATTGCAATCACTTTTTGTAGCTTCATTATGTATCATAAATAGTAGCTCATCTCATAAAACTTCTCATGATCAAGGAGCAAGCTATTCACATGTTAAAGTATAAACCATAAACTTTCTTGAAAACTAACAAACTGTGTTCTCAGTCATCAAACAATTGCAATTCATCTTATTTTCAGGAAGGGTCTATGTAAGAGCTTTGTTTTAGCAAAGTCCACATACTCAACTATCATTTAGTCTTCCATGATTGCTGACACACAAAGCATATTTTTAGAACAAACTATTTCAGTCAAACACATAGGAAGATAGGGGCTTAATGTTTCACCTCCCAACTTATTTATCTCAGGGATATTGTCAACAATAATAACTCATGATCACCTATATTCAACTGGATATATGTGCTTGGATCTTTCCCTACCACATGATGCTTGCCAACTAGAGAATAAATAGAGCGAAATAGGGATGAACATTACTGACTCTTGCATAAAAGTAAATACAGAAATGTAAAAGATAGGCCCTTCGCAGAGGGAAGTAGAGGTTGTCATGCACATTTTATTTTTGGATGTGCAAGTCCTTAATCCAAAGGAACGTCACATTATACTGCCCCTTGTGATAGCAACCTTTATTATGCAGTCCGTCGCTTTTATTTCTTTACCATCACAAGTTCATACAACGCTTATTTTCCCTTGCAATAAAAGATCATACATATTTTAGGAACAAATTTTATTGCTTTTTGCACCGATGACAACTTACTTGAAGGATCTTATTCAATCCATAGGTAGATATGGTGGACTCTCATGGCAAGAACCTGGGTTTAAGGGTTTTTGGATGCACAAGTAGTATTTCTGCTTAGTACGAAGTTTTGGCTAGCAAAAGATCCTAAGCAAGCACCACATGTTAGAGGATCCATGGCAACATAACTTCTATGTGAATATAAACAAACATAACTCATTACATTGTCTTCCTTGTCCAACGTCAACTACTTTATCAAGTTTCAAAATAATTAATGGGGTCTCACAATCATAGAAGATGTCCAAGATAGTATATTTATATGTGAAATCTCACTTCCTTCAATATTCTTTCATGAATTGTTCAAGTGACCAATGCTATGTTTGCTAATTTTCAATAAATTTTACCACCTATACTTATTTTATGTGAAGCCACAACTCCCCATGGGACAAGCATATGAAGCACATATAATTTGAACTTATGATATTCAATTCATTCAACAATTTACTCATAGGATATAAGTGAAGCACAAGAGTAAATGACAAACTACTCCAAAAAGATATAAGTGAAGATCAAATGAGTAGTTAAGTAAATAGGTAGCTATGTGAGGACTCTCTCTCATTTAAGATTTCACATCTTGATAATTTTATTCAAACAGCAAACAAAATGAAAATAAAAGGACACTCAGAGAATAGCACATATCATGTGAACAAGTAAAAATTTAGGCTAACCGATAGGTGTTGATGAAGAAAGGTGGGATGCCTACCGGGGCATCCCCGAGCTTAGTTGCTTGAGACTTCTTGGAATGTTATCTTGGGATGCCTTGGGCATCCCCAAGCTTGAGCTCTTTTGTCTCCTTAATTCCTCTCATATCATGGCTTCTCCTAAATCTGAAAAACTTCATCCACCCAAAACTCAACAAGAACTCGTGAGATAAGTTAGTATAAATCAACTCAAAACCTTAACATTCTCTACTGTAACAAATCACTAAAATTACAATTAAACATTGCATACAAAATGCCTATGCATATTTAATACTCCTATCCACAAATAGAAACATTAAACAAGCAAACATATGCAAACAATGCAACTATAACAGCAATCTGCCAAAACAGAACAGTCTGTAAAGGGGGAATAAAAATTAATAATTACCTGACTCCAAAAATTCTGAAAAATTACCACATGACAGAGAACTCATGCATGATTACTGTGTAAAAGTTTCAGATTTTTATCATGTTCTGACTATTCAGAAATATTCTGGACACAACAGAAAACTTTCTGTTTTCAAACAGCAACACATAAACTTGCAAACTGAGCATGGTAAAGGCTGTAATTGGCATTTTATTGAACTAAAAGATACAAAACATGATTATTGATAAAAGCAAGCAAATCTTAACAAAATAAAATGATGCTCCAAGCAAAACTCATATTATCTGATGAATAAAAATATAGCTCCAAGTGAGGTTACCGATAATGTTGAAGACGAAAGTGGGGATGCCTTCTGGGCATCCCCAAGCTTAGACACTTGAGTATTCCTTGAGAATTACCTTGGGGTGCCTTGGGCATCCCCAAGCTTAGGGTCTTGCCACTCCTTATTCTCCTCATATCGATATCTCACCCAAAACTTGAAAACTTCAATCACACAAAACTTAACGGAACTTGTGAGATAGGTTAGTATGATAAAAATAAATCATCCACTTAGGTACTGTCAACACAAGATTCATAATTGTTCTCACATAATTCCTACTGTATTCTATCATTTCCACAATTTATATTACTCAATATAAGCTATGGAAACACTAAAACAAGCAAAGTATGCACCGAAAACAGAATCTGTCAAAAACAGAACAGCATGTAGTGAGCGATTTAAAAAACCATATTTCTGTAACTCCAAAAATTATGAAAAATTAGGAAAACGTAAATAATTTTTAACCCAATACTCTGTAAAAATTTCATAATTTTCTCACGCACCAGTACTGAATAGAAATTCCAGCACTGGACACAAAAGTTTCTGTTTTTGCATGGAATCAAATCAACAAGCATCCACACAATCACAAAGGCTTTACTTGGCACATTATTGAAAGAAAACATATAAAACATGATTACTACAGTAGCTTAATCATGTGTACACACAAAAACAGTAGGTATAAATATTTGGTTGTCTCCCAACAAGCGTTTTTCTTTAATGCCTTTTTAGCTAGGCATGATAATTTCAATGATGCTCGCATAAAAGTAAAGAATTGGAACATAACGGGAGCATCATGAATCATATGTTCCTCTCTCATAATAATTTTCAGTAGCATCATGAATGAATTCAACAATATAGCTATCACATAAAGCATTCTTTTCATGATCCACAAGCATAGAAAATTTATTACTCTCCATATAAGCAATGTTCGTCTCATTCGTAATAGTGGGAGTATCATATGAAACTCGAATACTATAAATTGTTTCTGCATTAAAAGAGTGATGTCTAGTAAAAAGATATTCATAATTATGACAAGTTTTATAGGAATGATCAACACTTCTTTTTATAACATAAGTATCATCACAATAATCATCATAAGTAGGAGGCATGAAATCATCATAACAAATTTGATCATTCAAACTAGGGGGACTAAAAAAATCATCTTCATTAAGCATAGCATCCCCAAACTTGGGACAAACATCAATTGCAGCAAATAAATTCTCAAACATGCCATTCTCATCAAACATAGCATCTCCAAGCTTATGGCTCGGCATATCATAAGCATAATCACTCTCATCATTAATAGTACGAATAGCACCAATAGTATAACAATTATTATCATCACAATTTTCTAAATTGGTGCCAAAAAGATTTTCAAGATTATAATAACTATCATTATTTTCCCAATCATAATCATCACAATGAGTAATAGGCATAACAAAATCATCCTCAATAGTTCCTTCGGACATTGTGCCATAAGACAAAGAAGCAATATCATCATCAAGTGCATCATCTTCCACAATTATTTTTGATTCATTCTCATGGGGCACAACGATAATAGGAGCAACATTATTTGGGAGGGATACCTTTTTACCTCTACTCTTTCTTCCTTTCTTCTTTTTCACCACATCATGTGTGGGTTTAATCAATTTTTTTGAGCTTCTTATTGATGAGATTGCTTGAATAGGGAGCTCCTTCTCATCACCTGTTTCATCATGAGAGACAATAGGAGGGAAAGTGGAAATCTTTACCCTTTCATTAGTATTCCTTCTATATTCTATTGGTTTTCCGGTCGTTCTATAGTTGGCAATATAAGCATTTTCATTGCAATTTACCATACAAAACATATAGATTTCTTTCAAACTAGTTTCAGCATGGTATGTGAATATGAATGCTTCAAACCAACTATTTTTATGTGACAATTCTTCACACCCCAAAAATAAACAAAGTTCATTATAAAGTTCAAGGGTGATCAAGTTATTGCTATATTTGGACACGATTTGATCATGAAAAAGTTTGCATTGGAAATTAAGATGACCAACGTTATTGCAAAGTTCACAAGTAATAGATAAAGAGAACATAATTTTGTAGCAAATTCATCTACCACTTTGATCAGAAAGTTGGTTCTATCATGTTTATGCTTCTTACAAAATCTATCATCCCTATAAGGCATGTCTTCACAAACTTTATGCACTCCACAAAAATTGACATGCTTATAAGAAACATTTTTGTCATGACTAGTGCAATCATCTTTAGTATTTTGGATATTCATAGAATTCCTACTAACAACATTGCAATCTGGTTTAGGGTTTAGGGTTTAGGGTCGAAGATTCCTTTTTCATCTGCCGACCAACCAGGCAAGCACCCCCCTTTGAACATGCCGATATCGCCTACTCTTTCTCTCTTATGCTTGCATTAGAAATTGTTGCTGCTACTATTTATCCTATTTCTGATGCGTGGCCTATTTTTGTAACTGCTGTTGATACCTACCTGCTTATCCTAAACTGCTTAGTATAGGCTGGTTAGAGAACCACCAGAAACACCACTTTGACCTAGTTGCCCCCGCTGGATTATCAGATGACTCGATCAACATGAACGACAACCTGGCCCCGGCACCGCACATCATTTCTGATAACGACGTCGTCGTGCAACACCTCAAGTGTGAACCTCGAGGGTGATTCCTCCTAAGTTCACCTAGACAGATACATTGAGTAGGAATCCAACGAGGGTGATACCTCGGATTCCCTGACGTTATGGACACACGGATACTTGGACTTTACAACTGTTACTTGGAAAGTCGGGTTGACCTGGAGGGCACCCGAGAGATAAATACGAGGCGTGACCGGGCATTCTTAGCCCTTGCCGCAAGTCCTCGAGACGGGGCGACGGGGTCACATCGATCATGAGTCTCTGCTCGTTACCACGCACTACCAAAACACTAATGATTTGGATATTTGATCCGAGTGGGCCTCTGGCCCGATAGCACTAACCATCACGCAGGAAAGGTTATGGGCACTCTACATCGTATGCATCAGCTGAAAGCTCTGTCAGACATCCAGTTCGGCATGGCGGCCCGGCTGGGCCAGCACCATCCTGTAGTGGTGGAGCCTGGACCCGCCCTGTGCGCAATGACCCAGAGTGCACAGGGCGATGGCCCAAGACCCCTGAGCACTTAGGATATAGACCGACGGGGACCTCTCTGCTGAGCTCTAGGTAGGGCTGCGGTGTGTCGTTTGGCCGAGGCTGGGCATGACCCAGAAAAGTGTGTCCGGCCGGAGTTAATCGAGCGTGGTGGGTATGTTGGTGCACCCCTGCAGGGAAGAACTAATCTATGCATAGCCGGATCCTCGGTAACGGACGCTCGGAGTTGTATCCCTATCGATACAACTAGAACCTAATGATGAGATGAGATATGGATATTAGGGCTCTGGGATTGCTTTCTTGCAGGGAGTCGAGAAAGGATCTCTGGCCGAGGTTGATACTTAATGCTACTACTACTTTATACTGTATTAATCTACACTCTTCTAATGCTGCAAGACCGCTGAAGATGCTAGTCTTCGATAGGACTAGGCCTTCTCTCTATTCTGGCATTTCTGCAGCCCTGTCCACATATACAACCTTTCTTTGATAATATTGCATATGTAGTGTAGATCCTTGCTTGCTGAGTACTTCGGATGAGTACTCACGGTTGCTTTGCTTCTTCTTTTTCACCATATCTGTTTGATGCAAGCAGATGACGGAGCCTCGGAGCCAGAAGCCCCTATTAACGTCCACTACTTCTACCTCGAGGATGGCTACTACTATGAGTTGGCTGACGACTAGGAGTAGGTTCGGACGGTCCCAGGCAGGAGGCCTGCGCCTTTTCGATCGTAGTCTTTGTTTTACCCCGCCTTCTTAAAGGCTTATCTGTCTTTCTTTTATATCTGTACTCAGATATCTGATGCTTCCGCTGACGCTTGTAAGCGAGCTTATGTATTCGAGCCCTCGAGGCCCCTGGCTTGTAACATAAAGCTTGTATTATTTTAATTTGTGTCTAGAGTTGTGTTGTGATATCTTCAAGTGAGTCCTTAGGCTTGATCATGTGTATTTGCGTGTATGATTAGTGCACGATTAAGCCGGGGCATCACAGGTTGGTATCAGAGCCAACTGCCTGTAGGAACCCCCTTTCTAGCTCCTTGGCCGAAGTTGAGTCGAGTTGTCAAAATTGTTTTACTAACTTGGCTGTGTGGCTTACGGGCCCACGTCGCCAACTGGGTGGTATTAGGATCTTTTATTCCTCGTCTATACTCTGGGACTCTGATCTCTCTTCTATTCGGGTTAAAGATTTTGCTAACTCCAACACTAGGTTCTCGTAACCGCTTTCTCCCGGGGAGGCCCCCCCCCCCTCATTCCAGAAGATGGCGTGTCATCATCAGAAGACTCCGAAGATACTCCTCGAAGTTTCCCGAGACCATTATGCCCACTGCTTTTGCAAGTTCCCTACTACCGATGATCACCGTGAACAGCTATACATCTTTGCCGTTTGTATTTTCATTCCCAGTTACTCCTTTATATATGAGATAGCCCGTAATACTCCTCGTTAATCCGGGAATCCTTTGAGCCCACTACCGTGCAGCTTCTTTCGCACTGCGGATAATTCCTCACACTTGTCAGGGATTCGTTCATCCCTAGTTGATCATGTGCTTCGCAACATTCTTCCCATTGTTAATTGATCTTTCGAAAATCCTCTGCACCCTATTGCTCTTGAAATTCTTGCCTGCTTGCATTATGGATAGTTCCATATGACAAGTAATCATTGTTGATATCCCTTATCACTATCATTCTGGCCTCATTGATTCAACCTGTGTGCGAATACTTGCAATCATCAGTTCTTTCCCAGAATTCGTCCTACCGGCTCAGACGTCATTTTGGACATGAGTTGGATCTCGGCCAATCATGTTGCAATTGATTGTCCATCTAGTTCCCTTCAACTTGAATGACGAATTATTCAGCTGTTTCTATAATCTGATGCCTTTGCATTCTTTCATTCTTCTGATTGAGTTCTGATACTCACATTAGATCCATTGAGGACTGCTGAATCCTTTGTTGGATTATTATCCGGCAGTGTCCTTCATATTCAAAATTTTGTGCGCTCTTCCCCTGATACATATTGCCTTTGGTAAATTGTATTCTCTGCTTTGTCAACCTTGCTCTGCTTTCAAGCTTGTGTTAATTACTCCTGAAGTTCGTGGTATATGTTCCTAAGATGCCCCGATGGGTTGAACCTATGCCTTCTTAGTCTGTGTGAACCCGATAATTTTCGCAGGCCATACTCCTCTGGTAATTCACCAGGTAGTTCTTCACGATCATATAAATTTCAACAAAGCAGTGAATCAAAGATCATGCATTGGAGAAGTGGGCGTCGACCTTGAACTTTGTGTTCATGCCCATAGACACGATGTAGAACTTATCATGGAAGCTGCTCGTAAAAATAATAATCCCTTGTTATAAATTCATCTTGTATTTTGCTTTGATCCTTTGCCATTGTGGTTCCGACCATATTTCCTCCTTGAATTCCATTTCCCGGATATGTTAAAATACTTATCCTCTGCAAATCATTTCCCCCGTCCAACCTCTACTCCGATTTACCTTTCGGGATTACCCCTAGTACTTGTTACTGGGAAGTTTAATACCCCATCACATCATTCCTAGCCTGGTCGGCTATATTTTTATTGTGCCAACTTTTAACTGTGCTACCTGGTCCTTATGCCAGTCGACGATGAGCTAAGTTTACGTCGATCTTCCTCATCTTATCATTTCACCTCGAACAACAAGCTTAACTTCGAGCTTGTGTCGAATCCGTGGTTCTCATAGCTTTCACTTCATCCTTCCTTTTTCTTGATGTTGTCGCTGCTCGATGGCATCTTCATAGAGTCTCTCGACAAAATTTGTCGTGATCACCGCCAACACTTTGGCTTCTTCAGAGATGTCAATTGAGCTCATGGCTAGAAATACCATCCCTACCCCTCGATGATTTGTGATATCATCGACAACCTCCTTGTATTCCTGCCAACACAGACTTGGTTATGTTTTGCTCATACCTTGTTTTCTTTGGTATTACTAAAGTTATTCCCTGTGTATTCTTGTGGCCTTCAGAGCCAACCTTTTCTTGAAACACCATATCATCGCTACCTCGAGGCATGATTGTGGCATCCCGAATATCAAAAGGAACATTGGAAGCGCAACACTAAATGTTTCTTGATCTATTATCCAAACACTGTTGTATGGGTAATATCATGATTCTTCCCTCGCCCCTTTATCTAAATGCTTTTGATCTTGCTGGCCTATCATGTATATCGTGCTCCGCTTTTCCTTGGGAAGGATATACTTCCAATTCTTGAGTGTAAACACATTTTCCTTTCCATTGGTTTGTTTACTCTGAAAATTTCGTTTCCCTATCCATTGGTACGTTTAACCTTTCTTGTGATCTATATGATATAAGTAGAAATAATTCTCTGCCTATGAAAACATCTCGGTCTACAACTCTGTCAGTGAGACCCTGTTACTATTGTTGATGACATTCCGGTAACCAACGATGGACAGGAACCTTGCCTTATTGGTCCGCCTCGTTCTTACGAGCAGGAAAATGGTTCTCTTCGTCCCTCGCCCTTGGTATCGATGTTGTTACCGACATAACTGACAGACTATCCTCTGACATACGTTGTTGTCCTGACCGGTAAGATGTTACCATCCTCCCTACTCTCGATTGACTTTCATCATAGTTCCACATGATCGGAACCTGACTCTCTTGTACAACCTTGATTCCGAAGTATCCAACGCCCTTGGTTTTGTGAGTTATGACGAGCCACCCTCCGAGAGATGATCTATTCCCGATGCTCTGAACCCCTCTACACACTCTATTCAGGTATCGATCGGATGTCCATTCGCTTGAAACTTCTTATTGTACCTTGATACTTTTCTCTCGATGTTTTCCTAAGTTTCAACTCGAGAGATACTTCTGCCACATTCCCTGAATTGTTCACCAGATAATTAACCCTATAAGGGTCAGTTCTCCCGAAGTTATCATTTACTTCCCCTCTTAAATCTCGGGACGAGATTTCTTGTAGTGGAGGAGATTTGTAACACCCCCATGTATCAACTACAGTGATCACCTCTTAATCCTGCCTTGTCATCATCATTTGCAATGCATGATCACAGTGATAATTCAACTCATTTCAATTTCCCTCTTTGAAATCAATTCAAATTCAAAGTGCAAAATAAAGTTGCCCAAAAGTTGCTGGAAAAATGTTCATCTCTTAGCCAATATTCCATAACATTTATTTGTTAAGGAATACAACATCACTCCTCTGCAAAAATGGGCAGTAGCATTTAAAACAATGCTATTCCAGCAATTTTTATTGCTAATTCATTTATGAAAAATACAAATGAATTCTTCTGGTCTCCAAAATATTTGTGGCACTATCTATAATCACCAGGGAATTAAAGGGGCACTTCCATATTTTTCCTAAGTAAATAGCGTGCCCAAATATTCTCTTAACCATCTCTGTTTATTAAATAAAAAGAAAAACAAAAAAGAAGAAATAGAAAAGGCCTAAACGCTACTGTGGGGCTGGGCCTCTAGTTCTACAGTGCCCAGCCCAGCTGCGGTCATCGTCCTCATCGCGCGCTGTTGCGCGCTCCCTCCGACACGGCAACAGCCGCCTCGCTGTCGCGCATCCCACGGTCCCCGACGCCGTTAAGACCTGCCCTGAGTCCATCTCGCCCTCCCGCAAACCCTAGCTACCCATTCGCCCCCACGCGCCTCTCCCTTTCTCATTCCCCACCTCACCCGAAACGCTCGCCGTCGTTGCCGCTCGATTCCGTGACCACCGTGCCTCCCGCGCCTCGATCTGGTGCTCACCGTCTTCCTCGTCATCGTCTACGTCGCGTACGCCATCGGGATCGAGCCGAGCGCCTCTCCTCCGACCGGAATGAGCTCGTCTTCAACCTTCGGATCGCCGGTGTTCGTCGCCGATTTCGGCTACCTCGCGCCCTCCCCGAGCTCACTGCCAATCCCTATGGCTCCGCTGTGAGCTCCCACTTCTCCTACCCCTCTCCGTTAGCTCGCCCGTGTTTCGTAGCCGCCGATGCCACCGACGACCGAACACTCCGCCACTCGCGCTCATCGCCGGCGTAGCCACGGTGACCTTTGGGTCCCGTGCGTGCCACCGTCATGCTCGTCACGTCACGTAGAGGCCGTCTGGCCATTTAGTTGCTCGCTAGCGCGCCCGCATCGCCGTTCGTCATCGCTCCCGAGCGCCGCCGTCCGCCGATGAGCTTGCCGCCGTCGCTACGGTGCTCCTTCGGCCACACCACCGCCGCAAATCACCTCGCCGTCGCACGCTCTTTCCAACGCACCTGCACGCCACCCTCCCCGTGCTCTGCGTGCGATTTCCGGTGATGTCCGCCGCGCGCCGCCACGCGAAATGGTCACCGGCGTTGCTCCGGCGCCGGCGCCGACGTGTCACCCCTGGGGCCCAACCCCAGAGTCACTGCCCGTGGGCCCCGACCCCTCCGTTGACCGTGTTGACCGTGGTCAACGCGTGGTTACTGTTCCCTAATGACGCTGACATGTGGGCCCCCTTCTGTAATTAGACAAATTAACCACTTTTAATTAAAACCTGTTTAGTTAACCCCTAATTAGACAATGACACCTGGGGCCCGCCACTCTAATTAGTCTGTTTAGTTTAATTAACCCCTGTTAAAGCCACTGTGTATGACAGGTGGGCCCTACTGGTCAGTTTGACCAGTCAGCGGCCCAGTTGAATGCTGACGCAATGCTGACCTCATGCTGACGTCATAATTTAATTTAGTATTTTTTTAAATTAAAATAATTTCCAGAAAATGTTTAAATCTTTAGAAATTCGTAGAAATTAAACCGTAGCTCAGATGAAAAAACTTTCTACATGAAAGTTGCTCAGAACGACAAAACGAATCCGAATATGCCTTCCTGATACCTGCCACATGCATCTAGCATGATGAACATGGAACCTTTCCCTCCGGTTCATCTGTCTGACAGATGCCTCACACCGAGAAAATATTCTAAGATATTTTTCCGCTCCGTCTGTAACACTTAACGTTGCACTAGGGCACAATTGCACTGCGTATACCGTGTCCTGCTATGTGATTGCTTTTGTTGTCGTGTATTTATATTGTTTCTTCTCCCCCTTTCTTCCCAGTAGACCCTGAGACCGTCGACGATGCCCTGGTGAATGACTACTTCACCGTCGAAGATTCCTTTTTCATCTGCCGAGCAACCAGGCAAGCACCCCCCCTTTGAACATGCCGATATCGCCTACTCTTTCTCTCTTATGCTTGCATTAGAAATTGCTGTTGGTAATGTTTATCCTATTTCTGATGCATAGCCTGTTTTTGTAACTGCTGTTGATACCTACCTGCTTATCCTAAACTGCTTAGTATAGGCTGGTTAGAGACCCATCAGAGACACCACTTTGACCCAGTTGCCCCCGCTGTATTAACAGATGACTCGATCAACGTGATCGACAACCAGGCCCCGGCACCACACATCAACCCCCCTTAGTTGTACGACACTGTAGCGTTACTATCGAGTGCCGAGGGTGATACCTCGTTTAGCACTTCTGATGTTAACTCTGTAGAGTAGCTATTCGGTCATGGTCATCAAGGGTGATTCCTCCTTCACCACTTCCGATAATGACGCCGTCGTGCAACACCTCAAGTGTGAACCTCGAGGGTGATTCCTCCTAAGTTCACCTTGACGGATACATCAAGTAGGAATCCAACGAGGGTGATACCTCGTATTCCCTGATGTTATGGACACACGGATACTTGGACTTTACAACTGTTACTTGGAAAGTCGGGTTGACCTGGAGGGTACCCGAGAGATAAATACAAGGCGTGGCCGGGCATTCTTAGCCCTTGCCACAAGTCCTCGAGACGGGGCGACGGGGTCACATCGATCGTGAGTCTCTGCTCGTTACCGCGCACTACCAAAACACTAACAATTTGGATATTTGATCCGAGTGGGCCTCTGGCCCGATAGCACTAACCATCACGCGGGAAAAGTTATAGGCACTCTGCATCGTATGCATCAGCCGAAAACTCTGTCAGACGTCCAGTTCAGCATGGTGGCACGGCTGGACCGGCACCATCCTGTAGTGGTGGAGCCTGGACCCGCCCTGCACGCAACGACCCGGAGTGCACAGGGCGATGGCCCAAGAGCCCTGAGCGCTTAGGATATAGACTGACGGGGACCTCTCTGCTGAGCTCTAGGTAGGGATGCGGTGTGTCGTTTGGCCGAGGCCGGGCATGACCCAGAAAAGTGTGTCCGGCCGGAGTTAATCGAGCGTGGTGGGTAAGTTGGTGCACCCCTGCAGGGAAGAACTAATCTATGCATAGCCGGATCCTTGGTAACGGACGCTCGGAGTTATATCCCGATCGATACAACTAGAACCTAATGATGATATGAGATATGGATATTAGGGCTCTGGGATTGCTTTCTCGCAGGGATTCGAGAAAGGATCTCTGGCCGAGGTTGATACTTAATGGTACTACTACTTTATAATGTACTAACCTACACTCTTCTAATGCTGCAAGACCGCTGAAGATGCTAGTCTTCAATAGGACTAGGCCTTCTCTCTATTTTGGCATTTGTGCAGCCCAGTCCACATATACAGCCTTTCTTTGATAATGTTGCTTATGTAGTGTAGATCCTTGCTTGCTGAGTACTTCGGATGAGTACTCACGGTTGCTTTGCTTCCTCTTTTTCCCCATATCCGTTTGATGCAACCAGATGACGGAGCCCCGGAGCCAGAAGCCCCTGTCGACGTCCACTACTTCTACCCCGAGGATGGCTACTACTACAAGTTGGCTAACGACTAGGAGTAGGTTCGGAGGGTCCCAGGTAGGAGGCCTGCGCCTTTTCGATCGTAGCCTTTGTTTTACCCCACCTTCTTAAAGGCTTATCTGTCTTTCTTTTATATATGTACTCAGATATCTGATGCTTCTGCTGACGCTTGTAAGCGAGCTTATGTATTCGAGCCCTCGAGGCCCCTGGCTTTTAACATAAAGCTTGTATTATTTTAATTTGTGTCTAGAGTTGTGTTGTGATATCTTCAAGTGAGTCATTAGGCTTGATCGTGTGTATTTGCGTGTATGATTAGTGCACGACTAAGCCGGGGCGTCACACGAAGGTTGCACAACACGGTGCTTGGTACGGACCTTATTGGGAGCCATGGCGATATAGATCGGTCAAAAAATAGCACGAAACAAGAACAAAGGAGATCTCTGCGATGCGGTGATCAAAACATCCGGGAGTATATATAAAGAATTTTTACCTTGTAAAACAAGTAATCCAGGAGAAAACGGAGTCGGGAAGGCACATGTGGGGCCCATGAGCCACCAGGGCAAGCCAGGGGGTGGTGCACCCTAGTGCCTCATGTGCACCAGGTGGGTCCCCTCGGCTGTTTCTTATTTTTGTATTTTTTATAATATTCCAAAACTGACAAAAAATATTTTTATGGAATTTTTGGAGTCGGTTTACTTACCGTATCACATACCTACCCCTTCTCAGGGTTCTGGAGCGTTCTGGAAGGTCTCTCTTATGTATTCCTCCAGTGTAATTGTTTCAATAATATTAGTTTCAACATTAATAGGGGTACCTGAGATATAGTGCTTGATTCTTTGCCCATTCACCACTCTCAGATTATTGCCTTCGGAGTTATTTATTTTGATGGCACCGTAGCGATAAACTTCTTCGATGATATGTGGTCCTTCCCATTTAGAGAGAAGTTTTCCTGCAAAGAATCTCAAACGAGAATTGTATAATAAAACATGATCACCTACTTTGAATTCCCGTTTTTGAATTCTTGTGTCATGCCATCTTTTAACCTTTTCATTAAACAATTTGGCATTATCATAGGCTTGGGTTGTCCATTCATCTAGCGAGCTAATATCAAATAACCTCTTTTCACCGGCAAGTTTAAAATCATAATTAAGTTAATAGCCCAATATGCTTTGTGTTCTAACTCAAGAGGTAAGTGACATGCTTTTCCATAAACCATTTTATACGGAGACATACCCATAGGATTTTTATATGCAATTCTGTAAGTGAAAGCACAAGTGCTCCTTGTGAAAGCACAAGTGCTCCCTGGGTGATTTTGGTAATTAATGTCAACATATCTCTTGTTGAACTAATATTTTCATCTAGTATATTTCAGAAAGTTCAGCAAAGGCATGGCATGGACAAGAGGATGTGGAACCCCTTCAAGATGCTAAGGACAGAAGATTGGCAAAAGCTCAAGACTCTTCATTTCTATTTGAGTGATCCAAGATCACATTGAGTCCATAGGAAAAGCCAATACTATTAAAAGGGGATGAGGTGTTGCTTAATGGTCTACTTGCTCAAAATGCTTAGTGATATGCTCCACAGCCCTCAACCATCTTCTCATATCCAAATATGTCCTAAACCTAAAGTCAAACTCGGCCCCACCGATTTGATTCATCCAGCGCCACCGAGTTCACTTGACATAGCCACTGCCAGAAACCCTAATCAGTTCGGTCTCACCGACGGGATCACGGTCTCACCGAGATGGGCTTGCAAACTCTCTGTTGCCTATTGCAACTATTTCGGTATCACCAAAATATGCAGTCGGCCCCACCGAGTTTGCTTGACCAACTCTCTGTTTGCTTATTACTAAAATCGGTCTCACCGAGTTTGTGTAATCGGTCAAACCGAGATGAGGTTTTACCCTAACCCTAGCACATCGGTCCCACCGAGTTGATTATATCGGTCCCACCGAAAAGCCTAACGTTCACATTTTTGACTGGATCGGTCTCACCGAGTTTACCTATTCGGTCTGACCGAGTTGACTCAACTGTGTGTACCGGTTAGATTTTGTGTGGAGGCTATATATACCCCTCCACCCACTTCTCCATTGGTGAGAGAGCCATCAGAACGTGCCTACACTTCCACTACTCATTTTCTGAGAGAGAACCACCTACTCATGTGTTGAGACCAAGACATTCCAATCCAACCACAAGAATCTTGATCTCTAGCCTTCCCCAAGTTGCTTTCCACTCAAATCATCTTTCCACCATAGCCAAATCTGTGAGAGAGAGTTGAGTGTTGGGGAGACTATCATTTGAAGCACAAGAGCAAGGAGTTCATCATCAACACACCATCTATTCCCTTTTGGAGAGTGGTGTCTCCTAGATTGGTTAGGTGTCTCTTGGGAGCCTCCATCAAGATTGTGGAGTTGAACCAAGGAGTTTGTAAGGGGAAGGAGATCGCCTACTTCGTGAAGATCTACCCAAGTGAGGCAAGTCCTTCATGGGCGATGGCCATGGTGGGATAGACAAGGTTGCTTCTTCATGGACCCTTTAAGGGTGGAGCCCTCCGTGGACTCACGCAACCGTTACCCTTCATGGGTTGAAGTCTCCATCAACGTGGATGTACGATAGCACCACCTATCGGAACCACGCCAAAAATATCAGTGTCTCCAATTGCGTTTGCACACTCCAATCCCATCCCTTTACTTTCTTGCAAATTGCATGCTTTACTTTTCGCTGCTCATATACTCTTGCCATGCTTGCTTGAAAAGTATTGTGAATGCTTAAACTTGTGCTAAAACTCCACCTCAACTTGAAGAACTTAAAAACTGCTACTTTTGCTTGTTGAGGGTCTAATCACCCCCCCCCCCTCTAGACCCATCTTCTCGATCCTTTCAATTGGTATCAGAGCATTGGTCTCCATTGCTTTGGTTTAATCACCATTGGAGGAAGATGGATGAGTCTACGATTGGGAGTCTTAGATGTAGAGTACCTATACTTGATGGAGAGTTCTATCATGCTTGGAAAAATGAGATGCTTGAGATTTTCAATGAATATCACTTGAACAAGTACATTACTAGCCCTTGTACGCCCCTTGTTGACCCTCTGCATCCTACCCCCGATGAGTCTCTTGACATGATCCGCAATCTTAGAACTGTTAATCTTATCATTAGAGGATTGCCTAGAAACTTGATTGCTTGTTTGCCTACTCTTGAATGTGCTTACACTATATGGAGATATCTCGAGGAACGCATTCCAAACTATTCCTTGAAAAATCTAGATGAGATTCTTCAAAAGTCCATCGCTTTTAGTAAGATGAATTCTAGTGATCCTAAGTTTGGTGATTGTCTATTTGAGCTTCGTGACCTCATGAGTGCTAAAGGAGATGTTGGAATCATTAGTGACATCATCTCTCAAGTCATTACGATTCATAAAGATGAACATTGTCATGGTTATCAATCTAATGAATTACCCTCTTTGGTAATGATCATTCATATGATGATGATGTTTAACATGGATATTATGACAAGGATGATGATAGTGACCTTGATCTTGATGAGTCTATGAGACACTTTGGTCTTATGGCTAACCTTCATGGCTACATGGCTGGAGGAAAGGAATGGGTTCTTGATAGTGGATGTACCGATCACATGACCGGAGACAAGGATATGTTTCGTGAGCTTGCTGAAAACGACGGCCCTCGAAAGTATGTCACTTTTGGTGATAACTCAAAGGGTAAGGTGGTTGGCCTTGGTAAGGTGGCCATACCACATGACAGCTCAATCCAAAATGTTATGCTCATTGAATCTCTTGGCTACAATCTACTTTCCGTATCTAGACTAGCCGATTTCTGTCTCAATGTTCTATTCACTAAAGTAGATTGCCAAGTATTTCGAAGAGATAATCATAATATGGTCTTTACCGGTATACGTAGAGGTGATCTATACATTGTTGATTTCACTAAAAAGCTCAACCTAGAACTTGCTTAATTGCCAAATCATCTAAAGGTTGGTTGTGGCATAGAACGTTAGGTCACGTGGGCATGCGAAATCTTGATAAGCTTATTAAAGGTGATCATATCCTTGGTGTTAAAGATGTTGTATTTGACAAGGATAGACTTTGCAGTGCTTGTCAAGAAGGAAAACAAGTTGGAGGAAGTCATCCCATGAAGAACATTATGACCACGAGAAGACCGCTTGAGCTACTTCATATGGATCTTTTTGGTCCCAATGCCTACAAGAGTCTCGGTGGTAACTTGTTTGGTTTGGTCATTGTTGACGATTTTTCAAGATTTACGTGGGTGTTCTTTCTTGATGATAAATCGCAGGTCCAAAAGATCTCCAAGAACTTCGCTAGGAAGGCCCAAAATCAATTTGAAGTGAAGATCAAGAAGGTTCGCAGCGACAATGGAACGGAGTTCAAGAACACAAATATGGATACCTTTTCTTGACGAAGAAGGGATTTCACATGAGTTCTTGGCTACGTACACACCTCAACAAAATGGAGTTGTTGAGAGGAAGAACCGGACACTCATTGAGATGGCGAGAACGATGGTTGATGAATACAAGACGCCAAAACATTTTTGGGCGGAAGCGGTTGAGACAGCTTGTCATGCAACAAATCGTCTATATCTTCACAAGCTACTCGGCAAGACGGCATATGAGCTTCTCACCGGTAACAAACCCCAAGTTGCATACTTTCGAGTATTTGGTTCAAAGTGCTATATTCTTGATAAGCATCGTCTTTCGAAATTTGCTCCTAAATCTCATGAAGGTTTCCTACTCAGTTATGGCTCAAACTCTCACACTTACCGTGTCTACAACAATTTCACCCAAAAGGTTGAAGAGACGGTGGATGTGAAGATTGATGAATCTAACGGCTCGCAAGTAGAGCAATTGCCAATTAATGTAGGAGACAAAGACCCTTCGGAAGCAATACAAGACTTGTCTATTGGCAAGATTCGCCCAACGGAGGTGAAGGAGAGTACCTCGTCTGTTCAAGTGGATGCCTCAACTTCAAGACAAGGTGAACCACAAGTTGACTTGGAGGCATCCACAAGTGGAACACGTCAAGATGAAGGAAACAAGGATGTACAACAAGATGAACCTCATCGACCTCCTTCTCCACCTCCACAAGAGAACATCAACGCCAACAACAATGAAGAAAGACAAGAGGAAGAACAAGATGATGAAGAGGATGTTCCACCCCGACCCAAACAAAAGCTCTCGCGAGTTAGAGCAAGAATTCCCGTTGAACAAATCTTCGACGATATCCAAACTGGGAGAATTACTCGATCTAAGTCTCACTTAGCTAACTTTTGTGAACATTATTCTTTCATCACTAACATTAAACCTATGAAGGTTGAAGAAGCTCTTCATGATCCGGATTGGGTGAACGCTATGCATGAAGAGCTACACAATTTTGAGAGGAATCAAGTATGGACGCTTGTTGAAAAGCCCGATGAAAAGCACAATGTCATTGGAACCAAATGGGTGTTTCAGAATAAGCAAGATGAAGATGGACAAGTTGTACACAACAAGGCCCGTCTCGTCGCCCAAGGTTATACACAAGTCGAAGGTATGGACTATGGTGAGACATATGCCCCCGTTGCTAGACTTGAGTCCATTCGCATCTTACTTGCTTATGCCAATCATCATGATATTACATTATATCAAATGGACATTAAAAGTGCCTTTCTAAATGGAAAAATTGAGGAGGAAGTCTATGTTAAACAACCTCCCGGCTTTGTCAATCCCAAGAAACCTAATCATGTTTACAAACTTCACAAAGCTCTTTATGGTCTCAAACAAGCTCCTAGAGCATGGTATAAATGTTTGACCAAGTTCCTCATAGAAAAAGGCTTTGAGATTGGAAAAATTGATTCTACACTTTTTACTAAAAGGGTTAAATGTGAATTATTTTTGTGCCAAATTTATGTGGATGATATCATATTTGGTTCGACTAACCCTCATTTTATTGAAAAGTTTGGAAGGCTAATGTCGGAGAAGTTTGAGATGTCTATGATGAGTGAACTCAAGTTCTTTCTTGGATTGCAAATCAAGCAAACTAAGGAGGGTACCTTTGTTTCCCAAACAAAGTATACCAAGGACTTATTCAAGAAGTTCAACATGCAAGAAAGCAAAGGTATGAAAACACCCATGCCTACTAGTGGACATCTTGACTTGACTAAGGATGGCAAACCGGTTGACCAAAAGGTTTACCGCTCTATGATTGGTTCATTGTTATATCTATGTGCCTCCCATCCCGATATTATGCTAAGTGTGTGCATGTGTGCACGATATCAAGCGGCCCCTAAGGAATGTCATCTTAAGGTTCTGAAAAGGATAGTGAGATACTTAATTCATACACCAAACTTTGGCATTTGGTATCCTAAGAGATCTTCTTTTGATCTTGTTGGCTACTCCGATTCGGACTATGCCAGTGACAAGGTTGATAGAAAGTCCACTCCGGGTACTTGTCAATTTCTTGGTAGATCTCTTGTGTCTTCGTCCTCCAAGAAACAAAACTCGGTATCCTTATCCACCGCTGAAGTGAAATACATTGCCGCCGGTTCATGTTGTGCTCAATTACTTTGGATGACCCAAACTCTTAAAGATTATGGGATATATGTGAAACATGTTCCATTGCTTTGTGATAATGAGAGTGCTATTTAGATTGCTCACAATCCCGTGCAACATTCTCGAACTAAGCATATTGAAGTTCGACATCATTTCATTCGAGATCATGTTGCTAAAGGAGACATCGATCTTAAGCATGTACGTACCGATAAGTAATTGGCGGATATATTCACCAAACCGCTTGCTGAGAAAGTATTCTGCCGTTTGAGAGGTGAATTGAACATCATTGATGCCTCAAACTTGGAGTAGAAACTCCATTTGGATACATGCAAGGCATGAGCCTATGACTAATCCTTGGTATTTTTCTTATGATGATGATCATATGTCTTTGATCTATACTTGTACCCTTGCATGCTATCTAACCCTTGTAGGTACTTGGATAAGCCCAAATCTATGAGATTACAGCTCACTTACATCTTGAGCAATCTCTACATCACCAAGTCTCTACAATATGGTGGTTGAAGACAAGGAAGCTTGGATTCACTCAATATATCCTTTGACAATTTCTATATATCAAATTTCATTTGGTATTAAGCTTCATGATTGTCATTTTGGATACACAAGTGCTCTTCCTTGCAAAACTAACCCATGTAGGTAGATGAACTCAAACTAAAAGAGATCCTCCCAACTCTTGATGAACTACATCAACCTTGAGCATCCAACACAAGTTCGACTACATCAACACCACCACCCAAGGTATGTTATTCCGTCTTAGAGGAGCTTTACCCAAAGTCATGGGTCAAAGTATCTCAACAAGATGTGAATACATCAAAATGCTTAAACAAAAAATGGTAACCCCATTTTGAGCTTAAACGATGAGTTTGACCTATGATCAAGTGTTATCACTTGACTCCTCTGTCAATATACTCTAACATAGGTGACTTTGTCGCCGACCAATTCTAGATGAAGTTCTCTAGTGTTTCTTTGTGTTCTTGCATTTGTCTCTTACTTGCTTGTTCCCCCTTCAAAAAAAAACTTCATCTAGATTTCATTTCTTTTAGTTTGTTATTTTCTGCATTCAGTGCAAATCCTTTAGTTAATTCCTTGCAAATCCTTGTGAGATCTTATTTGCCTAGAGAGCTGAGATGACAAAAAAATTTCTCTGTATTGAACTCGGCCTCACCGACTTCTGCCTATCGGCTAGACGGAACTGCAAAGTACATTTGCAGTTTGTTCATCGGTACAACCGACAAGGACAAACCCGGTCTGACCGATATGCATCATCTATGACACAGCTAACTCGATGTCACAGATGAAAATAAATCGGCGCTACCGATTTCACTACTAAGAAAACATTTTACCATTACAATGTTAGTTCTTCTCCAGCTCCACTCGATGATTCTTCTCCTCTACTAGCATCTTAAACTACCTGCTGCTCTGTACTGTGACTCAAGGACCAAACCTATTTGACTCATGCTCCAGAAGATCCCTTCTTGGAAATTGATGTCAAAGGGGGAGAGAGAGCACACATCAAAGCTTATCACATAAGAGAGAAGCACATCTCAGCTTCTCCAGATGCTTATTAACAATAGAGGGGAGAAGTCACATGTCTCTAAGAGGGGAAAGACATGTTAATGTATATTTGTTTTGCTCTGATTTTAGTTGCTCTGACTTTCTCTTAACCTACCTTCTCCCATTATCCAATATCAGATTTAGGGTGAGAGGGAGTTCATATCTAAGGGAAGAAAGTCTTTGGAATTCATTGCATATCTTTAATCTTTGGGGACATGTCTATAACCAAATAGAGTACTAAGTACTCACTCACCACATGTCATCCCAGTCTTGGCACTCTTGTGTTCTTCTGAGTTTGCTCTGTTTAGTGGTGCTTCTGTGTTATCTAACCTTGTTTTCTCAGAGTCATCTCTTCCAAAGCTAGCTCAAGACCACAAGGTAAGTATATGCATCACACTCATGTGCATGATGATCTCTTGCTGATGTACATATTGTTTGCAAGAAGGACTCACGAACATGAAGGTATACTCGCTGCATCTACATCATTTGCTCTGATACATATAGCCATGATACATGTAACTCATTGCTTGCTCTGACATGTTTATGCACTCACATGTTATTATATTCTATCTTCACATGATTGCATACATGTAGGGGGAGTTTATGCATGTTACATGTCCTTCCAAAGCTTTACTTGCTACCTTTCTTATCTTTATCTAAAGCTTTGATGTATGTTGTCTTCAATTACCAAAACGGGGGAGATTGAAAGCACAAGTGCTCCCTGGGTGATTTTGGTAATTAATGTCAACATATCTCTTGTTGGACTAATATTTTCATCTAGTATATTTCAGAAAGTTCAACAAAGGCGTGGCATCGACAAGAGGATGTGGAACCCCTTCAAGATGCTAAGGACAGAAGATTGGCAAAAGCTCAAGACTCTTCATTTCTATTTTAGTGATCCAAGATCACATTGAGTCCATAGGAAAAGCCAATACTATTAAAAGGGGATGAGGTGTTGCTTAATGGTCTACTTGCTCAAAATGCTTAGTGATATGCTCCACAGCCCTCAACCATCTTCTCATATCCAAATATGTCCTAAACCTAAAGTCAAACTCGGCCCCACCGATTTTATTCATCCGGCGCCACCGAGTTCACTTGACATAGCCACTGCCAGAAACCCTAATCAGTTCGGTCTCACCGATGGGATCTCAGTCTCACCGAGATGGGCTTGCAAACTCTCTGTTGCCTATTGCAACTATTTCGGTCTCACCGAAATATGCAGTCGGCCCCACCGAGTTTGCTTGACCAACTCTCTGTTTGCTTATTACTAAAATCGGTCTCACTGAGTTTGTGTAATCGGTCAAACCGAGATGAGGTTTTACCCTAACCCTAGCACATCGGTCCCACCGAGTTGATTATATCGGTCCCACCGAAAAGCCTAACGTTCACATTTTTGACTGGATCGGTCTCACAGAGTTTACCTATTCGGTCTGACCGAGTTGGCTCAAATGTATGTAACGGTTAGATTTTGTGTGGAGGCTATATATACCCCTCCACCCCCTTCTCCATTAGTGAGAGAGCTATCAGAACGTGCCTACACTTCCACTACTCATTTTCTGAGAGAGAACCACCTACTCATGTGTTGAGACCAAGACATTCCAATCCAACCACAAGAATCTTGATCTCTAGCCTTCCCCAAGTTGCTTTCCACTCAAATCATCTTTCCACCATAGCCAAATATGTGAGAGAGAGTTGAGTGTTGGGGAGACTATCCTTTGAAGCACAAGAGCAAGGAGTTCATCATCAACAGGCCATCTATTACCTTTTGGAGAGTGGTGTCTCCTAGATTGGGTAGGTGTCTCTTGGGAGCTTCCAACAAGATTGTAGAGTTGAACCAAGGAGTTTGTAAGGGCAAGGAGATCGCCTACTTCGTGAGGATCTACCCAAGTGAGGCATGTCCTTCATGGGCGATGGCCATGGTGGGATGGACAAGGTTGCTTCTTCGTGGACCCTTCGTGGGTGGAGCCCTCGATGGACTCGCACAACCGTTACCCTTCGTGGGTTGAAGTCTCCATCAACGTGGTTGTACGATAGCACAACCTATCGGAACCACGCCAAAAATCTCCGTGTCTCCAATTGCATTTGCACACTCCAATCCCATCCCTTTACTTTGTTGCAAATTGCATGCTTTACTTTCCGCTGCTCATATACTCTTGCCATGCTTGCTTGAAAAGTATTGTGAATGCTTAAACTTGTGCTAAAACTCCAGCTCAACTTGAAGAACTTAAAAACTACAACTTTTGCTTGTTGAGGGTCTAATCACCCCCCCTCTAGACCCCTCTTCTCGATCCTTTCAGTAAGCCCATAATGCATCATCAAGTTTCTTAGACCAATTATTTCTGGATCTATTGACAGTCTTTTGCAAAATTAACTTTATTTCTCTAGTGCTCAATTCAACTTGACCACTAGGTTGAGGGTGATAAGGGGACGCAATTCTATGGTTGACATCATATTTAGCAAGAAATTTACAGAATGCGCCATGAATAAAATGTGAACCACCATCAGTCATTAAATATCTAGGGACTCCAAACCTTGGGAAAATAACTTCTTTAAGCATTTTAATAGAAGTGTTATGATCAGCACTACTAGTTGGAATAGCTTCCACCCACTTAGTAATGTAATCAACAGCAACTAAAATATGAGTATACCCATTGGATTTAGGAAAACGTCCCATATAATAAAATCCCCAAACATCAAACGATTCAATAACAAGTGAATAATTCATAGGCATATCCTGACGTCTACCAACATTACCAATTCTTTGACATTCATCACAAGATAAGACAAACTTACGAGCATCCTTGAAAAGAGTAGGCCAATAAAAACCAGATTGTAATACCTTGTGTGCAGTTCTATCTCCAGCATGATGTCCTCTGTAAGCCTCGGAGTGATACTTTCGTAGGATTTGTTCCTGTTCATGCTCAGGTATACAACGTATAATAATACCATCTACTCCTTCTTTATATAAGTGTGGGTCATCCCAAAAGTAATGTCTTAAATCGTAGAAGAACTTTTTCTTTTGTTGGTATGTAAAGCTAGGTGGTATGTATTTAGCAACAATATAATTAGCATAGTTTGCATACCAAGGAGTATTACGAGAAGCATTTATGATAGCTAATTGTTCATCAGAAAAATCATCATTAATAGGAAGTGGGTCATCAAGAACATTTTCCATTCTAGACAAATTATCAGCTACGAGGTTCTCAGCTCCCTTTCTATCAATAATATGCAAGTCAAATTCTTGTAGCAGTAGAACCCACCTAATGAGTCTAGGTTTACCATCTTTCTTTTCCATAAGATATTTAATAGCAGCATGATCAGTGTGAAGAGTTACTTTAGAATCAACTATGTAAGATCTGAATTTATCACATGCAAACACAACTGCTAAAAATTCTTCCTCAGTAGTAGCATAATTTCTTTGAGCACTGTCTAGAGTTTTACTAGCATAATGGATAACATTTAGTTTCTTATCAACTCTTTGTCCTAGAACAGCACCAACAGCATAATCACTAGCATCACACATAATTTCAAAAGGCAAGTTCCAGTCAGGTGGTTGAACAATAGGTGTAGTGGTTAAGGTTTTCTTAAGTGTTTCAAAGGCTTCTACACTATCATCATCAAAAATAAATGGAACATATTTTTGCAAGAGATTTGTAAGAGGCCTAGAAATTTTAGAGAAGTCTTTAATAAACCTTCTATAGAAACCAGCATGACCAAGGAAACCTCTTATACCTTTAATATCTTTAGGACATGGCATTTTGTCAATTGCATCAACTTTAGCTTTATCAACTTCAATACCTCTTTTTGAAATTTTATGCCCCAATTCAAGACAAGATTAGTTTGTTCACATCTCTGCAAAACTTGATCAAGGTTGCTTAAGCAATCATTAAAAGAAGTTTCGTAAATGGAAAAATCATCCATGAAAACCTCAACAATCTTTTCACAAAAGTCAGAGAATATAGCAGTCACTCATCTTTGAAAGGTAGCAGGTGCATTGCATAAACCAAAAGGCATACGTCTATAAGCATAAGTTCCAAAAGGACAAGTAAAGGTGGTTTTCTCTTGATCGGCTTGTGAAACAGGTATTTGAGAGAAACCAAAATATCCATGAAGAAAACAAAAGTGTGTATGCTTAGACAATCTTTCTAATTTTTTATCAATAAAAGGCAAGGGGTAATGATCTTTTCTAGTAGCTTTGTTTAATTTTCTGAAATCAATTACCATCCTATAACCAGTTACAATTCTTTGTGGAATGAGTTCATTTTTATCATTAGGAACAATGGTAATACCTCCTTTCTTAGGAACACAATGAACGGGACTTACCCATCTACTATCAGCTATGGGATAAATTATACCTTCTTTCAGAAGCTTTAATATTTCAGTTCTTACCACCTCTTTCATCATAGGATTTAATCATCATTCGTGGTCAACAACTAGTTTAGCATCTGGCTCCATATTAATTTTATGCTAACATAGAGTGGGACTAATGCCCTTAAGATCATCAAGAGTATATCCAATAGCAGCACGATGCTTCCTCAGAGTTTTTAGAAATCTCTTTTCTTCATGCTCTGAAAGGTTAGCACTAATAATAATAGGATATATCTTCTTTTCATCAAGATAAGCATATTTCAATATATCAGGTAATTGTTTCAATTCAAACACAGGATCACCCTTAGGTGGAGGAGGACCTCCAAGAGTTTTAACAGGCAAATTATGTTAATGATAGGTGGTTGATCAAAGAACATCTTATCTATTTCATTTATTTCATTCATGTGCATATCATTTTCATGGTCTAGCAAATATTGTTCTAACGGATCAGTAGGAGGTACGGCAATAGAAGCAAGACCAATAATTTCATCTTTACTAGGCAATTTTTTATCATGTGGTTGCCTACGAAACTTACAGTAATTAAACTCATGAGATGTACCACCAAAATTAACAATGACAGTTTCTTTAGCGCAATCAATCTTAGCATTAACAGTGTTCAAGAAAGGTCTACCAAATATAATGGGACAAAAATTATCTTGTGGTGATTCAAGAACAAGAAAATCATTAGGGTATTTGATCTTACAACACAAGACTTCAACATCTCTAACAATCCCGAGTGGAGTAATGGTGTCTTTGTTTGCAAGCTTAATACACTACTGGAATCAGGGTATTTGCCATGTGCCAGCTCTTTGCCGTCTGCCAGCTGATGGCAAAGAGGTTGTTTGCCGTCTGTCTTGTCAAAGCAGACGGCAAAGAACCAGCTGATGGCAAAGAGGGTCTTTGCCATCTGCCACTTCTTTGCCGTCTGCTGGCAGACGGCAAAGAGTTCTTTGCCGTCTGCCAGCAGATGGCAAAGACCAAAGTGGGCCCCACTGGGTACTGCGCTGGCTAGGTCACACGGGCCACTTCTTTGCCGTCTGCTGGCAGATGGCAAAGATTTCTTTGCCATCTGCCAGCAGACGGCAAAGGATTCTTTGCCGTCTGCTGGCAGACGGCAAAGAGGTGTCTCTTTGCCATCTGCCAGTAGACGGCAAAAGACCTCTTTGCCGTCAGCTGGCGGACGGCAAAGAGGTGGGGCTATCCACCTCATCTCTCTCTTCTCTCTCCCGCACCCGACCCCCACCGCCCCCACCTCCTCTCTCTTCTCTCTCTCCCGCACCGCGCCCCCGACCCCCACCGCGCCCCCGCCGCCCCCTCCCTCGGCCGCACCTGCTCCTCCCGCTCATCCACCCCGGCCGCCACCAACCCAATCCCAATCTCAAGCCCTCCCGCTCCTCCAAGCGCGCCCGCCCATCGGACTCGGCGCCCGCCAAGCGCGCCCGCTCCCGGCCCCCGGATCCGGACCCCGCCGCCGCGCCCCCGCCGGATCCGCCGCAGGATCCTCCGTCGCCTCTCCCCGGCGCCAGCGCCGACGCGGATGTGCCGGTGCGCGCCCTGTCCGCTGCCGCCACGCCCACCGCAAACGGGCCCCAACCGCCGCCTCCCCCGCAGCCTCCCGCCGGGGATGAGCCGGTGCTCGCCCTCTTCGCCGCCAACACGCCCACCGCAAGTGCGCCCCAACCGCCTCCGCAGCAGGAGGAGGAGCCATTGGCCATCGCAGCTGCCGTTGGCAGCTCATCGGAGATGGTCGAGGGGTGGGCGCCCATATGGGAGGCGAATTAGTCATCGAAATCGGTCAAGGCAACGTTGCTACAGACGCTGGCAGCGGAGCAGGGGCTCCCGCACGCGGACCCTGCGTCGTCAGCCCTGCCTCAGCGAGTAGCGCCAGCACAGCGCCTAGGGAGTCCATGGCAATGAGCATAAGACTAGGCACGGGGACATCCTCCTTGGGGATGAGGAAAAAGAGGTAACAGCAAGGACGGCCATGGAGGTGGTAGTGGCGAGGAGGATGCAGCGATGGGCTTCAGTAGCAGCAAACTTAACCTCGAGCATAAGCAGCGCTTTATTTCGATGGTTCAGGTATGCTTGTGTTAATATTCATCTACCTTTTAGCTTGGACTGAATAACTCAATTGTTACTGTTAAGAGCAAGGATGAAAAACTCCTGCTGTTTCTACCTGCAAAACGTGCAGTAGATAGTGGAGCACATAATACCACAGATTCAACTAGCCTGCTGAAACAACTCTGCTTTTTTTTATGACATGTTGTAATATTTCCTCAAGATGGCTGTTTTCCAGGATTATACAACTCATCCATGCTTCTGATCCTTCACTTTCTAATCATTGTGCAGTAGCATGAAAATCTTCTTGGGGAAGTACAGTGGTATAAACGGATGTTTGAAGGTTAAATAAGTAGGAGTACAACATTCGCCGTTTGTACGTAGAGCTTAAAGGATGACTTTCATACGTCTTGTTGTCGACCCGGGTAGCCTGCTGCAGGTTTAGTACAAGAAGGCCGACAGGAGAAATTGGGTAAATGGTTTCAAGCGGAGCGACATCCCAGAGTTCTCTAAGGCGGCGGCCACCATGTAGGACCACACCAGTGTTCAGTTTAGGATTTCATATCAGCTTTGTTGGTTGTTGCTGGGTAAATTTCTCTCCTTGGTAGTGAAAACTATGTGAGGATAAACGAATAGTTATCACTTGGATTGGATGGTCATTCTACATTGCAATTTTTCTCTATAGTTCTATTTTCTTTACACATATTTAGAGGCTTTTCCTCTTTTCCTCTATAGTTCTATTTTATTTTCTTCTATTTTATTCATTAATAGATAATTAGCTGCATTGCAGGATACCATGACAGATGTCCGCTTTAATTCTACAATTAGAAATGACTAATGGAAGAGAAAGTATGGTGTACTTTATAATTGCGATAGAATAATAGTTAACTGTGGTCTCTCAAAACATTGATCACTAAGTGCAAGTCATGTAAGAATTCAAGCAAATTATTATAACAAAGTTCGCCTCCATTCTGGATGTTAACCCAGCAAGGTTAAAAACTAATCCGCCAAAGTCTGAAAGTATCTATATGCCTAAGTAGATGCTACTAATTGTGGCATCAACACACTTCACTCCTTGTAATACATCAAACATAAGGTGAATATCACTTCTCTTTGATTTCTTTCAACATGAATGGAGATGTGCATATCCAGATAACTTTTATTGTCCGTGTTAGTTGAATATGGATTTTATTACCTGTTCATCTTCTTAACTTTAACCAGTGCTAGGCAAACTGTAGTTTTTTATTTGGAAACCTCGGTGATGGATAGCCTGATCAGAGTTATGTGGCGCCGAAAATGGCGAGGAATGTAGCGGCACTTCGACTGTAGGCTATGATAATTTGTAGTAGAGTTGACAACAACGGGGCAAAAAAACTTACAAAGATGTGCACTACATTATTACTATTAACAAATTTTATGCAGCATTATGGAAAGAATTTGTGTGCGGCAATTGCATGCGCATCTGGAGAAGGAATGATGTATCAAGTTGAGTCCCAAAAAACAAGGTTGCAGAGTCAACCTATAATGTTCTTCATATGACATGATGTTTACATTAAGGTCACCAATGTGCACCATCCAGTCGAAACACAATGCAAAGCTCCTCCTTCTTTATTAGATGTTGACACTATACTTGGCAACCATTTCAGAAATGACATCGACGAGAGACAGGCAAAAGCAGTTCCTGCAAAACATCGACGAGAGACAGGCTCACTGATGGTTCTAGGGCTGATGCTCTTCAGGACCAAGAGTATGTACTTACCTATGAAGACAAGGATGCTGACTGGATGCTTGTTGGTGATCTTCCTTGGGAGTAAGTTCCTGAATTTTGTGGTTTGTGAGATCCATGCACCTTAACATGCTTTTATGATGGCTTATTGTTGTATTCTTCTCTTACATGCACCTTAACTTAGTATGCTTTCATGATGCTTATTGTGGTATTCTTCTCTCACATTTGGCCCACTTGGACATCAGTATTGCTTTTGCTGTTGTCTGTTTATGTACTTTTGTAGAACTTCGGAGATCTTGATAGTAGAGTCATGAACTTGATAGAACTTTCAACATTGTAGCCTAGACTTTTACCGCAAGTGGTTTACCCTTCAAACTGGCTTTTCGGATATGATATCTGGAGGTAGCCAAAAATTTGCAACACAAACTCTGCAGCTGATGAAATTTTGAGATGCCCATGAGTAAAATTTGCTATTTGGGTAATCAAGTCATCCTAATTCTCCCTGAAGCTTCACTTGCCCTTCTTTTCTTTTAGAAAATGGAAGATATATTACCTCCGGCCTCTGTCATGGATGGACACTGCCCTTCTATGAATCAGTGTAGTATCTTGCTCTTAAAACTTCTTTGTGAGTATTCTGAAAAGACGAACCGCCAAATAGTTTTATAGATATTTTTGGTGTGTCTGGAACCATTTGGTACATAGCTCGCTTAAATGGAACCTGCGATTGCGAGCGCATTAGTACAATCCACATATCTCCGTAGAATGTGGCCATATGAAACATCTGAATAATGTCTAATTGGCAATTTGGCATGCATATTTTGCACCGAGTGATGCCAAAATAGTGTTGTTTCATTAGTGAGACGTGTACCATTTGTGGAATGTGATTAACCTACTATTTGTTTAGTTTGCTACGTACACAATCTTTAGTTTTGTTCCATTGAACGACGAATTCAATCAATTAAATAGTCGATCATGAATGAATATTCCATTCTTTTTCCTTCTTCTGGTCGTTAACCTGGATGAAAATGCTCTTCTTTCAGTCTCTGTTGAAGTCAAACCCATCCATGCAAAATCTGTCTTTGTAGAATTAATGTGATGAATATATATGCCTTGCAGTTTTATCGTGCATGCCATTCAACTAACTTGCTTCTGTCCTGCAGATGGAGTACGAGACGAGCAGCAGCACAGCAAATCAGCCTGATGATGACGGGGTGCGGGAGCAATGGTGATCATGCTGATGGCAGGAAGAAGGCTATGACCACAACCTGGACCTGTTGGCATTTAGAGATGGCAAACACAGGCGGCGCGGAGACAGCAATATATATGTATTGGATGTTTGATGTTTGCCCTATTATGGATAAACATGGTGAAACTATGTTTGATGTTTACCCTATGCAATATATTGTGGTGGTAAGCATAATGTTTGCCTTATTATGTGATTCTGATATATATATATATATATATATATATTATATATATTATATATATATATATCTATATATATATATATATATATATATATTGTGTGTGTGTGTGTGTGTCTGTGTGTCTGTGTGTGTGTGTGTTTGAATTTCTGTGAAAATGAATTGATATAAGAAAAAAAGAAAAAGGGGCTATATAGCCACTTTGCCGTCTGCTAGCAGACGGCAAAGCTCTTTGCCATCTGCCAGCAGACGGCAAAGTAGCCACGTGGCAGCAGCTTGTGCAACCTGGGCTGACCTATTTGGCCTCTTTGCCGTCTGCTGGCAGACGGCAAAGAAGCAAGCTCTTTGCCGTCCGCCAGCAGACGGCAAAGCGGCCTTTACCGGCATCAGCTTTGCCGGAGTGTTTGCCGTCTGCTAGCGGACGGCAAAGCCTTTGCCGTCCGCCAAGCATGCCTTTGCCGTCTGCTATGGCAGACGGCAAAGCAGCTGATTCCAGTAGTGATAGTAACATCAATGTCCTCTATTTCAATAGGTGCAATATCATTCATAATTTCTTGATATAAGGTAAATGGGATAGCACTCACACTAGCACCCAAATCACATAAGCCATTATAACAATGATCTCCTATTTTAACAGAGACAACAGGCATGCCTACTACAGGTCTGTTTTTATTTTTAGGATCTGGTTTAGCCATTCTAGCAGCTTCATCACAGAAGTAAATAACATGCCCATCTATGTTATTGACCAAGAGATCTTTAACCATAGCAACATTAGGTTCAACTTTAATTTGTTCAGAGGGTCTAGGTGTTCTAATATTACTTTTGTTAACCACAGCTGAAACTTTAGCATGTTCCTTAATCCTAACAGGAAAAGGTGGTTTCTCAATATAAGCAGTAGGCACAACTGGATCAACATGGTAAACAATTGTTTCTTCTTTAACACTAACGAGTTCTTCTTTTAATTCAATAGGTGGATGATATTTAAACCACTTCTCCTTAGGGAGATCAACATGAGTAGGAAAGGATTCACAAAAGGAGGCTACTATCTCAGAGTCAAGTCCATATTTAGTGCTAAACTTGTGAAAAGCATCGTTATTCATAAAAGATTTAACACAATCGAAATCAAGTATTATACCTGACTCATTACCTTTGTCGAGTTCCCAATCTTCAGAGTTGTGTTTAATTCTTTCCAGAAGATCCCATCTGAATTCAATAGTTTTCTTCATAAAGGAGCCAGTCGAAGAAGAATCGAGCATGGTTTGATTATCATGAGAAAGCCGAGCATAAAAATTCTGTAAGATAATTTATCTTGAGAGCTCATGATTGGGGCATGTGTGCAAAATATACTTAAGCCTCCCCCAAGCTTGAGCGATCCTTTCTCCTTCACGCGGCCAAAAATTATATATATAATTCCAATCACGATGAACCAAATGCATAGGATAAAATTTCTAGTGGAATTCCAGCTTCAACCGGTTCCAATCCCATGTGTCAGTATCATCACATAGCCTATACCATGTCAATGCCTTTTCCTCCAAAGATAAAGGGAATACTTTCTTCGTAATTCCATCTTCGGATAAACCTGAAAGCTTAAACAATCCACAAATTTCATCCACATAGATCAAGTGCATATCAGAATGTGTTGTTCCATCTCCTGCATAAGGATTAGCTAGCAGTTTCTCTATCATACCCGGAGGAATTTCGTATGAAATATTTTCAGTAGGTGCAGTAGGTTGAGGTGCAACTATTTCTGTTTTCGGTCGAGGTGAAGATACCCCGAACAAACACCTCAAAGGATTACTTTCCATAGTGACAAGTAACAGTAAATTTCAGCATGTCATATAAATGTTTCCTTACCAAATTCCACTCACCAAAGGCGCTTCACTCCCCGGCAACGGTGCTAGAAAAGAGTCTTTATGACCCACAAGTATAGGCGATCAATCATAGTCCTTTCGATAAGTAAGAGTGTCAAACCGAACGAGGAGCAGAAGGAAATGACAAGCGGTTTTCAGCAAGGTAGTTTCTGCAAGCACTAAAATTATCTGTAATGAGTAGTTTGATAGCAAGATAATTTGTAACAAGTGACAAGTAGCAATAGTAACAAAGAGTGCAGCAAGGTGGCCCAATCCTTTTTGTAGCAAAGGACAAGCCGGAATGATCTCTTATAGTAAGTAAAGCATTCTCGAGGACACATGGGAATTTCATCTACTCACTTTCATCATGTTGGTTTGATTCGTGTTCGCTACTTTGATAATTTGATATGTGGGTGGACCGGTGCTTGGGTGCTGTTCTTACTTGAACAAGCCTCCCACTTATGATTAACCCCCTTCGCAAGCATCCGCAACTACGAAAGAAGAATTAAGATAAATCTAACCATAGCATTAAACATATGGATCCAAATCAGCCCCTTACGGAATAGCGCATAAACTAGGGTTTAAGCTTCTATCACTCTAGCAACCCATCATCTAATAACTACTCCACAATGTATTCCCTTAGGCCCAAAGATGGTGAAGTGTCATGTAGTCGACGTTCACATAACACCACTAAGAGAATCAACAACATACATATCATCAAAATATCGAACGAATACCAAATTCACATGATTACTTACGATAAGACTTCTCCCATGTCCTCAAGAACAAAAGTAACTACTCACAAATCATCATCATGTTCAAGATCAGAGGGGTATTGAATAGCATAATGGATCTGAACATATAATCTTCCACCAGATAAACCAACTAGCATCAACTACAAGATGTAATCAACACTACTAGCAACCCACAGGTACCAATCTGAGGTTTTGAGACGAAGATTGAATACAATAGATGAACTAGGGTTTGAGATGAGATGGTGCTGTTGAAGATGTTGATGAAGATTGGTCCTCCCATGATGAGAGGATCATTGGTGATGTCGATGGCGACGATTTCCCCCTCCCGGAGGGAAGTATCCCTGGCAGAATCTCTCCGCCAGAGAGCAAAAATGCTCCTGCCCAAGTTCCACCTCGAGACGGCGGTGCACCGCCCCAAAAGTCTTCTCTATAATTTTTCTAGGGCAAATGGGCTTATATACCAGAAAATGGGGGCCAGAGGCTGGCCAGGGGCCCCACGAGCCACCAGGGCGCGCCTAGGGGGGGTGGCGCGCCCTGGTGCCTCGTGGGCACCTGGGTGGCCCCCTCTGGTACTTCTTGCTTCCAGTATTTTTTATTTATTCCAAAATAATTGTTCGTGAAATTTCAGCTCATTTGGAGATGTGCAGAATAGGTATCTCTGACATAGCTTTTCAGGTCCAGAATTCCAATTGCCGGCAATCTCCCTCTTTGTGTAAACCTTGCATATTAAGAGAGAAAGGGCATTAGAATTGCTCTACAAAGTGTTATATTGATTAAAAACATTATAAATAACAATAGCAAAACATGATGCAAAATGGACGTATCAATAACCAAAACCTCGCAAACTCGTCTACCTCAAACATTCGAAAAGCAACGATACTAGACATGGCAGGTACATCTGGACGCTCTCCCCAGTACTGGGTGACGCCAAACTCCTCTAGTCCACGGAATAGTATTGAAGCGGCTCCAAAAATCCGCGTCCTCATGTATTGGAACTGAGATGATATGATAGTGGCAAGAATCCCTTGGAGCTCAACTCCTCGGGGCACATCCCAAACGGTCATGAGGCACCAAGAACATAATTGTTGCCAACAATCGATATCATAACGATTCCAAAACCCGCGTGAACCTAAAAACTTTGAAGGGGATAAGGAATGGAATCAAAACACTTACGTCAGACTTCCTTACCCGCGCAACGGTGGGAAAAGGAGTAAAAAGAATTCCTACTCTCCGAAAACTACCTAGTAACTACCAAAATAGTTTTTCTTTCTAGACTCAACAACGGCTAATTTTTTATCAAACAATGGGCTCCTACGGTCGGTACGGCGCTGATATCAACTTGTCGTGCCTAAGGTGCGGTCCGAGCTCCAAGAAGACTATGCAATACTCTATAGAGTTAGAAGCGCATCTCGAGTCACCCCAACATATGACTTCAATGCATACACACAGGGTCATATATTGGTAACAAGGTGGACATCACAACACATACAACTACACAAGAATATATGAGATAATACAAGAATACAATATGGCATACAAATGCCATACATAGCTAAATCACCAAACAGAGGTCACATTACCCCACATTACATTACAAGCATCATTCAGAAGGCACAATCCGAGTACGGATAAGAAGCAAATTGGCCTAAAGAGGCCCCAAATAAATAAAGCAACGTCCACCATGCTAATCCCAGGTTCCCAACCGGGATCCCATCCTATGATAGTCGTCGCAGAAGAAGAACTCCAAATAAAACAATGCATCGCTCTCACGTTAGAGCATCATTTTACATGTACCTGCACCTGTTATTGTTGGGGTATCCTTGAGTCATTGAGACTCAGCAATAACATTACCAAGGATATCAAGACTAACAATACTTAATGGGTTGGAATGTGGTTAAGTGGTTGTGACGCCCCCGACTTAATTGTGCACTAATCATACACGCAAATGCACACGATCAAACCTAAGGACTCACGGGAAGATATCATAACACAACTCTAAACCCAAATAAAAGTCATACAAGCTTTATATTAAAAGCCAGGGGCCTCGAGGGCTCGAATACATAAGCTCACGTACAAGCATTAGCGGAAGCAACAACAATATCTGAGTACAGACATAAAGGTTAAACAAGTCTGCCTTAAGAAGGCTGAGCAAAACAACGACATCTAGATCGAAAAGGCGCAGGCCTCCTGCCTGGGAGCCTCCTATCTACTTCTGGTCGTCAGTCTCCATGTAGTAGTAAGCTCCGCCGGTGGGGTAGTAGTAGTCGTCAAAGGGATCAGCTGGCTCAAGGGCTCCGTCATCTGATCGCAGCAATCGGGTATGGGGAAAAAAGGGAGCAAAGCAATCGTGAGTACTCATCCAAAGTACTCGCAAGACTTACATCAGAGCTATTCTATTTATGCATCGGTATCAACGGAAGGGGCTGTATCTGTGGACTAGACTACAGAAATGCCAGAATAGCAAGAAGGCCTAGCCTATCGAAGACTAGCAACTTGCAGCATTAGAAGAGTGTAGATTAGTATATAAATATAGTAGTAGTAACAAGTATAATAGTAGCCATGCCCAGAGATCCTTTCTCGACGCCCCGCGAGAAAGCAATCCCAGAGCTAACATATTATTAAACATCACAAGTATCCAGTTCTAGATGTAGTAGATCGGGATACTTTCCAAGCGTCATGTTACCGTGGACATGGCTATTTGAATAGATATACTTCCCTGCAGGGGTGCACCAACTTACCCAACATGTTCGATTAACTCTGGCCGGACACACTTACTCGGGTCAAGCCCGGCCTCGGCTGATGGACACGCCGTAGTCCTACCTAGGTTCAATAGAGAGGCCAGCACACCGGTCTACCTCCTAAGCGCTCAGGGGTCTTGGGCCCATCGCCCTTTGCACTCCTGCGTGTTGCGTACGTGGCCTGGAGCAGACCCACCCCCTTAATACAAGCGCAGGTGGTTCCCGTCCAACCCGGCGCACACTGCTCAACTGCTGACATCTGGAGAGCTTTGGCAGATACATATGACGCCGAGAGCCCATACTATTCCCGTGTGGTGGTTAGTGCGTAAAGGCCAGAGGCCTACTCAGATCACATATCCTAACCCATTAGTGTGTTGGGAGCTCACGGTGACGATCAGTGCTCCTGTCACCCCGTCTCAAGTACTTACGGCAAGGGCCAGGCCCATCCACCCCTCTCTTGGGGCGGTCTGCCTGCCCGGCCGTGCCTCGTAATTATCTCGCGGGTACCCTCATGGTCAACCCGACTCCACATCTTTCACGGGTACCCCTCGGGGTCGACCCGACTTCAACAAGGGATTGAGTTAAATATAGGGTAAACGTGTGTCCATACATCAAGGGGGAAATCCAAGGAATCACCCACGATGGATTCCCACTAGACGTATCCGTCAAGGTGAACTTAGAGGAATCACCCTCGATGGGTTCACACATGAGGGGTTGCATGACAGAGGCTTCATCGGAGGTGGTTAAAGAGGAATCACCCTTGATAACCCACAACCGACTAGCTACGCTACAGAGTTATCATCAGGAGTGAGATAGGTGGTATCACCCTCGGCACTCGATAGTAGCTCTGCAGAGTCGTACAACTTAAGGGGTGTGCGGTGAGGTGTCAGTCTCAGCCCATCGACCACATTGATCGGGGCACCGGTAACAAAGCGGGGCAACAGGGACAAGGAGGAGGGGTCACCGATGGATCAGTAACCAACCTATACTAAGCGTTTAGGATAGCAGGTTACAAAATAGGCTATGCATCAGAATAGGAGCAGTCAATTACAGTAGCAAAATCTAATGCAAGCATGGGAGAGAAAGAATATGTGATATTGGAATGATCAAGGGGGTTTTTCTTGCCTAGTAGCTCTGCGGTGAAAGAGGGGTCGTCGACGGCGTAGTCATACTCAAGAGCTACGTCGGTCTCGGGGTCTACCGGAGAAGAAGAGGGGGAAGAAACAATAAATACAAGCTAACAATGCAACCCAGATGCATGGCGTGGCAATATGCAGTGCTGGGGATGATCTAGCGTAGTGCCACACAATAGAGATGGAGCGGGAAAATATCTAGGGATATTTTCCCGGCTTTAGGCATCTGTCAGACAAATGAACCGGAGGAGAAGGTTCCATGTTTGCAGTGTTGTGGGCATATAACAGCTACATGGAGGCCATATTCGGATTCGTCTCGTTTTTCTGATCAACTTTCATGTAGAAAACTTTTTCATCCAAGCTACGGATTATTTTCTACGATTTTCTGAAGTTTAAACAGTTTTCTGAAATTCCTGGAAACATAATTGGTTTGCATTGCTTGGTGTATATGTTGGTTTGGTTTGCTTGCTCAGTGGGCTAAACAGTGCATTAATTTAATTAACTGGGTTAATTAGCTAGGTGGGACCCCTCTGTCAGTGACTGTTTAAATAATAGTTTTAATTAATAGATTAATTATTTATAAAAAGTTTAATTAGCATGGGCGCCACATGTTAGGGACCCAGGCTGCCCAGTAAGCAGGGTTGATCGGGTCAACCCAGTCAACTGGACACACGAGGCCCACTGTCAGCGACACAGGGGAGGCCACGTGGCGGCCAGGTCAGCAAGCATCACCGGAGTTGCTCCGGCGAGCCGTTTCGTGGCGGGGCTTCACCAGAGTTGGCCGGAAAACAGCTACAGGCGGCCGTTCGATGCGCGGGTGGGCTCGTTCAAAACCTGGGACTCGCCCGCGTCGAACGGTGGTGCTGGGGTGGCCAGTGGTGGCCGATATCGACGGCGGCGAGCTCTTGAGCGGACGCCAGAGATCGGGCTCGAATGGGCGCTCGGCTACGGCTCATTTTTTAGCGTTCTAAGCAGCTAGGTGGGATCTACGGCGCACCAGGAGCTCACTAGGGCGGACGGACGAGGCCGTAGGGACCCGCGAGTGGGGCGCTTGCAGCAATGGCAGCGGGCAGAGCACGGGTACGGCGGCAGCTAGCAGAAGTAGCTAGGAGAACAGTAGGAGAGAGGGGAGAGGAGTGGCGCTCACGGCGTGGCACAAGAAAGGCCGGTGATAGCTTTGTAGCAGCAGACGGCAGCGGGATTCATCGGAGTAGAAACGGTGTCCGGAGACAAGGAGGAGCTCGATGCCGAGGCTGTAGTGCGCCCCAGCTCCAGCTGGTGGTTGAGGAAGAAGAGGCGGAGGCCGGCAGAGATCCTGGATAGACTCCGGGGACGCGGGGAAGTCGGTGGCTGCATGAGTCATGGGGCAGAGGCCATGGCAGCGCTCGGACGAGGTGGGAGAGTGCAGGAGAGAGGGGGAAGAGGGGCTAGGGTTCGTCCACGGGGCGCGAACGAGGGCCTTATCCCCTCCGCGGCCCTGTAGAGGCACGCTGTCATGCGGGAGAGGGGGGGGCCTGGCGCGGCGAGCGCGCGCACGGCGACAGTGAGCGGGGGTGAACAGGAGGAGAAAGATGAGCAGGGGAGTGGGCTGGGCCTGGCACTGTTGACTAGAGCCCAGTGCCACGGCGGCCCTTCTTCTTTTTCTTTTTCCCTTTTTTGTTTTTCCCTTTTTTTTGTTTTGCATTTCCTTTTCACCTTAAGTGACTCTGCAAAAATGTGGAACTGGCCAAAACAAATGCTAGGCAATATAGGGCACTGCCACAAAATGTTTGGGGGCCAATGATTTCATTTGAATTTTTCTTAATTAGAAAAGCATTTAAAATGCTTCTTTTGGCACTGTTTAAATTGCCATAGCCCAATTTAGCTTGATGGTAATGTTGTTTTCCAGAACAAATATTTGTTTTGGAATATTTGCTAAAACATGAACTATTTTCTAGTAATTTTTGAGCAACTTCAAATTTCACTTTAAATTTAATTGAATTCAGTCATGGAATTTTAAATGAGATATTAATCCAATATGATCAAGCATTGCAAATCAAGGTGACTTAGCATAATCATTATGGATCACTGTTGCTCATTACACAGGGGTGTTACAATTCTCCTCCTCTAAAAGAAATTCTCGTCCCGGGAATTCAGGAGGTAGAAGGGAAAAGATCAGGATATTCTTCGTGAAGACGATCCTCGCATTCCCAAGTGGCTTCATCTTTAGTGTGATTTGACCACTGCACTTTCAGGAACTTGGTTGCCTTCTAACGGGTCCAGCGTTCAGATTGATCCAAGATCCGGATCGGATGCTCCTTGTAGGAGAGATCATCTTGTAATTCGAGCATCTCATGATCCACTTCACTGTGCGGATCCTTAAAGCAACGGCAAAGTTGCGACACATGGAAGACATCGTGAAGGTGAAAGAACTATGGCGGCAATTCCAATTTATAGGCCACCTGACCACATCTGGCGAGAATGCGGAAAGGACCAATGTAGCGACGAGCTAACTTGCCCTTGATCCCAAACCGATGAGTGCCCTTCATAGGAGTGACACGCAACGTACCTATTCCTTTTTCAGGATTCTGGAGTCTTCCGGAAGGTTTCTTCTATGTACTCTTCCAGTGTAATTACTTGAATAACGTCCGAATCAATGTTAATGGGATTACCTACATTATAATGCTTAAGCCTTTGCCTATTAACCACATTCAGTTTATTTCCTTTGGCGTTATTTATTTTGATAGCTCCGGAACGGTAAACTTCCTCGATGACATATGGGCCTTCCCATTTGGAGAAGAGTTTACCCATAGGATTTTTATAAGCAGTTCTATATGCCCATAGTGCATCATCTAGTTTCTTCTACTAATTCTTTCTAGATTTATTAACAGTATTTTGCAAAATCAACTTTATTTCTCTATTAGACAATTCAACTTGCCCACTAGACTGAGGATGATAAGGTGATGCTACTCTATGGTTTACATCATACTTAACTAAAACTTTCCTAAAAGCACGATGAATAAAATGTGAACCACCATCAGTCATTAAATATCTAGGGACTCCAAACCTCGGGAAGATAACATTCTTAAGCATTTTAATAGAAGTTTTATGATCAACACTTTTAGTTGGAATAGCTTCTACCCATTTAGTGACATAATCAACAACGACTAGGATGTGAGTGTAACCATGCGAGGAAGGAAAAGGTCCCATGTAATCAAAACCCCAAATATCAAATGGTTCAATAACAAGTGAATGATTCATAGGCATTTCTTGACATCTACCAACATTCCCAACTCTTTGACATTCATCACAAGAAAGGATAAACTTGCGTGCATCTTTGAAAAGAGTAGGCCAATAAAAACTAGATTGTAATACCTTGTGTGTAGTTCTGTCTCTAGCATGGTGACCGCCATATGGACTGGAGTGACACTTCCTCAAAATTTGTTCCTGCTGATACTCTGGTATACAACGTCTAATAATACCAACTACTCCTTCTTTATATAAGTATGGGTCATCCCAAATGTAATGTCTTAAATCAAAGAAGAATTTTTTCTTTTGTTGGTATGTATAGCTAGGTGGTATATATTTTGCAACAATGTACTTTGCATAATCAGCATACCAAGGATTACCATGAGAGGAAGTATTAATAACAGTCAATTGTTCGTCAGGAAAACTATCATTAACCGGAATTGGGTCATCAAGAATATTTTCCATCCTAGACAAGTTATCAGCTACAGGGTTTTCAACTCCCTTTCTATCAACAATATGCAAATCAAACTCTTATAATAAAAGAACCCACCTAATCAACCTAGGATTAATATCTTTTTTATCCATAAGATATTTAATAGTAGCTTGATCAGTGTGAATAGTTACTTTAAAATCAACGATATAAGGTCTAAACTTATCACATGCAAACACAACTGCTAAAAATTCTTTTTCAGTAGTAACATAATTTTTTTTAGCACTATCCAAGGTCTTACTAGCATAATGAATAACATTCAATTTCTTATCAACTCTTTGACCAAGGACATCTCCTATAGCATAGTCACTAGCATCACACATAATCTCAAAGGTGAATTCCAATCAGGTTCCAAAAGGACAGGTAAAAGTAGTCTTCTCTTGATCCTCAGGAGAAACAGGTATTTGAGAAAAATCAGAATAACCATCTAAGAAGCAAAAATGTGTATGCTTAGATAATCTCTCTAACATTTGATCAATAAAAGGCAAAGGATAATGATCTTTTCTAGTACCTTTATTTAATTTTCTGAAATCAATAATCATTCTATAACCAGTAACAACTCTTTGCAGGATAAGTTCATTTTTATCATTAGGAACAACAGTAATGCCACCTTTCTTAGGGACACAATGAATATGACTTGCCCGTCTACTGTCAGGTGTAGGATAAATTATAATTGCCTCCAGAAGTTTTAATATTTCATTTCTTACCACTTCCTTCATCTTCGGATTTAAGCGGCGTTGGTGATCAACAACGGATTTAGCGTCTGGCTCCATATGAATCGTGTGTTGACACATGGCCGGGCTAATGCCCTTGAGATCATCCAGCGTATATCCAATTGCGGTATGATGCTTTCTCAGAGTTTTCAGTGATCTCTTTTCTTCATGTATTGAAAGGTTAGAATTGATAATAACAGGAAATATTTTCTTTTCATCAAGATAAGCATATTTTAATGTATCAGAAAGTTTCTTTATTTCAAACACAAGATCTCCCTTAGGGGGTGGCGGATCTCCCAAAATTTAACAGGCAAATTATGCTTAAGAATAGGTTCTTGCCTAAAGAATATTTTGTCTATTTCATTTCTTTCATTTATATCCATATCATTATCATGATCTAATAAATATTGCTCTAAAGTGTCAGTAGGAGGCATAGCAATAGAAGTAAGACCAACAATAGCATCTTCATTAGGTAAATCCTTAGCATGATGTTGTTTGGTGAAGTTAGAAAAATTAAATTCATGAGATTCATCACTAAACTTAACTTTAACTTTCTCTTTAACACAATCAATTTCAGCATTAATGGTATTCAAGAAGGGTCTACCAAATATAATGGGACAAAACTCCACATTCAGTCATTAACTTCAATCCCGTTTATGGAAATGACATGATTAAATGTTGTTAACATGGCAAGAGGTGAAGCATAAGTAAACTAACCTATCTAGGCAATTTAAATGAGACCGGAACAAAATATAGGAATTTCCAAAATGCCTCATATGCATTTTATTGGTTAATTTCAGTTCCGACCTAAACATCATTTTATACATTTGTCAAACAGGAAAAGTAATGCCACCATCATAATCTAGGTGTTTTTCTAGTCCAAATGCATATATAATTTATTTAATTCGGAGTTACGGTTAAATAGTTATGATTTAAACCATTTTAGCAAGTTATTAGCACAAATTAAATGCAATCAACAAGTTAAACATTTTAAACATGGTTGAAAGTTGCATATTATGAATCTACACGAAAATCCAAGCATTTTTCATATATAACATGTTTTATATCGATGCACGGTTCAAGAGTTATTATATGCATGAAGTCTAAGGTATTTTCTGTAAAACCAACAATTCCTGGATAAATAGGAAATTTGCCAGATAGTAAAAAATAGATATGGGCCGAATCTGCAAACCCAGCCCAACAGGAACTGGGCGCTGCCCAACTATACGATGCACGCGGCGGGGATTGGTGCAGAGGCAGCGCGTGCTCGCTGCAGGAGCAGAGGAGAGGCGGCACTCCTCTGGTACCTGGCCATGGGCCGGGCCGGGCCGGGCTTGGGCCGGGCCTTAAAAAGCCCACGGCAGAAAACTGAGGCCCAGGCCCTACCATCGGGCCTACTTTTCAAGCCCAAGCCCGGCCCATCTGGTAAAAAGCCCTGAAAAGCCCTTCGGGCTTAGGGCCGTGGGCCGGGCCTCTTACTTAAAATGCCAATATGCCAAGCCCAAGCCCGTCCAGGCCCTGCTGGTGGGCTCAAAACTCAGGCCCAAGCCCGGCCCATGGGCAAGCCCATCGGGCCTAGGCCCTGGATTTTAGGGCCGGGCCTGGGTGGGCCGACAGGGCCGGGCCGGAGATGGCCAGGACTAGGTGGCGCCCTGGCCGGATGGCAGCAGGCGCGGGCGGCGCCGGATCCGGGCCAGGGTGGCCGGACATGGCCGAAGGTAGCTCGGACGGCGCGGACGGTAGGAGCTCGAGGGATGCAGCCATGGCTTCCTGCAGAGAAAAGAGAGGATGGGGAAGGTCAGAGAGAGAGAGAGGAGGAGGAGCATGTGAAGAAGAAAAAGGAGGAAGGAGAGGTGGGGCGCGGCGGCATAGAGGTGGCTCCGGTCGGTTCCTTCGGCTGGTGATGTAGGGGCGCGGGAGCTCCTCCGGTGGCTCGTGTCCGGGGAAGGGATGGAGGAAGGCGAGGGTGCACGGGGCAGGGGCGAGAAGGCGCACGTGGGGTGCCTCGGGCCCATGCGCGGCTGCAGGCGGCATCTCTATGGGAGATTGTACGCGTCCGTGGCTGCATGCTACCTGCAAGTGGCGAGCGTTGGCTGGTGCGGCGCGTATCTGGAGGAGAAGGTGGCGGCGCAGGCTGGTTGGTGGATCAAGGAAATTTGGTGGGATGGCGGTGGCGATGGGACAACTCTCCTAGAATTTAGTGGTGGGTCCTATTGGGCACTATTTATAGCATGGAGACAATAAGAGGGTTTTTAGGGATAGTTTTGGACCCTTCGATTGAGATCGGACGATCTGGGTAAACGGGGTTAGGGTTAGAGAGTTTAGTGGGTTGTGCAGAGAGGCTATGGTTTAGGAGAGAGGGAAACCAAAAGACCCGGTTAATAGTTTTATTTAGGAAAACATCCGCAATTTAATCCGGCTATAGTGCCTCATAAGTTTAACGGTTCGGGCATCAAACGACCTCCGAATCATTTGAAATTTGACAGGCAGTCTAGTTGTAATATAATACGGCCGCTCGCAAACTTCCGACTCATTACGAGAACGTTTAATCCTCACTTTTAAAATAATTATTTTAAATGATCTCGCGGTCACGTGCAAGTGTCCGGGTGGTCTGAGAAAGGTCAACAAAGACAAGGGGTAAAGCCGGAGAAGCGGCAAACTACAAACGGCTAAGTTTATAAAAACACCCGGATAATTCCGGTATAACGGCAATGGACTGCCGATACAACACGAATGATGCCATGGTGAATGCAATGATTAAAATAATTATCATGATATAATAATTATATTACGCCAAGCATCTAGAGAACTGGTCTCGGGCTGTTACATCAGCTTGGCCTTGCCGCTGGCGGCCCTCTTCCCTACGGCGAGGGCCTTGCCGCCCTTCATCGGATGGGGTTGGGCTGGCTTGGGACCCATGGCGGCTAAGGCGCGTGTGGAAGCTTTGCAGAGCATGCGTTGCAGCAGCAGAAGAGCAGCGGTAATGGAAGCAAGGGGGCGATAGGAAGAAGATGACTACACGAGGAGGAACAAGAAGCGTGCCGTTCCCCTCGTCATCTCCTCCTTTATGTACCCTGGATGGGAGGTGGAATGGCAGCAGCAAATCCTTGCCACGCGGCAGCAAATCTCTCTGGTTTCCCATTAACGCCATTAAAGGCGTGCGAGAATCGGGAAAACGCTGTTAAGTGGCGCAAGAATCGAGGCGCATGTCCCCTGACTTGATTAGACGTGCCATAGGTGGGGCCTCAATCCAGTAACGCACGCCGCCTTGATCTGCGGTCAACATGACCATGTGGTCCGGCTCGACCAGCTGGAGAAGCATCCGGTCCGGTCCGATGGGACCAGAATCGATTGGAATTTGCAAAGTGCTACGTAGGAACATCAGCCTGCAGAGGCCGGCTGGGCGGGAAGTTTTTCCGCTAAGGCCTCCTTTGGTTCATAGGATAGGATTATCATAGGAATAGGAAATTTGTAGGAAATGAGATGACATGTATCTTAAATCCTACGAGTAGGAATGGGAAAAGAGATGTCATTTGGTTCACATCAAAGGAATTTTTTCATTGAGTCTAGGCTCATTTTTTTTCCTATGAAATGTGAAGGATAGGAAGCAATCCTAGATAGGAATAGGAATCCATTTCTATGAACCAAAGGACTCTAAAGGAAAAAAATCCTATAAGAATCCTATCCTATGCAATTCCTATGAAATTCCTCCAAACCAAACCAAACCAAAGGAGGCCTAAACTCGGCTTACTTCATCAACAATTCAAGACCGGACGAAGCGTCTCTCAACAGATGGACCGACTTCGGGGAGTAGGCCGACCATATCAGGTCGACGGCAAGACTTCACTAATTTTAAGGGAGCTTCGAAGAGCCAGTTCCGACCTCGGCAAGCAGATAGAAGACGTCGTTCAAGATCGACATCGACCATGAAGCAGCCAGGGGCGGATCCACTGTGGGGCATGGGTGTACAGATATACACCCAAATATTTTTGCAAAAGAAAATCATATACAGGTGTCTAATGCATATACGACAATAATGGTAGCCTATAGGCCGAATAGGCTGAGTTCAGGAGCAGCCCACTAGCCCGGCAGAAGTTCAGGAGCAGCCCACTTCTGTCCACGCACGCACGCACGAGACTCATGTAGCCGCCAGCCAGATTCTCAAAAACCAAAACGTAGCAGCCAGCCAGCTATACTCACGTAGCGACCACTTTTTGCCTAAAAAAACGTAGCGACCACTTCTATCTCAGAGAAAAACATAGCCACCAGCTAGTTTCTTCTTCTCACAGACGAGGCGACGACGTGACCCTTTGCCAATGGCGAACCACGGCCAGGCAAGGGAGCCATCGGTGCCGGAACCCCCCATGGTTTCTCCGAAGATATGGGCAAGCCCCACGGTGCCGTGACCGCCACCGCCGGTGGGGAGGAGACATGAACGGGATGCTGCAGCATAGAGGATGAGGATGAGCGTCGCCGCGACAGCGGCCACCGAGGGTCATCAATATCGGAGAGGGGAGCGTATTAGTGCAGCAATTTACAAACTTCTCAAATTGCTTCTAATCCTACTAGTAGACAGTAGTAACAGACAGGGTTGAGAAAGTATTCTCTTCAATGACTTGTGAAAAACAATCTATTGGACAATTTATATTTTTTATTTCTATTGCCATGAACCAATTGGATTCTTTGTTAGGGAGCAAAAAAAAAAAATTGAACACCCAAAGTTGAATTTCTTGATCCGCCACCGGAAGCAGCCAAGCTCGGAGACAGGTTCAGAGGCTACTGATGGTGTTACGGCCCATGGTTGCCTCGCCTTGCTGGTTGTCGGCCCCAGTAGGCCGGCCCGAGGACCCCTAGGTCGGTTTCCGCCCTGGGCCATCATGCCGGCCCATGGGCTCTGTAGGAGTAGGATTCTGGAAGGCTTGCCGTACAAGACAAGGAAGCTGGATCCATGGAGGACTCCTCTCCACCGGCGTAGCCGACTAGGACCATGTAACGCTAGGAGCCGTGGTATCCTATATAAGCCAGGACCGAGCTAGTTGATAGAGAACATAGATTACATTGAGATCAATCCCTTGATTGTACCTTGTAATCTGTACACCCCATCGCAATACAACACGAGCCTGAACCTAGGTAAATCCAGTCTCTTTTTTCCCCTCCGATCTATTCACCTAGCCAAGATAGCCTATCGAGAGATCTGCCGGATTCTACTCCGTCGACATGGAAGATTTTTTTTTTCTCCCGTTGCAACGCACAAACATATTTGCTAGTGTGTGTGTGTATGTATATACATATATATGGTCACCCTACTTCTTTTTTGAGAAAAATATATGGTCACCCTACTAATCCAGCATGGACAGACGCAATCAGAGTAACAAGAGTCATGCATGCGTGTATGGGGATGACACGGCTAGTTCGCGGGCTGTGCCGCAAAGGCCCGCATAACACACGCGGCATGGTGCGTACAGAGAAAAGGGAGGTCCTATGTGTGACTTTGTGCGATCAAAAAGGGTAAAAACCGGACAGGAGCCTTCCCAAAACCAGGATTCCTGTAGCGCGTTACCTGGCTGTAAATGTGCCGGCCCACTCTGCTCGTTCGATCAGTGGTCCTGTGCGAATGGTCGACATTTCGTCGCTTAATGCGACAAATAGGATTGCTTACGGAATCGGGCAGACAGATTCTCAAAAAAAAAAAAAAAAAAAAAAAACGGAATCGGGCAGCCCGCTGAATTTTCCAGGAGGACAGCTACGTACAGAAAAGAGACAAAAGAAACGGAGTACGTCAAGAGTCGGACCGAGCCTATACTTCCAGCCACACACGCGAACGAGCTACGGACGACCCGCCAACCAGCTGCGACCTGGCCTCTCAATATTCAACAACCTTATCGCTGGGCAAACATGGTCGCTTCACGGGCTTCCCAGCTCGCTGCACGCGCTAACCAAGGGAGATCTGCGCAGCTCACTGGGCGAGCGAGTGATACGGCATGTCCATGCAGGTCGCTTCGCTCTGTTGGACGCCCGGCGCCCAAGGATCCGGCCACGTAGCGTGAGGCTCGCCGTCGCCGATGACCATGGGCAGCTGGTTCTGGGGAGACGCCAGCTACTGGCCGGAACGACTCCCAGTGGGAGGGTAAGCTTTTCAGCTGTACACTACACAGTTGCATGCTATGCGTTTGATATTTGATTGCGCGTGTGCATCGAGTTATTTAATTGAACATAGAAGCACGTCCATATGCTCATCGTGCTCGGTACGGGCCGGGCCGGCATGCGCTAGCTCCTGCTTGGCGGTTTTTATTTATGACGGGTGCTAGGCGCCGGCCGGCCGGCCGGCCCAAATTTTGGCCGGTCTGTTGACGTATAAATATATTGCCTAGTCTCTTCTATCAGATCGGTCTTTTCGTTGCATTGGTTAGAGCATGCACTTCTACATGGTATCGGAGCCAAGAGCTCTTGAGTTCAAGACCCGGCTGGCGCAATTAAATTGCAGCGTACTTTCGGTCCACGTTTAGGCTTAAGGGAGCCACACGTGAGGGGGAGTGTTGACGTATAAATGTATTGTCTAGTCTCTTCCATCAGATCGGTCTTTTGGTTGCATTGGCTAGAGCATGCACCGGTTCCGGCCAAAAAACGAGTCGCGGCTGCAGCTCCCCCGACTCTAGGTTGTAGCACCGCGTGGTCGCCGCCGTGCCTTGCCGGTCGAGGTTGCAGCTCGCCGCGAGCCCGTTGCAGCATTCGCCCCTGGCCCCATGCTGGATCTCGTCGCCGGTATTCACAGCAACCCACCACAGGCATCTCGCCGTCGTGAATGAATGGATGTAGCAAAAACCGTCGACGGTAGTAGCAAAAATCCACACGGTTGCAACAAAAAACGTCGCCTTGCCGCCGTCGCCACCGCCTCGTGAAGAATGGATGTATCAAAAAAAATCTTTGGTAGTAGCAAAAAACGACGATGGTTGCAACGAAATGACATCGCCGCCGTCGCGGGGGTCGCAGCTACCATGAATGATTGCAGCAAAAAAAAGATGCCGGTAGTAGCTTCATTCATCGCGGGTTGCAGCATCCATATTCGCTGGCTCCAGCAAAGCGTCGCGGCCGTCGACCATGCGTTCCAGCAAAATCTATAGACGGTTCCAGCAAATGGCGTTGCTGGTTCCAGCAAAACAAAATGTCGGTGGTAACAAGAGGCCCGGAGCGGTGTCAGTTGCAGCATTTGTGGACCGGTGGAAAAAAAGCTCGCTGGCTGTGCCCACAAGGGAAGGGGTGGAGGAGGAGGAGGCCATGGCGGCGAGCATCGGAAAAGAGGAGGAGCGAATGCGGCCATGGCGACGAGCATCGGGGAGAGAGGAGGAGGATCGCGGCCATGGCGGCGCGCATCGGGGGAGAGGAGTCCGCAAGAGGAAGAAGAAGATACGAAGGGGAGAAGCGATATGCGTGGGCCCGCAAGGACGCAAGTGCTGGTTTTACTTACTCATGACAACTGTAGGTAGAGCGAAGTCCGGTGTGATTTTGCCTGAACATAGTAAAAATACAGAAAATGTCATTAGATACAGACAGAAGCGTAAGATGGTTGTTGTCAAAAAGATGGACAACAAATGAGCAGGACGACATAACAGTATAATCCTATAAATTGCCGACTGAGCATATATAAGCTAATAAGATACTCCCTCTATTCATATATATATATATGGCCTAATGCGTTTTTCGAGGCTAACTTTGACCACATGTTAAAGCAATGATATATGACATGCAAATTACACAAAGCATACCACCGTCAAATTCATATGTGGAAGGAACTTCCAATAATATAATTTTCACATTATACATCTCATATACTATTAATCTTATCAACAGTCAAAGGCATTCTCAAAAAATGCATTAGGCCCTATATATATATATATGGAAGGAGGGAGTACTGCAAATGTTAAATTAGTTTAGGTTGCAGACAGACAACAGAAGCAAAACGCACCGGGAAGCCGCGAAATCCCACCGCACCCCTGGGTCTTTCCTTCGCCAGCAAGCACTCAGACTACCACCGTGCCTTGTTCCTTCGCCAGCAAGCACTCAGACTACCACTGTGCATGGAAGTAAAGTGTACAAGTAGTAGTACTAGCTAGACGGCCCTCAGAAGGGAATCCTCAGCAGCAACCCTAGCTAGGCAGCAGAACCAGGAAGGCGCGGAAGCCAACAGCGAGATGCGGGAGCTTCGTCTCGCCGCAGCGATCACATCACCCGGTCTGTCTCATGGCTTTCGATCCTCTTCCTCTCTATTTTCCTCTCCCTCCCCTGGAGCTGTTTGTTCAGCGCGCTGGTAGACGTGGGTGCGGATGCTGGCCGAGATCTCGTTTGGTCGGCCTCAATTGGGGATTACTTCTTTATCATGCGGTCGATCTTCTGTCCTAGTATATCGATGCCGATGAATCTAACACTAATCCGGCAGTTGGGAATCGAATCAGAGAGGAAGGGAAGGAGAAGAAGAAGAAGGGGGAAATCCCCACTATCTAGGGCGTAAATCCAATTTCTTTGCCAAGATTATTTATTCAACAAAGAATCCAGCTTACTGTGTGCAGCAGCTTCTGCTCTTTTCGCATAAGACAAATGCATAGTGCCTTTTGGCTACAAGCTGCATCAGAATCATTTTGCATGCGGAGCGCGCACGGTGAGCACAAAAATTTATGCTATAAATTTCTCTACTGTGAAAGATATATACTCCATCTGTCCGAAATTACTTGTCGGAGAAATTGATGTATCTAGACCTATTTTAGTTCTAGATACATTCATTCTTATCCATTTCTGCGACAAGTAATTCCGGACGGAGGGAGTAGTTTTCAAATCCCATATATGTCATCTCCACGATCAGTATCGTTTTTAAATGTAACTATATGCTCTTGCCCATGTAAGATAGATAGGTTGCGGTGATGCATTTACGTACCATATCTACTGTTTTGTTTTCCTTCCAAAAAATAAGCACTCACTGCACATAAAGATGTTGAACATGCATGTATCTGCTAGAGGCATAGTTTCCAACATTCCAACTATGAACATTCCAGGATCATCTTTTTGTGGATGGAAAACATATAGGCCATGCGTTTCGATATACTGCACGTGGATAAGCACTTCTCATGTTTTCATATACATATAGAAATAGCATCACGGTCAAAAACACGAGCCAAGGGAAAGGATGGCGTGTTGTTTTGCACCCGAAACATAGCTACAGTGTGCTTGGAATCCAGTATGTAGTTCCAGCGAGGCCATTGTTCGCGACGAGCACCGCCGACGCGCTCCACTTGGACCGTGCCCTTCGTCACCTCCGGCATAACCTAGCAGCCACACTCCCTACAAATGACGCGGGCGAGCTCCGGAGGCTAAGTCGCGCTCCACTTGGACCGTGCCCTTCGTCACCTCCGGCATAACCTAGCAGCCACACTCCCTACAAATGACGCGGGCGAGCTCCGGAGGCTAAGTCGCGCTCCACTTGGACCGTGCCCTTCGTCACCTCCGGCATAACCTAGCAGCCACACTCCCTACAAATGACGCGGGCGAGCTCGGGAGGCTAAGTCGCGCTCCACTTGGACCGTGCCCTTCGTCACCTCCGGCATAACCTAGCAGCCACACTCCCTACAAATGACGCGGGCGAGCTCCGGAGGCTAAGTCGCATCCTCCGCAATTGTCCCCACATCGACTGGCTGCTGGCAACAAAGCTCCAGCGAACACCGCATTGTCGTCGCTGCGTTTGGCATCCGCTCGGGATGATGCTGTCGTCGTCTCTGGCTTCCCGCACCGGCCATGCCGCACCTCTCAGGGATTGTCGTGCAGCCCGCTATCCATTCCCGTGGTCGCCAACCTCTGCCGCCTCCTCGTCCGAGTTCACTACCGGAACAGGGCTCGATGCTGACGGCCACCGTCGGCCTATTACAGACTATACCGACAGCTGGCCCCAGGCCGTCGGCGTACAAAGGCCGTCGGGCTATCCCAATATACGACGACGGCCCCCGTCGGCAAAGAGAAGCCGTCGGCATAGCCAGGTCTACGCCTACAGCTGCCGTCGGCATATATTTGCCGTCGGCATAGCTGCGGGCTCGGCGTCCACACCCGTGACGGGCGGCTAACGGCGTCGGATCTATGCCGATGGCGGGGACGGGAGGCCGTCGGCATAGATACGAATGCCACGTCATCGATCCAAAGCGCACCGACCAAGACCTATGCCGACGGCTGCCGTCGGCATAGATGACACGTCATCGATCCGCGGCGCGCCGTCCATCTGCCCTGGCCGCAGCTCGGCATATATATATATATATTTTTTTTTTGCTTTTTTTTTCATAGCTATATTTTATGTTTTCTTACATATTATTATTTGACTAACTTACATATAGCATGTGTTAATATAAGCATACATACATTATTTTTCGGTTCTATACGGAGGGGTGTGACCCCCCTCACGGACGGCGCTGCCGCCGGCCGGCACCTGGAGTGGGGAACAGCCGCATCGGGTCTATACGAAGGGGACTTTGCTCAAGTGTTTATATATATCGGATGACCTACCACAACCAGGTGGTGTTGTGGCATATCCGAAGAGGCGGCACGCATCTCCGGGGTGTGGCCCCCCTCACGGACGGCGCCGCCGCCGGCACCTGGAGAGGAGAAACGGACGCGTCGGGTCTACCCGGAGGGGATGTAGCTGTGGGTTGGGCCCGGATGTTGCTCCCAGGTGTCCCTTTGGGCTGACCTGACACAACCGGATGGAGAGGTCCACTGGTCAAAGCCCGTCCGTGGGAAGTCAAAGGGCTAGATCTCGTGGTCAACCGCTCCAGGGTTAGGGGGGACGGGGGCCCTGGGGGGTAGCAATGTGTTGGGGAACGTAGTAATAATTCAAAATATTCCTACGTGTCACCAAGATCAATCTATGGAGAGACTAGCAACGAGAGAGAGGGGAGTGCATCTTCATACCCTTGAAGATCGCGATGCGGAAGCGTTGCAAGAACGCGGTTGGAGGATTCGTACACGCAGCGATTCAGATCGCGGTCGATTCCGATCTAAGCACCGAACAACGGCGCCTCCGCGTTCAACACACGTGCAGCTCGGTGACATCTCCCGCGCCTTGATCCAGCAAGGAGGAGGGAGAGGTTGGGGAAGACAACTCCGGCAGCACGACGGCGTGGTGGTGGAGCTTGCAGTTCTCCGGCAGGACTTCGCCAAGCTCAACGGAGGAGGAGGGGGTGTTGGAGATGGGGAGGGCTGCGCCTTGGATGAGGTCCTGCTGCCCTCCCTCCTCCCCTCTATTTATAGGGCGAAGGGGGAAGGGGGCCGGCCCCTCTAGATGAGATCTAGAGGGGGGGCGGCGGCCAAGGGGAGGTGGCTTGCCCCCCAAGCCAAGGGGGGCGCCCCCTTTAGGGTTTCCCCCAAACCCTAGGCGCATGGGCCCTAAGGGGTGATGGTGCCCAGCCCACTTAGGGGCTGGTTCCCTTCCACATACAGCCCATAGAGCACTCCGGGGCAGGTGGACCCTCCCGGTGGACCCCCGGAACCCCTTCGGTGGTCCCGGTACAATACCGGCAAAACCCCGAATACTTCCGGTGACCGTATGATGACTTCCCATATATAAATCTTCACCTCCGGACTATTCTGGAACTCCTCGTGACGTCCGGGATCTCATCCGGGACTCCGAACAACATTCGGTAACCACATACTATTTCCCATAACAACTCTAGCGTCACCGAACCTTAAGTGTGTAGACCCTACGGGTTTGGGAACCACGCAGACATGACCGAGACATCTCTCCGGCCAATAACCAACAGCGGGATTTGGATACCCATGTTGGCTCCCACATGTTCCACGATGATCTCATCGGATGAACCACGATGTCGAGTATTCAATCAATCCCGTACACAATTCCCTTTGTCTACCGGTATGATACTTGCCCGAGATTCGATCGTCGGTATCCCTATACCTTGTTCAATCTCGTTACCGGCAAGTCTCTTTACTCGTTCCTGTAACGCATGATCACGTGGCTAACTCCTTAGTCACATTGAGCTCATTATGATGATGCATTACCGAGTGGGCCCAGAGATACCTCTCCGTCACACGGAGTGACAAATCCCAGTCTCGATTCGTGCCAATCCAACAGACACTTTCGAAGATACCCGTAGTGTGCCTTTATAGCCACCCAGTTACGTTGTGACGTTTGGCACACCCAAAGCATTCCTACGGTATCCGGGAGTTGCACAATCTCATGGTCTAAGGAAATGATACTTGACATTAGAAAAGCTTCAGCAGACGAACTACACGATCTTGTGCTATGCTTAGGATTGGGTCTTGTCCATCACATCATTCTCCTAATGATGTGATCCCGTTATCAACGACATCCAATGTCCATGGTCAGGAAACTATAACCCTCTATTGATCAACGAGCTAGTCAACTAGAGGCTTACTAGGGACATGCTGTGATCTATGTGTTCACACATGTATTACGGTTTCCGGTTAATACAATTATAGCATGAACAATAGACAATTATCATGAACAAGGAAATATAATAATAACCATTTTATTATTGCCTCTAGGGCATATTTCCAACAGTCTCCCACTTGCACTAGAGTCAATAATCTAGTTACATTGTGATGAATCGAACACCCATAGAGTTCTGGTGTTGATCATGTTTTGCTCGTGGAAGAGGTTTAGTCAACGGATCTGCGACATTCAGATCCGTATGCACTTTAAAAATATCTATGTCTCCATCTTGAACATGTTCACGAATGGAGTTGAAGCAACGCTTGATATGCCTGGTCTTCTTGTGAAACCTAGGCTCCTTGGCAAGGGCAATAGCTCCAATGTTGTCACAGAAGAGAGTCATTGGGCCCGACGCATTGGGAATGACTCCTAGGTCGGTGATGAACTCCTTCATCCATACTGCTTCCTGTGCTGCCTCCGAGGCTGCTATGTACTCCGCTTCACATGTAGATCCCGCCATGACGCTTTGCTTGCAACTGCACCAGCTGACTGCCCCACCATTCAAAATATACACGTATCCGGTTTGTGACTTGGAGTCATCCAGATCTGTGTCGAAGCTAGCATCGACGTAACCCTTTACGACGAGCTCTTCGTCACCTCCATAAACGAGAAAAATATCCTTAGTCCTTTTCAGGTACTTCAGGATGTTCTTGACCGCTGTCCAGTGTTCCATGCCGGGATTACTTTGGTACCTCCCTACCAAACTTACGGCGAGGTTCACATCAGGTCTAGTACACAACATGGCATACATAATAGACACTATGGCTGAGGCATAGAGGATGACACTCATCCTTTCTCTATCTTCTGCCGAGGTCGGGCATTGAGCCGTGCTCAATCTCACATCTTGCAATACAGGCAAGAACCCCTTCTTGGACTGATCCATATTGAACTTCTTCAATATCTTGTCAAGGTATGTGCTTTGCGAAAGACCAATGAGGCGTCTCGATCTATCTCTATAGATCTTGATGCCTAATATGTAAGCAGCTTCTCCAAGGTCCTTCATTGAAAAACAGTTATTCAAGTAGGCCTTTATGCTTTCCAAGAATTCTATATCATTTCCCATTAATAGTATGTCATCCACATATAATATGAGAAATGCTACAGAGCTCCCACTCACTTTCTTGTAAATACAGGCTTCTCCATAAGTCTGCATAAACCCAAACGCGTTGATCATCTCATCAAAGCGAATGTTCCAACTCCGAGATGCTTGCACTAGCCCATAGATTGAGCGCTGGAGCTTGCATACCTTGTCAGCATTCTTAGGATCGACAAAACCTTTCGGCTGCATCATATACAATTCTTCCTTAAGGAAACCATTAAGGAATGCCGTTTTGACGTCCATTTGCCATATCTCATAATCATAGAATGCGACAATTGCTAACATGATTCGGACGGACTTCAGCTTCGCTACGGGTGAGAAGGTCTCATCGTAGTCAACCCCTTGAACTTGTCGATAACCCTTAGCGACAAGCCGAGCCTTATAGATGGTCACATTACCATCCGCATCAGTCTTCTTCTTAAAGATCCATTTATTCTCTATGGCTCGCCGATCATCGGGCAAGTCTGTCAAAGTCCATACTTTGTTTTCATACATGGATCCTATCTCGGATTTCATGGCTTCAAGCCATTTGTTGGAATCTGGGCCTGCCATCGCTTCTTCATAGTTCGAAGGTTCACCGTTGTCTAACAACATGATTTCCAGGACAGGGTTGCCGTACCACTCTGGTGCGGAACGTGTCCTTGTGGACCTACGAAGTTCAGTAGTAACTTGATCTGAAGTTCCTTGATCATCATCATTAACTTCCTCTCTAGTCGGTGCAGGCACCACAGAAACATTTTCTTGAGCTACGCTACATTCCGGTTCAAGAGGCAGTACTTCATCAAGTTCTACTTTCCTCCCACTTACTTCTTTCGAGAGAAACAATTTCTCTAGAAAGGATCCATTCTTGGCAACAAAGATCTTGCCTTCGGATCTGAGGTAGAAGGTATACCCAATAGTTTCCTTAGGGTATCCTATGAAGACACATTTTTCCGATTTGGGTTCGAGCTTTTCAGGTTGAAGTTTCTTGACATAAGCATCGCATCCCCAAACTTTCAGAAACGACAGCTTAGGTTTCTTCCCAAACCATAATTCATACGGTGTCGTCTCAACGGATTTCGACGGAGCCCTATTTAAAGTGAAGGCGGCAGTCTCTAAAGCATAACCCCAAAATGATAGCGGTAGATCGGTAAGAGACATCATAGATCGCACCATATCCAATAGAGCGCGATTACGACGTTCGGACACACCATTACGCTGAGGTGTTCCAGGCGGCGTGAGTTGTGAAACAATTCCACATTTCCTTAAGTGCGTGCCAAACTCGTGACTCAAATATTCCCCTCCACGATCTGATCGTAAGAACTTTATTTTCCTGTCACGTTGATTCTCAACCTCACTCTGAAATTCCTTGAACTTTTCAAAGGTCTCAGACTTGTGTTTCATTAAGTAGACATACCCATATCTACTTAAGTCATCAGTGAGGGTGAGAACATAACGATAGCCACCGCGAGCCTCAACACTCATTGGACCACACACATCAGTATGTATGATTTCCAATAAGTTGGTTGCTCGCTCCATTGTTCCGGAGAACGGAGTCTTGGTCATTTTGCCCATGAGGCATGGTTCGCACGTGTCAAATGATTCATAATCAAGAGACTCCAAAAGTCCATCTGCATGGAGTTTCTTCATGCGTTTGACACCAATGTGACCAAGGCGGCAGTGCCACAAGTATGTGGGACTATCATTATCAACCTTACATCTTTTGGCATTCACACTATGAATATGTGTAACATCACGTTCGAGATTCAATAAGAATAAACCATTGACCAGCGGGGCATGACCATAAAACATATCTCTCATATAAATAGAACAACCATTATTCTCAGATTTAAATGAGTAGCCATCTCGCATTAAGCGAGATCCAGATACAATGTTCATGCACAAAGTTGGCACTAAATAATAATTATTGAGGTTTAAAACTAATCCCGTAGGTAAATGTAGAGGTAGCGTGCCGACGGCGATCACATCGACCTTGGAACCATTCCCGACGCGCATCGTCACCTCGTCCTTCGCCAGTCTTCGCTTATTCCGCAGCTCCTGTTTTGAGTTACAAATATGAGCAACCGCACCGGTATCAAATACCCAGGAGCTACTACGAGTGCTGGTAAGGTACACATCAATAACATGTATATCATATATACCTTTGGTATTGCTGGCCTTCTTATCCGCTAAGTACTTGGGGCAGTTCCGCTTCCAGTGACCGTTTCCCTTGCAATAAAAGCACTCAGTCTCAGGTTTGGGTCCATGCTTTGGCTTCTTCCCGGCAGCTTGATTACCGGGCGCGGCAACTCCTTTGTCGTCCTTCTTGAAGTTCTTTTTACCCTTGCCTTTCTTGAACTTAGTGGTTTTATTCACCATCAACACTTGATGTTCCTTTTTTATCTCCACCTCCGCTGATTTCAGCATTGAATATACCTCAGGAATGGTTTTTTCCATCCCCTGCATATTGAAGTTCATCACAAAGCTCTTGTAGCTAGGTGGAAGCGACTGAAGGATTCTGTCAACGACCGCGTCATCCGGGAGATTAACTCCCAGCTGAGACAAGCGGTTGTGCAACCCAGACATTTTGAGTATGTGCTCGCTGACAGAACTATTCTCCTCCATCTTACAACTGTAGAACTTGTCGGAGACTTCATATCTCTCGACTCGGGCATGATCTTGGAAAACCATTTTCAGCTCTTGGAACATCTCATATGCTCCGTGTTGCTCAAAACGCTTTTGGAGCCCCGGTTCTAAGCTGTAAAGCATGCCGCACTGAACCAGGGAGTAATCATCACTACGCGACTGCCAGGCATTCATAACGTCTTGAGTTGCTGGGAAAACAGGTGCGTCACCTAGCGGTGCTTCAAGGACATATGCTTTCTTGGCAGCTATGAGGATGATCCTCAAATTACGGATCCAGTCCGTGTAGTTGCTACCATCGTCTTTCAACTTGGTTTTCTCTAGGAACGCGTTGAAGTTGAGGGCAACATTAGCATGGGCCATTTGATCTACAAGACATATTGTAAAGATTTTAGACTAAGTTCATGATAATTAAGTTCATCCAATCAAATTATTCAATGAACTCCCACTCAGATAGACATCCCTCTAGTCATCTAAGTGATACATGATCCGAATCGACTAGGCCGTGTCCTATCATCACGTGAGACGGACTAGTCATCAACGGTGAACATCTCCATGTTGATCGTATCTTCTATACGACTCATGTTCGACCTTTCGATCTTCCATGTTCCGAGGCCATGTCTGTACATGCTAGGCTCGTCAAGTCAACCTAAGTGTTTTGCATGTGTAAATCTAGCTTACACCCGTTGTATTCGAACGTTAGAATCTATCACACCCGATCACCACGTGGTGCTTCGAAACAATGAACCTTCGCAACGGTGCACAGTTAGGGGGATCACTTTCTTGAAATTTTAGCGACGGATCATGTTATTTATGCTACCGTCGTTCTAAGCAAATAAGATGTAAAAAAACATGATAAACATCACATGCAATCAAATAGTGACATGATATGGCCAATATCATTTTGCTCCTTTTGATCTCCATCTTCGGGGCGCCATGATTATCATCGTCACCGGCATGACACCATGATCTCCATCATCATGATCTCTATCATCGTGTCTTCATGAAGTTGTCTCGCCAACTATTACTTCTACTACTATGGCTAACGGTTAGCAATAAAGTAAAGTAATTACATGGCGTTTTCATTGACACGCAGGTCATACAATAAATTAAGACAACTCCTATGGCTCCTGCCGGTTGTCATACTCATCGACATGCAAGTCGTGATTCCTATTACAAGAACATGATCAATCTCATACATCACATATATCATTCATCACATCCTTTTGGCCATATCATATCACATGGCATATGCTGCAAGAACAAGTTAGACGTCCTCTAATTGTTGTCGCAAATTTTTTACGTGGCTGCTATAGGTTTCTAGCAAGAACGTTTCTTACCTACGCCAAAACCACAACGTGATATGCCAATTTCTATTTACCCTTCATAAGGACCCTTTTCATCGAATCCGATCCGACTAAAGTGGGAGAGACAGACACCCGCTAGCCACCTTATGCAACTAGTGCATGTCAGTCGGTGGAACCTGTCTCACGTAAGCGTACGTGTAAGGTCGGTCCGGGCCGCTTCATCCCACGATGCCGCCGAATCAAGATAATACTAGTAACGGCAAGTAAATTGACAAAATCGACGCCCACAACAACTTGTGTTCTACTCGTGCATAGAAACTACGCATAGACCTGGCTCATGATGCCACTGTTGGGGAACGTAGTAATAATTCAAAATTTTCCTACGTGTCACCAAGATCAATCTATGGAGAGACTAGCAACGAGAGAGAGGGGAGTGCATCTTCATACCCTTGAAGATCGCGATGCGGAAGCGTTGCAAGAACGCGGTTGGAGGAGTCGTACACGCAGCGATTCAGATCGCGGTCGATTCCAATCTAAGCACCGAACAACGGCGCCTCCGCGTTCAACACACGTGCAGCTCGGTGACGTCTCCCGCGCCTTGATCCAGCAAGGAGGAGGGAGAGGTTGGGGAAGACAACTCCGGCAGCACGACGGCGTGGTGGTGGAGCTTGAAGTTCTCCGGCAGGGCTTCGCCAAGCTCAACGGAGGAGGAGGGGGTGTTGGAGAGGGGGAGGGCTGCGCCTTGGATGAGGTCCTGCTGTCCTCCCTCCTCCCCTCTATTTATAGGGCGAAGGGGGAAGGGGGCCGGCCCCTCTAGATGAGATCTAGAGGGGGGGCGGCGGCCAAGGGGAGGTGGCTTGCCCCCCAAGCCAAGGGGGCGCCCCCTTTAGGGTTTCCCCCAAACCATAGGCGCATGGGCCCTAAGGGGGGATGGCGCCCAGCCCACTTAGGGGCTGGTTCCCTTCCACATACAGCCCATAGAGCCCTCCGGGGCAGGTGGACCCTCCCGGTGGACCCCCGGAACCCCTTCGGTGGTCCCGGTACAATACCGGCAAAACCCCGAATACTTCCGGTGACCGTATGATGACTTCCCATATATAAATCTTTACCTCCGGACCATTCCGGAACTCCTCGTGACGTCCGGGATCTCATCCGGGACTCCAAACAACATTCGGTAACAACATACTATTTCCCATAACAACCCTAGCGTCACCGAACCTTAAGTGTGTAGACCCTACGGGTTCGGGAACCACGCAGACATGACCGAGACATCTCTCCGGCCAATAACCAACAGCGGGATCTGGATACCCATGTTGGCTCCCACATGTTCCACGATGATCTCATCGGATGAACCACGATGTCGAGGATTCAATCAATCCCGTACACAATTCCCTTTGTCTACCGGTATGATACTTGCCCGAGATTCGATCGTCGGTATCCCTATACCTTGTTCAATCTCGTTACCGGCAAGTCTCTTTACTCGTTCCTGTAACGCATGATCACGTGGCTAACTCCTTAGTCACATTGAGCTCATTATGATGATGCATTACCGAGTGGGCCCAGAGATACCTCTCCGTCACACGGAGTGACAAATCCCAGTCTCGATTCGTGCCAACCCAACAGACACTTTCGGAGATACCCGTAGTGTGCCTTTATAGCCACCCAGTTACGTTGTGACGTTTGGCACACCCAAAGCATTCCTACGGTATCCGAGAGTTGCACAATCTCATGGTCTAAGGAAATGATACTTGACATTAGAAAAGCTTCAGCAGACGAACTACACGATCTTGTGCTATGCTTAGGATTGGGTCTTGTCCATCACATCATTCTCCTAATGATGTGATCCCGTTATCAACGACATCCAATGTCCATGGTCAGGAAACTATAACCATCTATTGATCAACGAGCTAGTCAACTAGAGGCTTACTAGGGACATGCTGTGATCTATGTGTTCACACATGTATTACGGTTTCCGGTTAATACAATTATAGCATGAACAATAGACAATTATCATGAACAAGGAAATATAATAATAACCATTTCATTATTGCCTCTAGGGCATATTTCCAACACAATGCCACCGGAGCGTCGTACCGGGCCCTCATACATGCCGGGTGGTGTTGTGGCATGTCTGAAGAGGCGGCACGCGTCTCCGGGGTGTGGCCCCCCTCACGAACGGCGATGACACAGTAGTAGACGTTCTACGGTAACGGTGCGGCGTGAATATTATTAAATACTCGGATCGCGATAAAATCATGAGTTTTTTACACGACGTGGGCACATGTGCTATAGGAATGATGGTAATTTTTCATAATTTTTGGTGATGGAGAAGTATTCGAACAATTCCCTCTACGCAGATTGCCCTTCGCATGTCTACGACTGTGGCCGGCGGCCTCCGGGGGCTAGCATGCCGCCAATCTTGCGTACGCGGCTTCTCACAAGTCTGAAAGTGTTGTGGCGGTTGCAAACGCCCGGCACGCGTCTCCGGGGCGTGGCCCCCCTCACGGACGGCACCGCTGCCGGCACCTGGAGGGGGGAAACGGACGCGTCGGGTCTACACGGAGGGGATGTAGCTGTGGGTTTGGCCCGGATGTTGCTCCCAGGTGTCCCTCTGGGCTGACCTGACACAACCGAGTGGAGAGGTCCACTGGTCAAAGCCCGTCCGTGGGAAGTCAAAGGGCTAGATCTCGTGGTCAACCGCTCCAGGGTTAGGCGGGACGGGGGCCCTGGGGGGGTAGCAATGCCACCGGAGCGTCGTACCGGCTCCTCATACATGCCGGGTGGTGTTGTGGCCTGTCTGAAGAGGCGGCACGCGTCTCCGGGGTGTGGCCTCCCTCACGGACGGCACCGCCGCCGGCACCTGGAGGGGGGAAACGGACGCGTCGGGCTATCCCAATATACGCCGACGGCCCCCGTCGGCAAAGAGAAGCCGTCGGCATAGCCAGGTCTACGCCTACAGCTGTCGTCGGCATATATTTGCCGTCGGCATAGCTGCGGGCTCGGCGTCCACACCCGTGACGGGCGGCTAACGGCGTCGGATCTATGCCGACGGTGGGGACGGGCGGCCGTCGGCATAGATACGAATGCCACGTCATCGATCCAAAGCGCACCGACCAAGACCTATGCCGACGGCTGCCGTCGGCATAGATGACACGTCATCGATCCGCGGCGCGCCGTCCATCTGCCCTGGCCGCAGCTATGCCGACGGCTTTGCCGTCGGCATATTTTTTTTTGCTTTTTTTTTCATAGCTATATTTTATGTTTTCTTACATATTATTATTTGACTAACTTACATATAGCATGTGTCAATATAAGCATACATACATTATTTTTCGGTTCTATACGGAGGGGTGTGAACCCCCTCACGGAGGGCGCTGCCGCCGGCCGGCACCTGGAGTGGGGAACAGCCGCATCGGGTCTATACGAAGGGGACTTTGCTCAAGTGTTTATATATATCGGATGACCTACCACAACCGGGTGTTGTTGTGGCATGTCCGAAGAGGCGGCACGCATCTCCGAGGTGTGGCCCCCCTCACGGACGGCGCCGCCGCCGGCACCTGGAGGGAAGAAACGGACGCGTCGGGTCTACACGGAGGGGATGTAGCTGTGGGTTTGGCCCGGATGTTGCTCCCAGGTGTCCCTCTGGGCTGACCTGACACACCGGGTGGACAGGTCCACTGGTCAAAGCCCGTCCGTGGGAAGTCAAAGGGCCAGATCTCGTGGTCAACCACTCCAGGGTTAGGGGGGACGGGGGCCCTGGGGGGTAGCAATGCCACCGGAGCGTCGTACCGGTCCCTCATACATGCCAGGTGGTGTTGTGGCATGTCTGAAGAGGCGGCACGCGTCTCCGGGGTGTGGCCCCCCTCACGGACGGTGATGACACAGTAGTAGACATTCTACGGTAACGGTGCGGCGTGAATATTATTAAATACTCGGATCGCGATAAAATCATGAGTTTTTTACACGACGTGGGCACATGTGCTATAGGAATGATGGTAATTTTTCATAATTTTTGGTGATGGAGAAGTATCCGAACAATTCCCTCTACGCGGATTGCCCTTCGCATGTCTACGACAGTGGCCGGCGGCCTCCTGGGCTAGCATGCCGCCAATCTTGCGTACGCGGCTTCTCACAAGTCTGAAAGTGTTGTGGCGGTTGCAAACGCCCGGCACGCGTCTCCGGGGCGTGGCCCCCCTCACGGACGGTGCCGCCGCCGGCACTTGGAGGGGGGAAACGGACACGTCGGGTCTACACGGAGGGGATGTAGCTGTCGGTTTGGCCCGGATGTTGCTCCCAGGTGTCCCTCTGGGCTGACCTGACACAACCGAGTGGAGAGGTCCACTGGTCAAAGCCCGTCCGTGGGAAGTCAAAGGGTTAGATCTCGTGGTCAACCGCTCCAGGGTTAGGCGGGAGGGGGGCCCTGGGGGGGGGGTAGCAATGCCACCGGAGCGTCGTACCGGGCCCTCATACATGCCGGGTGGTGTTGTGGCATGTCTGAAGAGGCGGCACGCGTCTCCGGGGTGTGGCCCCCCTCACGGATGGCGCCGCCGCCGGCACCTGGAGGGGGGAAACGGACGCGTCGGGTCTACACGGAGGGGATGTAGCTGTGGGTTTTGCCCGAATGTTGCTGCCAGGTGTCCCTCTGGGCTGACCTGACACAACCGGGTGGAGAGGTCCACTGGTCAAAGCCCGTCCGTGGGAAGTCAAAGGGCTAGATCTCGTGGTCAACCGCTCCAGGGTTAGGGGGGCGGGGGCCCTGGGGGGGTAGCAATGCCACCGGAGCGTCGTACCGGGCCCTCATACATGCCGGGTGGTGTTGTGGCATGTCTGAAGAGGCGGCACGCGTCTCCGGGGTGTGGCCCCCCTCACGGACGGCGATGACACAGTAGTAGACGTTCTGCGGTAACGGTGCGGCGTGAATATTATTAAATACTCGGATCGCGATAAAATCATGAGTTTTTTACACTACGTGGGCACATGTGCTATAGGAATGATGGAATTTTTCATAATTTTTGGTGATGGGGAAGTATCCGAACAATTCCCTCTACGCGGATTGCCCTTCGCATGTCTACGACTGTGGCCGGCGGCCTCCGAGGGCTAGCATGCCGCCAATCTTGCGTACGCGGCTTCTCACAAGTCTGAAAGTATTGTGGCGGTTGCAAACGCCCGGCACGCGTCTCCGGGGCCTGGCCCCCCTCACGGACGGCGCCGTCGCCGGCACCTGGAGGGGGGAAACGGACGCGTCGGGTCTACCCGGAGGGGATGTAGCTATGGGTTTGGCCCGGATGTTGCTCCCAGGTGTCCCTCTGGGCTGACCTGACACAACCGAGTGGAGAGGTCCACTGGTCAAAGCCCGTCCGTGGGAAGTCAAAGGGCTAGATCTCGTGGTCAACCGCTCCAGGGTTAGGCGGGACGGGGGCCCTGGGGGGGTAGCAATTCCACCGGAGCGTCGTACCGGGCCCTCATACATGCCGGGTGGTGTTTTGGCATGTCTGAAGAGGCGGCACGCGTCTCCGGCGTGTGGCCCCCCTCACGGACGGCGCCGCCGCCGGCACCTGGAGGGGGGAAAGGGACACGTCGGGCTATCCCAATATACGCCGACGGCCCCCATCGGCAAAGAGAAGCCGTCGGCATAGCCAGGTCTACGCCTACAGCTGCCGTCGGCATATATTTGCCGTCGGCATAGCTGCGGCCTCGGCGTCCACACCCGTTACGGGTGGCTAACGGCGTCGGATCTATGCCGACGGTGGGGACGGGCGGCCGTCGGCATAGATACGAATGCCACGTCATCGATCCAAAGCGCACCGACCAAGACCTATGCCGACGGCTGCCGTAGTCATAGATGACACATCATCGATCCGCGGCGCGCCGTCCATCTGCCCTGGCCGCAGCTATGCCGACGGCTTTTGCCGTCGGCATATTTTATTTTATTTTTTGCTTTTTTTTTCATAGCTATATTTTGTGTTTTCTTAAATATTATTATTTGACTAACTTACATATAGCATGTATTAATATAAGCATACATACATTATTTTTCGGTTCTATACGGAGGGGTGTGACCCCCCTCACGGACGGCACTACCGCCGGCCGGCACCTGGAGTGGGGAACAGCCGCATCGGGTCTATACGAAGGAGACTTTGCTCAAGTGTTTATATATATCGGATGACCTACCACAACCGGGTGGCGTTGTGGCATGTCCGAAGAGGCGGCACGCATCTCCGGGGTGTGGCCCCCCTCACGGACGGCGCCGCCGCCGGCACCTTGAGGGGCGAAACGGACGCGTCGGGTCCACACGGAGGGGATGTAGCTGTGGGTTTGGCCCGGATGTTGCTCCCAGGTGTCCCTCTGGGCTGACCTGACACAACCGGTTGGAGAGGTCCACTGGTCAAAGCCCGTCCGTGGGAAGTCAAAGGGCTAGATCTCGTGGTCAACCGCTCCAGGGTTAGGGGGGACGGGGGACCTGGGGGGGTAGCAATGCCACCGGAGCGTCGTACCGGGCCCTCATACATGCCGGGTGGTGTTGTGGCATGTCTGAAGAGGCGGCACGCGTCTTCGGGGTGTGGCCCCCCTCACGGACGGCGATGACACAGTAGTAGACGTTCTACGGTAACAGTGCGGCGTGAATATTATTAAATACTCGGATCGCGATAAAATCATGAGTTTTTTACACGACGTGGGCACATGTGCAATAGGAATGATGGTAATTTTTCATAATTTTTGGTGATGGAGAACTATCCGAACAATTCCCTCTACGCGTATTGCCCTTCGCATGTCTACGACTGTGGCCGGCGGCCTCCGGGGGCTAGCATGCCGCCAATCTTGCGTACGCGGCTTCTCACAAGTCTGAAAGTGTTGTGGCGGTTGCAAACGCCCAGCACGCGTCTCCGGGGCATGCCCCCCCTCACGGACGGCGCCGCCGCCGGCACCTAGAGGAGGGAAACGGACGCGTCGGGTCTACACGGAGGGGATGTAGCTGTAGGTTTGGCCCGGATATTGCTCCCAGGTGTCCCTCTGGGCTGACCTGACAAAACCGAGTGGAGAGGTCCACTGGTCAAAGCCCGTCCGTCTGAAGTCAAAGGGCGAGATCTCGTGGTCAACCGCTCCAAGGTTATGCGGGACGGGGGCCCTTGGGGGTAGCAATGCCACCGGAGCATCGTACCGGGCCCTCATACATGCCGGGTGTTGTTGTGGCATGTCTGAAGAGGCGGCACGCGTCTTCGGGGTGTGGCCCCCCTCACGGACGGCAATGACACAGTAGTAGACGTTCTACGGTAACAGTGCGGCGTGAATATTATTAAATACTCGGATCGCGATAAAATCATGAGTTTTTTACACGACGTGGGCACATGTGCTATAGGAATGATGTTAATTTTTCATAATTTTTGGTGATGGAGAACTATCCGAACAATTCCCACTACGCGTATTGCCCTTCGCATGTCTACGACTGTGGCCGGCGGCCTCCGGGGGCTAGCATTCCGCCAATCTTGCGTACGCGGCTTCTCACAAGTCTGAAAGTGTTGTGGCAGTTGCAAACGCCCGGCACGCGTCTCCGGGGCGTGGCCCCCCTCACGGACGGCGCCGCCGCCGGCACCTGGAGGAGGGAAACGGACGCGTCGGGTCTACACGGAGGGGATGTAGCTGTAGGTTTGGCCCGGATATTGCTCCCAGGTGTCCCTCTGGGCTGACCTGACACAACCGAGTGGAGAGGTCCACTGGTCAAAGCCCGTCCGTGTGAAGTCAAAGGGCTAGATCTCGTGGTCAACCGCTCCAGGGTTATGCGGGACGGGGGCCCTTGGGGGTAGCAATGCCACCGGAGCATCGTACCGGGCCCTCATACATGCCGGGTGGTGTTGTGGCATGTCTGAAGAGGCGGCACGCGTCTCCGGGGTGTGGCCCCCCTCACGGACGGCGCCGCCGTCATCACCTGGACGGGGAGAACGACCGCGTCGGGTCTACACGAGCTGTGGGTTTGGCCCGGATGTTGCTCTCAGGTGTCCCTCTGGGCTGACCTGACACAACCGGGTGGAGAGGTCCACTGGTCAAAGCCCGTCCGTGGGAAGTCAAAGGGCTAGATCTCGTGGTCAACCGCTCCAGGGTTAGGGGGGACGGGGGCCCTGGGGGGGTAGCAATGCCACCGGAGCGTCGTACCGGGCCCTCATACATGCCGGGTGGTGTTGTGGCATGTCTGAAAAGGCGGCACGCATCTCCGGGGTGTGGCCCCCCTCACGGACGGCGATGACACAGTAGTAGACGTTCTGCGGTAACGGTGCGGCGTGAATATTATTAAATACTCGGATCGCGATAAAATCATGAGTTTTTTACACGACGTGGGCACATGTGCTATAGGAATGATGGTAATTTTCATAATTTTTGGTGATGGAGAAGTATCCGAACAATTCCCTCTACGCGGATTGCCCTTCGCATGTCTACGACTATGGCCGGCGGCCTCCGGGGGCTAGCATACCGCCAATCTTGCGTACGCGGCTTCTCACAAGTCTAAAAGTGTTGTGGCGGTTGCAAACGCCTGGCACGCGTCTCCGGGGCGTGGCCCCCCTCACGGACGGCGCCGCCGCCGGCACCTGGAGGGGGGAAACGGACGCGTCGGGTCTACACGAAGGGGATGTAGCTGTGGGTTTGGCCCGGATGTTGCTCCCAGGTGTCCCTCTGGGCTGACCTGACACAACCGAGTGGAGAGGTCCACTGGTCAAAGCCCGTCCGTGGGAAGTCAAAGGGCTATATCTCATGGTCAACCGCTCCAGGGTTAGGCGGGACGGGGGCCCTGGGGGGGGTAGCAATGCCACCGGTGGTCGTGTCGGAGGGTATACGAAGGCTAGAGACAATAATTAACATAGCGGTAACATAATTTTTTTTTACAAAAAACATTAAGGTTGATGCGTAAAATTAAAATATATATATATATATATATATATATATATATATACGCCTACGGCTTAGCCGTCGGCATAGATGCACACGTGGCATTATTATATCTATGCCGACGGCTAAGCCGTCGGCACAATCTCCCTTATCCCCTCGCGGCCACCTCTCCTCCACTCATTTCTCCCCCTATCCACCCCCCGCACCTCCACACCCGCATCGCCGCCGCCGCCTCCACCCGCCGACGTCGCCGCCACCGCCTCCTCCACCCATCCTTCGCTTTCCCCTATTCCGCGGGAGAAGGGAACGGATGCAATTCCCCCATTCCTTCTTCCGCCTCCTCGTCTCCTTCTTTCCCTTCCTCCACCGTCTCCGCCCGGACATCCTTCCTCCTCCCCTTCCCTTACCCCCCGCTCCTCTTGCGCTCCCCGCCGGAAGGTACCATTCCTTTCCTCACCGCTCCCCTCCCCGGGCTCCCCGACCCCGCCTCCACCTCGACCCCGCCTCAGCCTCCCCGACCCCGCCTCCACATCGACCCCACCGCGGCCACCCCGGCCGGCCCTCCTCCTAGCTCCGGCCGGCGGCCTCCTCTGCTTCTTCGGCTGGCCACGCCCGGCCCCGTCCCTCCCGTCCCCTCCATCGCCTTGACGCCCCTCTACCCGGTGAGCTAGTTTTTTTTATCGTTTTGTTAAATTCATAGTTTCATGTAAATTTGCTGCATAGAAGTACTATGTATAGATGCATTTGAGATTAATGACAATATTTGACAATATATGCATGTGAGATGTGTCTAAATCCTTGCTATGTGACATTTAGTTTCTAAAATAGTTGTGTGAGATGTTGTTAAGTAGCTATGTGAGATGTGCTTCAAAATTGGGATATGATAAGTGGTTATTTCATCATGATGATCTTGCTAAAAAAATTGAAGGACAAAATTTGGCACTTGACAAAATATGATTTTTTTTTCATAGTTTAAAGTGTCAATGCTTAATGTGAGGTGATGACCTAAATTTTTTGCACTCGGTGGAATTAACAGGATTTGTGGTGTTCCATCTTCGTGGAGTGATCGTCGACGTTGGAGGTGCTGGTCCACGATCATCCCTCTCCTTTAATAGACTACATCGTCTACATCGGAGGGTGAGCAACAATTCCATGACCTCGTCCGCTTTTTTTCCATGTCAGTAGATTAAATTTTCATATCAAGTCGCGTAACCTAGGCGTCTCCCGTCCGAAAGGGTTGCATCGATAAATATGCATTCAATTGCATATTTATCACCGCAGCTCTTTCGGATTGTCCAGCGCTTTCCACGGACAGCCAGAGGATGTGTAGATTGGGTACGTTGTTCATGCTCTACCCCGTTCCGAGACAGGATTTCGGCGGCGCCTCCCTGTTGTTCTCCGGATGCACATTCTCTCGGCATTTTGCCGAGACGTGTATTTGGAGAACAGCGGGGAGGTGCTGCCGAAATTTTGCCTCGGAATGGGGTAGAGCATGGACAACGTACTCAATCTACACATTCTCGGGTGGGATTAGGACCCATCTTTACCTATTAGAGATGTAGGTGGATTAAATGTCATTTCTCGTCAACCCTGTAAAAAATAAAATATTGATGTGAGTAATTTAAATGAATCCTTAATTTTGTTGTGTGGCTTCCAATAAAGCAGAGATGGCAGATTATCAGTGGATGTATAGTGGGTTTTTCCGTCGGAATCAAGTAACAACAGAGTGGGTCGAGAAAACTGATGTGTTTTTGAAAGAGATATTCCGTAGTCCAATGAGGATTGTGCCAGAATGCCCGTGTGCCAAATGTAAGAGACGTATGCGCAGAGATAAGAGTGAGATGACTAAGCACCTTCGCACGCATGGATTTATGCCGAACTTTAATATGCCGATAAACTTTGCCCAGCGGGACCGTGGTAGAGAGGAGGTGATACGACAACGCGTCGCTGGTTATGAGGACGATGGGGTTAGAGACATGCTAGATGATGTCTTTGCTACACAGCCGACACCTCCGTCACATTCAGCGAATGAAACGGATGAGCCGGAGGAAACCGCAAAGGCCTTCCTGGATATCTTGGCCTCGCCAAAGAAACCTCTTTATGAGGGTGCCAAGCTGTCTGTGCTGGATGCCATCTCGCAACTGATGGCAGTCAAGGCTGAGTACGGCTGTAGCCGAGGTTGCTTCGAAGCATTTCTGGGAGTATGGGCTAACAGCCTGCCTGAGGGCCATGAACTGCCGAAAACCATGTACGCTACGAAGAAAATCATGAACGTGCTCTCCATGGATTATGAGAAAATACATGTTTGTCCAAAGAATTGCCTTTTGTTTAGGCATGAGTATGCAGATGACAACTACTGTAGGAAGTGCGGTTCCTCTCGGTATATTGAGGTGGTCGATGAGCATGGTCAGAAGCAGCAGCTAAAACTCCCTGTGAAGGTTCTTCGGTATCTTGATTTTATAAAAAGACTGCAGCGCCTTTTCATCACCGAGGAGTCTGCCAAAATGATGAAGTGGCACAAGGAAGGGAAAAGGTACAATCCAAAAAAAATTGTACATCCATCAGAAGGTGAAGCATGGAAGTCATTCGATATAGAGTACCCGGAGGAAGCAGCCGAGGCTGGGAATGTCAGAATTTCTATAACAGGTGATGGGTTCAATCCATATGGTATGTCGTCTAATCCATACAGCTGCTGGCCCGTATTTTTTATTCCGCTCAATCTCCCTCCCGGCGCCATAATGCAACGCAAGACCATGTTCCTGTCGCTTATAATTCCGGGGCCTGAATATCCGGCGAAGAATTTGAGTGTGTTTATGCAGCCGTTGGTGGATGATTTGCACCATTCTTGGTACTTCCCGAGGTTGACATACGACCGGCATCTGCAGAAAAATTTCTTGATGAAAGTTTGGCTACAGTATTGCATGCATGACTTTCCCGGCTATACCCTGTTCTGCGGATGGTGTACAAGTGGAAAGATGCCTTGCCCAGTGTGCATGCAGGCCTTGATTTTCATTTGGCTGAAGAAGGGTGGCAAGTATGTTGCCTTTGACCTGCATTGATAGTTCCTCCCTCCAGACCATCCTGATAGGGAAGACAAGAAGAACTTCACAAAAGGAAAAGTTGTCCATGAAGTAAACGAGATTCCAACGTTTTCTGGTGCGGATGTGCTTGCTCAGCTGAAAGCTCTTAAGCCTGCCGGCGAAGGGAAAGGCAAAGGCAAAGGCAAAGGCAAAGCCATAGGCGAAGACGAGGGCGAGGGCAAAGGAAAAGGTAAAGGGAAAAAATGTTTTGAAGGATATGGTGAGACGCACAACTGGACTCACATTACCCCCTTCACGCAGCTTCTCTATTTTAAGGACCTCAAACTTCCATACAACATCAACGTGATGCACACCGAAAAGAATGTCGCAGAGTCCCTTTTTCGCACGATCCTCAACATTCCTGATAAGACAAAGGATAATGTTAATGCTAGAGTCGATCAACAGAATATTTGTGATAGACCATGTCTACACATGCAGCCTCCCACAGGCAGTCGAAAATCTTGGTTCAAGCCAGATGCTGACTTCGTACTTAAAAAGGATCATAAGATGGAGGCATTCAAGTGGCTGAAACACGTCGTGAAGTTCACTGATGGTTATGCGTCGAATATAAGTAAGGGGGTCAATCTTTCAATGGGCAAAGTGACCGGGCTCAAGAGTCATGACTATCATGTATGGATTGAGCGGATTATGCCGGTGATGGTTCGGGGCTATGTTCCCGAGCGTGTCTGGCATGTGCTTGCGGAGTTAAGCCATTTCTTCTGCACGCTTTGTGCTAAAGAAGTATGTCCTGAGAAGATAAAAGAAATGCATAAGAAGGCGCCGGAGTTGATATGCAAGCTAGAGAAGATCTTCCCGCCAGGCTTCTTTACTCTGATGACACATCTCATTTTGCACCTCGCGAACGAGGTGTTGTTGGGGGGCCCTGTGCAGAATCGTTGGCAGTATGGCCCTGAGAGACAGAACAAGCATCTGAGACAGAAATGTGGAAACAAAGCTAAGATTGAAGCTTCCATAGCTGAGGCAGTTATCCTAGAGGAGGTGGCAGACCTAAGGACAGCCTACTATCCGGACCATGTTCCCACGCTGCACAATAAGGTGTCTCGATACAATACAGAAGAACCCAAGTATAAACCCAAGCTGCCTCTATTCATCGGGCAGGGTGGCAGGGCTGGATGCTCGACACCTTATATCATGCCACGAGATGAGTGGGAGGATGTCATGTTCTATATCTTGCACAACATCAAGGAAGTTGAGGATGAGTGGATGAGGTAATACCTTTGCACCATTCTTTTAGTCAATTCGTTATGTTCACTTTGCCTAGTTCTTATACCGCTTTTCTTATTGTAGTCGATTCGTTGATGAAGAGTGGACGGGAATGCTGCCTCCTACTGAAGCGGAGGCACTTGCTCTTCTCCGAAAGGGTGCTGATGGAACGAAAAATTTCGTTGCGTGGTTCATGGAGAAAGTAATTTTTCACACTTCCCTATTACCTATTTCACCGTACAATTCCAATTAAACTCATGCACCCTATAATTTCAATTAAACTTGTAGGGAAATGATCCGAACGAATCAATGGATGAAGAATTGAGATGGGTTTCCATGGGTTTTGACCCTGCCATCATGACATGCGAAAAGTATGATGTGAATGGGTATCGCTTCCATACAAAGGAGCACCAGAACAGTCGACCTGATCCCAAAACCATAAATACCGGAGTCTTCACCCAAGGAGATAATAAAGTATATTACTACGGAAGGGTAGGAAAAATATACGAGCTTACATTCAAACGTGGCCGCGAACACCTAAGTCTCACTGTGTTCAAATGCCGATGGTTCGACCCCAAAAAGAGTCTGAGACATACGCCTTCTGTTGGTTTAGTTGAAGTTAAACCATCAACCGTCTATGCCGGAGCTGATCTCTTTATCGCCGCTACCCAGGCCACACAAGTATATTATCTGCCTTACCCATGCCAAAAAGAGTACCTAAAGGGTTGGGAAGTTGTGTTCAAGGTGTCGCCACATGGTAAGCTACCGGACCCGAACGATGATGATTACTACAACATAAACCCCATGACATACGAGGGAGTGTTCTTTCAAGAGGAACATGATGACGTGGTCCAAAACAAGGAGGATGATGACTTGGGTTATGTTGACCTGGACCCAAACGACGACGACGCACGAATTGATGGTGAGGCAGTTGTGAATCAAAGAGGCATAATTATGCTTGAAAAGTTAAATGAAGACGCTGACGATGAGGAAGAGCCTCCACCTCCGTCAGACAACGAAGAAGATATGCGTGATAGTGATGATGAGACCGATCGACAAATAGATTACAATAGTGATGATTCATATGGGTTCTAGAAAATGTAAGTTCTTTTAATGATCATTACAATAGTATGCTTAATGTGCTCTTCTGTTATTAATGTTCTTTCATGTATGCTTAATGTGCTCTTCTGTTATTAATGTCTTTCCTATATGCTTGTTTATTTGATATCCTTACTAATTGTTTTATTCTCTTCTCAATGCAGGTTTGCTAATCATGGGCAAGTCCAGCGGCGCCAGTTTCCTCGGTAAATTCAAAGGACTTACTCGGAGTGGATGAGCCCACAAGGTTCCCTCCCGACTATGCGAGGATGACACCTCACAGGGAGGTGGAGGGGTCGGGGGAGGAGACCCTAGAGGAGGAAGGGGTGGGGGAGAGCCCCTAGAGGAGGAGGAGGTAGGGGGAGAGGCAGCCGGGGCAAAAAACTCCGGGCCGTGTCCAAAATAGGAGGGTCTTCTTCGATGCCCTCCTATACTGAGGCACCTTCTGAGTCTGAGGAGGAGGAGGGCGAGGAGGAGGAGGCCGAGGAGGAGGGTGAGGAGGAGGACGAGGAGGGTGGTGGAGGGGAGGTTGACCCCGAGTTGTGGGGTGACTTGCCACCGGGTGCTCCGCAGGGGTGGTTGAGTGGTACTGCCGGAGTACCTACACCACCTTCTATCGAGGCGCACAAGTGGCTCATTGAACCTGCAGGGACAGAGTAAGTGCCTCTCAATCATATTTTCAACACATGACAACATTTTCTTATTGTACACATGGCAATCCTTTGATTCTTTTGCAGGAACTGGATCCTTCACGGAAAGGGCCGTAAACCAAACGGCCTTATCACTGTCCTGTTGAAGGAGTTTTGGCCGGGCCTATTCTGCCCGCAGCCAGACAGGGACCCGCAGCTGCGGGTTTTGGCCACGAGCTGGGCCCACTACGAGGCTTACAGCCACGCGGAGTACGGGACGGCCGCTAAGGCCGTGATCACCAAATTTTGGGTAAGTTCTCTTCTGAATCACTTGTCTTCAGTTTCGTTCATAGTTTATCATTGAATCACTCAACTCATGCCTTGTTTGCTTCTGGTTTATGCATAATTGCAGCAACTCCATAGAGTTCTTGAAGAGCACAAGGCCAGAGCCGACGTGGTCTTGCTTGCGGCTGCGAAGAAGAAAGCTCGTCAGTTGCACTACGAGGTGCGCTGGGTTGCCGTCTCGCAGTACTACCACATCTACCTTCATCAAAAGATGACCAAAACTCAAGCGCAGAGGCAACGACTTACCTTGAGCAGGGAGCAGTTCATGAAGGTAACTATTACTGACTTTTCATTGTTTCAAGCAGTCAACTATATGTTTCGTGCTCACATGTCATGCTTCCAAAATTTGCATAGGTTGTTCCTCGTTGGTGCTATGGAAGGGATGACAGATGGGCAAGTTTGGTGGATAGGTGGCTCGGCGACGATGCAGAGTTTGCTGCCAAGAGCAGCAAGGCCCGGGCTAACCGTGGAAAAGACGGGACACACGGCCAAGGAAACAGGAACCACTGGGGCTTCAAGGCCATGAAGGTATATCTATATGCATGATGCATTTTTGTTCTTCTTTACCGTCATGTTCTTATGTATGGCTAACTTCTGTTTGACGTTGCAGGAGGACAAGTTGAAGAGGCCGCTCTCAGACATTGAGTCGTGGAAGCTGGCCCGCGAGCGGAGTGATCGCAAGGACAGCGAGAACCAGTACTACGGCAAGACCGAGGAGCACCTGGAGTCTTACACTCAGCACTTTTAGAGGTTGCATCCGGATGTTCCTGTTTCTGACGTCGCCCAGTCTTAGATCGACGACATGGCGGTGGTGGCCATCCAGGGGAAGTCCCATGGCCGGTATCCGTGTTTCGATGGCTTGATCACTCCTTCGGTCTCGTACACACGGCTTCGGGCTACCAACCCGAGCCCGTCTGAGAGTACGGGGCGTTCGCAGCCTCCCTTAGCCCGCCAGCATGCTGTAAGTACTTCCCCTTTATCTTCTTTCTCTCTAACATTCTCAGTTTATTTTCAGCATTGCTCACTTAGAAACAACCTAAATTATGTAGGCATATAAGGCCTTTGTCGAGCATAGGAATCTCGAGGTGCGGGAGTACTTGCAACGAGTGAAGGCAAACGATGATTACAACCGTCAGATGATGACGGTTAGTTTTGCCCTCTTAAAAGCAGGCTAAATTTTTGCACTTTCATTCCTTCTGACCTTCTAGTTTGCTTGTTTAACTAACATCCAGGCTATGTTGGCGTCTTGGAGTAACCGCACGGATCCACCACAAATGGGACCCCCACCACCACCTGCGGGAGAACCCCCACACGTGCCCACGTTCGATGAATGGGTGGCACTAGGCAGTGATAGTCCGGCTAGTACATTTGCCTAACTACTGACAAACTAGTTCTCGTTCATTCAACACTATCATATCATATTTACCGTTAGAATCTTCTCTCAAACATGTAGGGGACCGGTGGCTCGACTCCTGCTTCGTCGACCCCAGTCACTCTGATCTGGCAGAGTGGTGGTGGTCTTGGTGGTGGCGGTTTTGGCGGAGGTGGTCTTGGCGGTGGTGGTTTTGGCGGAGGTGGTCTTGGCGGTGGTGGTTTTGGCGGCGGTGGTCTTGTTTGATGTCGATGATGATACCACCCGTGCATGTGGCCATCGTGCCATACCTTTCATGTTCCTACTTGTTAGTTTCTATAGATGACGATGATGATGTTCCATGTCTTGCACTACTTATGTTCATGAACTTTCGCCGATGATGATCTTTAGATGATGAACTTGAGTATGTTTAAATGATGATGATGAACTTGAGTATGTTTAGATGATGAACTGTCATATTTCTGCATAATCCCATATTTTCTGGTTTGAAATGCTGTCAAAATGAATTGAAACAGAGAAAACAGGAAAAATAAAAAAAAACAACACAAATCTATGCCTACGGCAATGCCGTCGGCATAGATATGCACAGGGCTTCCCAGGGTCTGCCACGTGGCAGGGATATGCCGTCGGCAAAGCCGTCGGCATAGGTGAAAATCTATGCCGACGGCTTTGCCGTAGGCATATCCCTGCTACCAGGAGTCACCAGAGACAGCCACGTGGCAGAGGTATGCCGACGACAAAGCCGTCGGCATAGGTTTTCACCTATGCCGACGGCTTTGCCGTAGGCATACCTCTGCCATGCGGTGGCCCGTGATTTGTCAGCGCTTTTGACGGCGCCGTCCGTTGCCGTCAGGTGAAAATCACTGCCAACGGCTAAACTATGCCGACGGCCGGAAGGAAGTCGTCGGCATAGGCCCCTATGCCGACGGCTAAACTATGCCGACGGTCTGACAAGACTACGCTGACGTGATCTATGGCGACGGGGATATGCTGACGGCAGCCGTAGGCATAGATGTATGCCGATGGGAAATGGCATATGCCGATGGCCATGGGTGGCGAGTCCGGTAGTGGTTCAAGGTGGCACGCACGGTGGCCGAGCTCGAGGTAGCACGCAAGGTGGAGCTCCTGGTCACCTCGCTCGTCAACGAGGCCACGGACACGGGTACAACCTCCTCGTCTAAGGCGAGGTGGCATTGGTGAGCAGCAAGAGGCCGACCGGCGGCGAGGATATGCACAGGGCCGGGGCGGCGCACAAGGTACTCGACAAAATGCCTACCATGGAGAGAGTAGAAAAATAAGATATGGCATGGCAGTGGAGCTGACTTTGACCGCCACATGGCAAAGTGGGATTTAAAACCGGGGACACGTCAGCCCCAGTTTGGTTTTGGACGAAATTTGACCGGTTTTGAGACATGACTGGTTTACAAAGAGAGTAACCTTTATGCTATTATCCTTCTCTTTCTTCCAAGTCCTCAATTATCATATGTAACATGACGAAGAGTCAGCTGAGATCATGCCATGCTCTTAGTCGACTTGATATTCGGTTATACGTGGTAATTGATTTGCTAATAAGTAACAGCATTACAGTTCTCTGTAAAATGTTACGGTTTATTTTTTACCATCTACTATATACTAGTAGAACGCCCGTGCGTTGCTACGGGCTCATAACTATGGGAAATACTTATCTCTACTGTACTGCATCATCCCTTCCTCTTCAGGGAAAAAACCAACGCAGATCACAAGTAGCATACATCATCGAGGAAGTTTATTGCTCTGGAGCCATTAAGATCAATACCGCCGAAGGCACTAATCCGAAGGAGGTCAATGGGCAAAGAATTAAACACTATATCTCAGGTACGCCTATTAATGTTGAGACTAACATTATTCAAACTATGACACCGGAGGAATACATAAGAGAGACCTTCCAGAACACTCCAGAACCCTGAAAAGGAAGAGGTACGTGATACGGTAAGTAAACCGACTCCAAAAATTCCACAAAAATACTTTCTATCAGTTTTGGAATATTAGAAAAAATACAAAAATAAGAAACAGCCGAGGGGACCCACGAGATGCACACGAGGCACCAGGGCACGCCACCCCCCCCCCCCGGCGAGCCCTGGTGGCTCGTGGGCCCCTCGTGAGCCTTCCCGACTCTGTTTTCTTCTGGAATACTTGTTTTACAAGATAAACATTCTTTATATATACCCACGGATGTTTTGACCACCGCATCGCAAGTTTCTCCTCTGTTCTTGTTTCACGCTATTTTTCTGATAGATCTAGATCGCTATGTCTCCACCAAGCTCTTCCAAAAGACAAGTTCTACGAGAAGGTCATCAATCCCTACCTACCGGATGTGATGAAACACCTTGAGGCCATTGAGATGCGTGAGGGGGTGCATCACATCCGGGATGTTCTAGGACCCAAGAAGACCGGGAGCGTGGAGGCCAGGCTCGAAGTGGTGGAGCAGGAGATCTTCAAGTGCCACGGGATGGTAGAGCGTGGACTCAGCGCCAACCACTCCATGATCATGGAATTCACCCGCGATCACAAGGTGGATGGCCAATCGATGGGGGACATCGTCTTCAAGCTCAACGAACGAATTTACTATCTCGAAGGCCAAATCTATTATCTTCAAAACCAAAATTTTGAGTATGAGGCAAGATTCAAAGGTATGAGTTTAGCTACAAGTTTCAGCACTCCGGAGACTCATTCATCTTTTTATGATGGGGAACCTATGCCATGGAAGCCGGAGGATAAGCCCACCACTTCATCACCGAAGAAAGAAACTTGAGTACATGAGTATGGGCACTCCCCTTGGCTTGCGCCAAGCTTGGGGGATGTAACACCCCTGTGTAATAGCCAGTGTGATTGTCTGCTAATAATGCCAAGTCATTTTATTTGCAGTGCCTAGTCATAGTGGTTAAACAAAACAATTCAAATTCTATTCTGAAAATCGACTCAAATTCAAAAGTGCAAAATAAATTTGCTCAAACACTACGGGAAAAATGTTCACTAAATAGCAAATATTCCAGAAGCACTTATAAAATCATAAACAATGATAATTGAATTACCTAAATGACTCTAACATCATGAAACAACACCAAAATAGGAATATTTAATTCATTTATAATTAAATCAAATCCAAATAAAATTCTACTTTGCCCAAACAAGTTTTCGGTGAAAGGTATTAATGCACTGTAATATTTGGGCCAAGTTTCATATTTTACATAAGTGCAAAAATGGCCTAAACAATTACCTAACAGAAATAAATAAAGAAAAGCAAAACAGAAAATAAGAAAAATAAAACGAGACACTGTGCACTGGGCCTAAGTGCACAATGCCCCGACCACGGCCCATCTGGCACATCTCCATCTCTCTCCTTCGGCGTGTCGCCACCGCCATGGCCGAGCGCTCGCGCTCCGGTTGCCCGTCGACACGCCGACGCCACCGACGCCCGCAGCCGACGAGGGGGATAAGGACGAGGCCCGTGCTTCCCCCTTGGACCTCCTCACTCACTCCTCACCTCTCTCCCTCGCTGGCTCCGCCTTCTTCCCCTTCAGATCCATCGGCCGACGCGGTCGCCTCCGTGCATCGCCCGTCCTCGCGGTCACCGACGCCCGTCTGCCTCTCCGGCAAGTCCGTTGGACTCGCCGCGGTCTCCCTCTTCTTCTGGTTGTCTCAGACGAAGCCGGAGTGCTGTGCAGCCGTCGTTCGTCTTCGTCCCCATCTCTGGCCCTGCGGCGATCTCCGGCGTCCCCGAGCCCCTCAGCGCTACTAAACCTCCACGGGCCACCTTGCGCCGCTCGGTGAGCACCCTTTCTCTCCCCTGGCCTCTCCGGTAGCCCGTATGCGCGCTAGAACGGCGGCACCACAGAGAGCCGAACGGCGCCGCCGCCATTGCAGTCGTAGCTGTGTTTTTGAGCAGCTACAAATTCGCCCGACCACTCCGGCGTGTTCCCTGTGCGACGTAGGCTCCGCGTAGATAGCTAGGATGGCCGCCCACGCGCTTTAACGACGAATTCGACGGGCCCGTGCTTCGGCCTCCGCCACGGCTCAACGCCGGCGGCGTTTCCGGCAACCCCAGCCTCGGGCGACCACACCACTCGATGCAGCGCTCGTCGCTTGTCCAAACGCAAGTCGCGGCATGCGCTTTGGGCCCCTGTAGGCGTTTTCCGACGTGCTCCGGCGAGAGCGCCGCCACGGAAGGCTCACCGGCGTGATTCCGGCGGCCCCGCTGAGCTGGCGAGCATGGGGCCCGCCCAGTGCCACTGACAGTGGCACCCTGCGCCTCGGTTTGACTTCGTTGACTGCGGTCAACGCAATTACTGTTCATCCCAGTCACTGACAGTGGGCCCCTTCATTTAGTTAATATAATTAAAACACTTTTAATTAAAATCTGTTTAGTTAACCCTAACACCCACTGACTACTGGGCCCACCCTCTAATTAACCTATTTAGTTAGACTAACCTCTCTGTTCATTGCCACTGTCACTGACCAGTGGGTCCCACTGGACCCACCGGTCATATTTGACTCTGGTCAGCCGGTTTGACTCGCTGACATCACTGCTGACATCATAATTCCTTTTCTGTTAAATAAATAAATTCAGAAAATGATTTAAATCTTTGAAAATTCGTAGAAAATAAACTGTAGCTCAGATCGAAAAACTTAAAACGTGAAAGTTGCTCAGAACGACGAGACGAATCTGATTGTGTCGTCTGTTTCGATGCCGGGACCACCTACGTATGAGAAGCCGCAACTCTGAGCCTGAATCCGGTAGATGAATAGTGCACACACTCCGGATAATAAATCCCGCGTTAATCCTAAAATAACTAAAATGACTTAGGTGCATCTGTAGGCAACCTTGCACTGCATCCTAGCATAGCATACCCTGTATTGCATCGTTTGCCGTGCATTTATATGTTTCTTCCCCCTCTTCTCTCTTGGTAGACCCCGATATCGACGTAGCTCCCGAGACTGACGCAGCTCCGGAGGTCTACTACGCCCCTGACGACCAGACCCTTGCCGCCGAGCTACCAGGCAAGCACCCCCCTTTTGAGCATTCCGATATCGCCCACTCTCTTCTCTCTTATGCTTGCATTAGAATCTGCTGCTGTTACTGTATCCTATATCTGCTGCATAGCCTGTTTACTTGTAACCCGCTGTTGATACTTACCTGTTATCCTAAACTATTTAGAATAGGTTGGGTAGAGACCATCAGAGACCCCACCTGTCCCGACTGCCCCGCTGGATGATCAGAAGACCCGAGCAACGGGATCGAAGATCAGGCCCCGGCACCGCACGTCACTTCCCCTTAGTTGCTCGACACTGCTGGGTTATTATCGAGTGCCGAGGGTGATACCTCGTTAGCACTTCTGATGATAATCTTGTAGGTTAGTTAATCGGTCGTGGTAAGCGAGGGTGATTCCTAATATTCCACCCCCGATAACGACGTCGTCGTGCAACACTTCAAGTGTGGACCTCGAGGGTGATACCTCCTTCGTTCACCTTGACGAGAACATCAGGTGGGACTCCATCGAGGGCGATTCCTCAGGGTTCCCTTGGTGTTAGACACACGGTTACTATTGTTACTATGACTTACACTGAACCATGTTACTAAAGACGGGTCGGCCCTGAGGGGTACCCGTGCGAGCTTAATTGCGAGTGATGTGGGACCAGGTGGACCTGGATGGTGCCCGAGGGTTGAACACGAGGCGTGGCCGGGCATTCCTGGCCCTTGCCACAAGTCCTCGAGACGGGGGGACGGGGTCACATCGATCGTGAGTCTCTGCTCGTTACCGCGCGCTCCTAATCCACTAATGGTTTGGATATTTGATCCGAGGGGCCTCTGGCCTGATAGCACTAACCATCACGTGGGCATAGTATGGGCGTTCTGCATCGTATACTTCAGCCGAAGCTTAATAGACATCAACAACTGAGCGGCACACACTGGGTTGGACTGATAACGCAACCGCGCTTGTATTAAGGGGTTGCTAGGTCTGCTCACCGGCGATGTACGCAACATGCAGGAGCGTCCGGGGCGATGGCCCAAGACCCCTGGGGGCATAGGTTTAGTCCGGCGTGCTGACCTCTCTGTTAAGTATTTGGTCGGGTTGCGGCGTATCATTTGGCCGAGGCCGGGCATGACCCAGTAAAGTGTGTCCGGCTGGAGTTAATCGAGCGTGGTGGGTAAGTTGGTGCACCCCTGCAGGAAAGAACTAATCTATCGATAGCCTATCCTACGGTAATGGACACTCGGAGTTGTATCCCGATTGGTACAACTAGAACTGGTGACTTGAGATGAAATGGATAGTATGGCTCTGGGATTGCTTTCTCGCAGGGAGTCGAGGAAGGATCTCTGGCCGGGGTTGATGACACTACTACTACTTTACATTATGTTACTCTGCACTCTTCTAATGCTGTAAAACTGATGAAGATGCTTGAAGATGCTAGTCTTTGATAGGACTAGGCTCTCCCCGCTATTCTGGCATTTCTGCAGCCCAGTCCACATATATAGCCTTCCTTTGAAAATGTTGCATATGTAGTGTAGATCCTCGCTTGCTGAGTACTTCGGATGAGTACTCAGGTTTGCTTTACTTTCTTTTTCCCCCCATATCCATATGTCGCCGCCAGATGACGGAGCCCCTGAGATAGCTGGCCCCGTCGACGACTACGGCTAGTACTACTACCTTCCCGGCGAGTACTTCTACGAGGAGCCGACAGACGACCAGGAGTAGGATTCGGAGGGTCCTAGGCAGGAGGCCTGCGCCTTTCGATCGTAGTATTTTATTTTGCCCCGCCTTCCTAAAGGCTTATCTTCATTTCTGTAATATATCTGTACCCAGATATCTGATTCTTCCGCTGACACTTGTATGCCATCGAGCTATCTATTCGAGCCCTCGAGGCCCTGGCTTGTAATATAAAGCTTGTATGACTTTATTTATATTGTAGAGTTGTGTTGTGATATCTTCAAGTGAGTCCTTTGGCTTGATCGTGTGCATTTGCGTGTATGGTTAGTGCATGATTAAGTCGGGGTCGTCACAGGTTGGTATCAGAGCCGACTGCCTCTAGGAATCCCCCTTTCCAAATTCCTTGGCCGAAGTTGAGTCTAGTGGTCCAAAACTGTTTTACTAACTTGGCTGTGTGGCTTAGGGCCCACGTTGCCAACTGGGTTGTATTAGGATCTTTTATTCCTCGTCTTTACTCTGGGACTCTGATCACTCTTCTATTCGGGTTTATTAAATTAACTAACACCGACACTTAGGATCTCGTAAATTCTGTCCACCCGAAGAGCTGGATATCTGTGCGATTTCCCTGTCATTGATCTGATTAGTCTGATAATCATTTTCCTTTCCATTGTTTTGTTTAACCTTTCTCTCCGAGTTGTACTATACTTCTCATTGTCATGCTGATGTGATAGCGCCTGACGTTACCGTCGAAATTAAAGGGATGGAATTCCTTACCTCACCCATCATCTTGAAATCTTCCACCATAGACCTCATCCTCGGAATGGATTGGTTGAAAGCTCACATGCATCAATCAATTGTGCCACTAAGGTTGTTCACGTCCTACATCCATCAAATGAGTTAGTGAATTACCGAGCTCATATCACTCAGAACGCCGAGGCTCAGATTTATGCCTTGAATGCGTTGAACGCTTCTCCGCTTGAGGGGATAGAGAACGTTCCAGTGGTCTGCAAATTCCAGGATGTTTTTCCAGAAGAACTTCCAGGAATACCCACTGCTAGAGCTGTCGAGTTTGTCATCGACTTGAAGCCTGGCACCACTCCTATTGCGAAGCGCCCTTACAAGATGCCACCACATCACCTTCTTGAGCTTAAGGAAGAAATCGATAAATCACTTAAGAAGGGCTTCATCCGTCCTAGTTCCTCTGCCTGGGGAGCACCGTCTCTCTTTGTCAAGAAGAAAGATGGTATGAATAGGTTGGTCCAAGATTATCGTCCTATCAACCAGGCAACCATTCAGAATAAATATCTGCTTCCTCGGATCAATGATTTATACGATCAACTTGCTGGATCTTCGGTGTTCTCTAAACTCGACTTGAGGTTGGGTTATCACCAGGTTCGTATCCGTGAAGAGGATATTCCGAAAACCGCCTTCGTTACTCGTTATGGATCTTACGAGTACACCGTCATGTCGTTTGGCTTAACGAATGCTCCCGCTACGTTCTCCCGCCTGATGAATTATATATTCATGGATTCCCTTGACAAATTCATCGTGGTATATCTGGATGATATTCTGGTATATTCGAAGAATAAGGAAGAACATGCCGAACATCTTCGCCTTGTTCTGGAGAGGCTTCGAGAGCACAAGTTGTATGCCAAGTACTCCAAATGCGAATTCTGGCTTTCTGAAGTGACCTACCTTGGACATGTGATTTCCAAGGACGGTATCACCGTTAACCCGTAGTGTGTTCAGGCTATTCTTGACTGGACTCCTTCGAAGAATGCCAAGCAAGTCCAAAGTTTTCTCGGCCTTGCAAGTTATTGTCGACGATTCGTCGAAAACTTTTCCAAGATTGCCAAGCCCCTGACTAATCTGCTCCACAAAGGTGTTAAGTTTGAGTGGACAGACAAATGCCAGGAGAGTTTCCAGACCCTCAAGGACAAGCTTACTTCTGCTCCAGTGCGTGCTCCTCCAGATTCTCGCAAAGACTTTGTAATTTATTGCGACGCCTCTCGTCAAGGATTAGGCTGTATTCTAATGCAAGACCGAAAAGTCATTGCGTATGCCTCGCGACAATTGCGTCCGCATGAAGAAAACTATCCAGTGCATGATCTCGAACTTGCTGCTGTAATCTATGCTTTGAAGCAGTGGCGACATTACCTTCTTGGTAACCGGTGTGAGATTTATACCGATCATCAAAGCTTGAAGTATTTATTCACTCAACCCGATCTTAATCTCCATCAGCAGCGATGGTTGGAAACAATTACGGACTATGACTGTGGTATTTATTATACCCCTGGCAAGGCTAACGTGATGGCTGATGCCTTGAGCCGCAAGTCCTATTGCAATAACCTCATGATTAATCAAGCTCAACCCCACCTGTATGAAGAATTGCGCAAGTTGAACGTCTGTATCATTCCGCAGGGTTCTCTTAATAACCTTGTGGTACAGCCGGACCTTGAGAAAGTTGTTAAAGAAGCGCAAGCCAAAGATGCTGAAATCGATCTGATGAAGAAAGAGCTTCATCTTGAGAAGTACAGGGATTTCTCGGTTGCTGAAGATGGAACCTTGTATTTCAGAGACCGCATCGTGGTACCTCGATTCGAGCTTATGACTGATAAGGTTATGAAAGAAGCTCATGATACACCGCTGCCTATCCATCCGGGTAGCACCAAGATGTATCGGGATCTCCGGCAGAGGTACTGGTGGTCCCGAATGAAGCAGGACATCGCTCGATATGTTGCTGAATGTGACGTGTGTCGTCGTGTAAAAGCAGAACATCAGAAGCCTGCTGGAATTCTGCAACCACTACCTATTCCGTTGTGGAAATGGGATAAGGTTCAAATGGATTTCATTACTGGTCTTCCCAAGTCTCAGAAGGGTCACGATGCTATTCTTGTCGCCGTCGACCAACTTTCCAAGGTTGCACATTTTCTACCTGTCAAGGAGACTATCACTGCTAGTCAGTTAGCAGAATTGTATATCTCCAGAATTGTTTCACTCCACGGTATTCCGAAGGAGATCAGTTTGGACCATGGCGGTCTTTTCACTTCCAGATTCTGGGAAAGCTTCCAAGAAGCTATGGGAACTCACATTACCTAGAGTTCAGCATATCATCCTCAATCCCAAGGCCAAGTCGAGCGAGTAAATCAAGTACTTGAAGATATGCTACGGGCTTGTGTTATATCGTTCGGTAAGAAGTGGGAAGAATCTCTCCTGTATGCCGAATTCTCTTATAACAACAGTTATCAAGCTAGCTTGAAAATGGCCCCCTTCGAAGTGCTATACGGACGTAAATGTCGAACCCCTCTGAATTGGTCAGAAACTGGGGAACGACCTCTCGTGGGACCGGACATTATTCAACACGCCGAAGAACAAGTCAGAATTGTCTGAGAAAATCTCAAGGCGGCTCAGGACCGCCAGAAGAGCAACTATGATCGCAAATGATGGGGTCTGACTTATCAACCAGGTGATCAAGCTTATCTTCGTGTCACTCCTATGAAGGGCACTCGTCGTTTCGGAATCAAGGGCAAGCTAGCTCCACGCTACATCGGTCCCTTTCGCATCGTTGCCAGACGTGGACAGGTGGCTTATAAATTGGAGTTGCCACTGCAATTCTCTCATATCCACAACGTTTTCCATGTGTCACAACTTCGTAAATGCTTCAAGGAATCCCCTCACCGAGCAGTGGATCATGAAATGCTCGAATTGCAAAATGATCTCTCTTATAAGGACCATCCGATCCGCATCCTCGATGAAGCTGAACGTCGAACTCGTCAGAAGACGACCAAGTTCCTGAAAGTGCAGTGGTCGAATCACACTGAAGATGAAGCCACTTGGGAGCGCGAGGATCATCTTCGGGAAGAATATCCCGACCTCTTTCCTTCTACCTCCTAAATTCTCGGGACGAGAATTTCTTTTAGAGGAGGAGAATTTGTAACACACCTGTGTAATAGCCACTGTGATTGTCTGCTAATAATGACAAGTAATTTTATTTGCAGTGCCTAGTCATAGTGGTTAAACAAAACAATTCAAATTCTATTCTGAAAATCAACTCAAATTCAAAAGTGCAAAATAAATTTGCTCAAACACTATGGGAAAAATGTTCACTAAATAGCAAATATTCCAGAAGCACTTATAAAAATATAAACAATGATAATTGAATTACCTAAATGACACTAACATCATGAAACAGCACCAAAACAGGAATATTTAATTCATTTATAATTAAATCAAATCCAAATAAAATTCTACTTTGCCCAAACAAGTTTTTGATGAAAGGTATTAATGCACTGTAATATTTGGGCCAAGTTTCATATTTTACATAAGTGCAAAAATGGCCTAAACAATTACCTAACAGAAATAAATAAAGAAAAAGCAAAACAGAAAATAAGAAAAATAAAACGAGGCACTGTGCACTGGGCCTAAGTGCACAGTGCCCCGACCACGGCCCATCTAGCCCATCTCCCTCTCTCTCCTTCGGCGTGTCGCCACCGCCATGGCTGAGCGCTCGCGCTCCGGTCGCCCGTCGACACGCCGACGCCACCGACGCCCGCAGCCGACGAGGGGGATAAGGACGAGGCCCGTGCTTCCCCCCTGGACCTCCTCACTCACTCCTCACCTCTCTCCCTCGCTGGCTCCGCCTTCTTCCCCTTCAGATCCATCGGCCGACGTGGTCGCCGCCGCGCATTGCCCGTCCTCACGGTCACCGACGCCCGTCTGCCTCTCCGGCAAGTCCGTTGGACTCGCCGCGGTCTCCCTCTTCTTCTGGTGGTCTCATACGAAGCCGGGGAGCTGTGCAGCCGCTGTTCGTCTTCGTCCCCATCTCTGGCCCCGCGGCGATCTCCGGTGTCCCCGAGCCCCTCAGCGCTACTAAACCTCCACGGGCCACCTTGCGCCGCTCGGTGAGCACCCTTTCTCTCCCCTGGCCTCTCCTGTAGCCCGGATGCGCGCTAGAACTGCGGCACCACAGAGAGCCGAACGCCGCCGACGCCATTGCCGTCGTAGCTATGTTTCCAAGCCGCTACAAATTCGCCCGACCACTTCGGCGTGTTCCCTGTGCGATGTAGGCTCCGCGTAGATAGCTAGGATGGCCGCCCGCGCGCTTTAACGACGAATTCGACGGGCCCGTGCTTCGGCCTCCACCACGGCTCAACGCCGGCGGCGTTTCCGGCAACCCCAGCCTTGGGCGACCACACCACTCGACGCAGCGCTCGTCGCTTGTCCGAACGCAAGTCGCGGCATGCGTTTTGGGCCCCTGTAGGCGTTTTCCGACGTGCTCCGCCGAGAGCGCCGCCACGGGAGGCTCACCGGCATGATTCCGGCGGCCCCGCTGAGCTGGCGAGCGTGGGGCCCGCCCAGTGCCACTGACAGTGCGCCCCTGCGCCTCGGTTTGACTTCGTTGACTGCGGTCAACGCAATTACTGTTCATCCCAGTCACTGACAGTGGGCCCCTTCGTTTAGTTAATATAATTAAAACACTTTTAACTAAAATATGTTTAGTTAACCCTAACACCCACTGACTACAGGGCCCACCCTCTAATTAACCTATTTAGTTAGACTAACCTCTCTGTTAATTGCCACTGTCACTGACCAGTGGGTCCCACTGGACCCATCGGTCATATTTGACTCTGGTCAGCCGGTTTGACTCGCTGACGTCACTGCTGACGTCATAATTCCTTTTCTGTTAAATAAATAAATTCAGAAAATGATTTAAATCTTTGAAAATTCGAAGAAAATAAACCGTAACTCAGATCGAAAAACTTAAAACGTGAAAGTTGCTCAGAACGACAAGACGAATCTGATCGTGTCGTCTGTTTCGATGCCGGAACCCCCTACGTAGGAGAAGCCGCAACTCTGAGCCCGAATCCGGTAGATGAATAGTGCACACACTCCGGATAATTAATCCCGCGTTAATCCTAAAATAACTAAAATGACTTATGTGCATCTGTAGGCAACCCTGCACTGCATCCTAGCATAGCATACCCTGTATTGCATCGTTTGCCATGCATTTATATGTTTCTTCCCCCTCTTCTCTCTCGGTAGACCCCGATGTCGACGTAGCTCCCGAGACCAACGCAGCTCCGGAGGTCGACTACGCCCCTGCGACCAGACCCTTGCCGCCGAGCTACCAGGCAAGCACCCCCCTTTTGAGCATTCCGATATCGCTCACTCTCTTCTCTCTTATGCTTGCATTAGAATCTGCTACTGTTACTGTATCCTATATCTGCTGTATAGCCTGTTTACTTGTAACCCGCTGTTGATACTTACCTGTTATCCTAAACTGTTTAGAATAGGTTGGGTAGAGACCATCAGAGACCCTACCTGTCCCGACTGCCTCGCTGGATGATCAGAAGACCCGAGCAACGGGATCGAAGATCAGGCCCCGGCACCGCACGTCACTTCCCCTTAGTTGCTCGACACTGCTGGGTTATTATCGAGTGCCGAGGGTGATACCTCGTTAGCACTTCTGATGATAACCTTGTAGGTTAGTTAATCGGTAATGGTAAGCGAGGGTGATTCCTCCTACACCACCCCCGATAACGACGTCGTCGTGCAACACTTCAAGTGTGGACCTCGAGGGTGATACCTCCTTCGTTCACCTTGATGAGAACATCAGGTGGGACTCCATCAAGGGTGATTCCTCAGGGCTCCCTTGGTATTAGACACACGGTTACTATTGTTACTATGACTTACACTGAACCATGTTACTAAAGATGGGTCGGCCCTGAGGGGTACCCGCGCGAGCTTAATTGCGAGTGATGTGGGACCGGGTGGACCTGGATGGTGCCCGAGGGTTGAACACGAGGCGTGGCCGGGCATTCCTCGCCCTTGCCGCAAGTCCTCGAGACGGTGCGACGGGGTCACATCGATCGTGAGTCTCTGCTCATTACCGCGCGCTCCTAATCCACTAACGGTTTGGATATTTGATCCGAGGGGCCTCTGGCCTGATAGCACTAACCATCACGTGGGCATAGTATGGGCGTTCTTCATCGTATACTTCAGCCGAAGCTTAATAGACGTCAGCAACTGAGCGGCACACGCTGGGTTGGACTGGTAACGCAACCGCGCTTGTATTAAGGGGTTGCTAGGTCTGCTCACCGGCGGTGTACGCAACATGCAGGAGCGTCCAGGGCGATGGCCCAAGACCCCTGGGGGCATAGGTTTAGTCCGGCGTGCTGACCTCTCTGTTAAGTATTTGGTCGGGTTGCGGCGTATCATTTGGCCGAGGCCGGGCATGACCCAGTAAAGTGTGTCCGGCCGAAGTTAATTGAGCATGGTGGGTAAGTTGGTGCACCCCTGCAGGGAAGAACTAATATATCGATAGCCTGTCCTACGGTAACGGACACTCGGAGTTGTATCCCGATCGGTACAACTAGAACTGGTGACTTGAGATGAAATGGATAGTATGGCTCTGGGATTGCTTTCTCGCAGGGAGTCGAGGAAGGATCTCTGGCCGAGGTTGATGACACTACTACTACTTTACATTATGTTACTCTGCACTCTTCTAATGCTGCAAGACTGATGAAGATGCTAGTCTTCGATAGGACTAGGCTCTCCCCGCTATTCTGGCATTTCTGCAGCCTAGTCCACATATATAGCCTTCCTTTGAAAATGTTGCATATGTAGTGTAGATCCTCGCTTGCTGAGTACTTCGGATGAGTACTCAGGTTTGCTTTACTTTCTTTTTCTCCCCATATCCATATGTCGCCGCCAGATGATGGAGCCCTTGAGATAGCTGCCCCCGTCAACGACTACGGCTACTACTACTACCTTCCCGGCGAGTACTTCTACGAGGAGCCGACAGACGACCAGGAGTAGGATTCGGAGGGTCCTAGGCAGGAGGCCTGCGCCTTTCGATCGTAGTATTTTATTTTGCCCCGCCTTCCTAAAGGCTTATCTTCATTTCTATAATATATCTGTACCCAGATATCCAATGCTTCCGCTGACACTTGTATGCCATCGAGCTATGTATTCGAGCCATCGAGGCCCTGGCTTGTAATATAAAGTTTGTATGACTTTATTTATATTTTAGAGTTGTGTTGTGATATCTTCAAGTGAGTCCTTTGGCTTGATCGTGTGCATTTGCGTGTATGGTTAGTGCACGATTAAGTCGGGGTCGTCACAGGGGAGGTGCCCCAGTATCGTATCACCATCAATTTTATTATCTTTACCTATTTTTAGTTCGATCCTTACCCTCTTGTCGGGAAGGAACTAGGCTTATGCCCCGGCAAGGCCAACCATTTCTTTCCATCGAAATGTGGTAGCATCAAGATGAAGAAGACCTCCAGGTGGGTCACTAATAAAGCTAAGTTCAGATATTCTGGGCTTCCACACCAACAAGAAGACAGATGCCGGAGATGAGGTTGTTCACCTTCTCAAAGGAATTTCAAGAGAAGAACCTCAGGGAACAACTCCATCGTTCCGGGAATGCACAACAACCCGGTCCACATCGGCAAGCGAAGGGAGTTCTCCACCACACAATCGCTGCCACCCCCACCCCACTCACTAAGATACGTGGCCTGGCGGAGTCACATCCAGCAGGCCTTTTGACAACTGGCCTGGATACGAGCAGTTTGGTTGTGTAGTGGGTGTGCAGGCTGTGACTGACCCCATTATTACCATGTGCTCGAACACCTGTCTTGGTGCGTGGCGCAGTAAAAACAGGTAGGTACACTGAACAAGATAAAGCGACTGGGACCCGTTCCAGGGATCAAGAGGAGAATGACACCTAATGGAAGCATTTAATGCTCTTGTCCTGCTCCGTCAGAGTTAGGTAGAGTGCACTATAGCCACTGTGGTAATCCCTTGAGTTATAAAAGGAGGGCCTGGCTACTGTGATAAGGGTCGGCACTTTGGGCAAGAAAGAACGGAGCGCATAGCGAGCCATTTCCGTTCTCGCGAAGGGTTGCATATTGTAACTTGTAGCTCTTCTTCCACCTCTAGATAAAGCAAACAGCAGGAGTAGGGTTTTACGCATCTATGCGGCCCGAACCTGGGTAATTCCTTGTGTGCATTTCGATCCATTTGGTGTTGTTCCATGTTCGCCGCGCCACCCCACGAATCGGCAAAGGGGCCTTCCCGGCCCTTGGTGTCTCGTGTCTTACACACGGCGACATTTGGAGCGCCAAGTAGGGGCGGCGTGCATGTGGACCTACGCCAGATCGACTTCCTCAATGTCTTCTTCATCGACACCCGTTGAAGATGGCACCGAGCAAGCGCCCGAAGGCCTCGAAGGCCAAGGGCTCAAAGGCATCTACTCAACAGCCGCCACAAGACGGCGAAGATCACGCTCCACACGGGTCGCATGACCTCGGATCTCAGAGCCAGCGCGTCTCTGAGCACCCTGATGTAGCAGGCAATGTCCACCCCTCTCGTGGGGGGATATCAGCGGGGAATTGCTCACCTGGGCATGTTTCCGAATAGCCATCGCAGCATCCTTTGCGCGATGGACGCATCACGCTGCACAAGGGAGACGAGGCTCAGAATCACCAACCTGGGCATGCATCTGAGCATCCCTCGCGGCATCTGTCCCATGACAATTGCGCTGAGCTCCTCCTGGCAACACAGCCAGGACTGTCGAGCCGTCTCATGTGTCACCGCCTCCCGAAGTTCTCTCTCTAGCTGAGGCACTGGCTCAAGCTCAGGGCCACCATCCAGCGTCTCATTGACTATGCCGGGCAAGATGCGCATGGAGGCGCATCTTTGCGCCACCAGCAGTCAGCTCCATCGCGAAGAGACACCCACAGGAGTGAGGGGCATGCTACATCCGTGCAGTCTCTGCATCACCATCCGCATACTGAGCTGCGTGATGACCAAGGTGATGGCATGTCGATGGTATCATCCTCCTCGAGACATCACCGAAACCAGCATCAAACGCTTAGGAATTGGCAAGATGAAGACGCACGCACTCGCATCGTGCGACGCCGCGAGGCCCGTCAACAATCCGATGCGCGTGCGGGACCTGAAGATGCAGTTTACCCAGCCGAGGATGCGAGCTCTTTGCCTTTTGGGGCAGGATGCATCGCATTTACGTCGGAGCTGTGTCAAGTCAAGTGTCCATGGCGGTTCCATCCGAATCTTTCCGTCAAGTATGATGGTAAAATCAATCCAACAATTTTTTTGAATGTTTACACCATTGCTGTTCTCGTGGCAGGCGGCAACGAAAAAGTGCTAGCCAACTGGTTCCCGTTGGCGCTCAAGCCACATATTCATTCCTGGATGATGAACCTTCCGGAAAGCTATATTTCTTCATGGATAGATCTTTGCAATCAGTTCGTAGGTGCATTCCAGGGAGGGTATATGCGGCCAGGAACAGCCAATGACCTGCAGTTGTTGGTCCAGAAGCTTGATGAGCCGCTGCGCAAGTACATTCAGTGTTTCAGCCAGGTGCAGCACAACATTCCAGATGTTTCACCAGTGGCAGTTATTGCAATGTTCCACACAAACGTTCGCCAGCCCAAGATGCAGGAAAAGCTCAGCACTTGCCAGGTGTGCACTATTGCTGAGCTATTTCAACTCGCAGACAAGTGTGCCAAGGCAGAAGAGGGAAGGTGCGTTCCTGGGATGGACACTGACAATAGTGAAGAGAAAGTTGGTACTTCCTCAGGTACCGGCAAGCATAGGAACCGCAAGCGCAAGCCCAAGGCGGTGCTTGCAGTGGAACCTACTGGCTAGAAACCCAAGGTGAAGAGTAAGGGCAAGGAAGCGGTTGCCGATGACAACCCTGATGGTCCTTACTGCAAGATCCACAGAACTTCTGGGCATGACATCCGGGAATGCCGGCAAGTGGAGTACCTTGCTGAGAAGCAGAAGAAGGAGTACCAGAAGCGGGATAAGGAAAAGAAGTCAAAGGATGGAGCTGGTGGTTCCGAGAAGAAAGGCTCTGCTAGCCGTGGAGGACGAGGTGGCAGTGCCAAGAAGCAAGAGCGATCATGGCTGGTCAGACTAGCTCTCTCACCAAGCAAGTTCCTGCAAGGGAAGATGGGTCTGGCGCCTTCACCATAGGAGCCGGCTTGTTTGACAAATAGGAAAGCGGGCTCGTTGTCTTCCTGCTGGAAAATGTTGATGTGTTCGCATGGGAACCATCTGACATTCCAGGGGTTCCCAGGGAGGTAATCGAGCACCACCTACCCGTCTGCCTGGGCGCTCATCCCGTGAAGCAGAAGGTGAGAAGGCTAGCTCGGGACCATCAAGAATTCATTGTTGACGAGGTGACCAAACTTCAAAAGGCAGGTTTTGTCAAGGAGGTGCTACACCCCACTTGGCTAGCTAATCCTGTTGTCATACCAAAAGCCAATGGGAAGAAACGCTTGTGCATTGATTTCAACAAACCGTGTCCCAAAGACCCATTCCTGTTGCCGCAGATTGATTAGATTGTGGATTCCACTGCCGGTTGTGATCTACTCTCTTTCCTTAATGCATACTCTGCGTATCACCACATTATGATGTCTCAAGAAGATGAGGAAAAAACCGCGTTCATAACTCCATGTGGCACGTACTGCTATGTACGCATGCCCTTCAGATTAAAAAGCATGGGAGCAACCTTTCAGAGAGCTATTCAGATTGGTTTTGGTCCATAGCTACGCAGGAATGTTGAAGCTTACATGGGTGATATTGTAGTCAAGACCAAGTGCCAATCAACACTCATTCAAGACTTGGAAGAAACTTTTAGCAATCTATGGAAGATTAAGCTCAAGTTGACTCTCAAGAAGTGTGTCTTCGGCGTGCCTTCCGGCAAGCTTCTTGGATTTTTTGTGTCTCATCAGGGCATTGAAGCCAACCCCAACAAGATAAAGGCTATTGAGCATATTCAAGCGTCAAGGACATCCAACGTTTGAACGGTTGTATTGCCGCCCTGGGAAGATCTACATCAAAATTGGCTGAGCATGCCTTGCCGTTCTTCAAAGTTCTGAAGAAGTCCGGTCCGGTGGACTAGAATCCAGAAGCAAAGGCAGTGCTCCAGGACCTCAAGAAATACTTGTCTTCTCCCCCAGAACTAGTTGCACAAAAGCCCGGTGAACGGCTGCTTCTCTATATAGCAGCCACAAACCAAGTGGTGAGCACTACACTAGTAGCAGAGCGGGAATAAGATGACCCGGGAACAGATGACCCGGGAACAGATGAGCCTGCACCCGACAAGCCGGAGTTGTCAACGGCAATTGACCAGTAGCAGTAGGCAGCACCTAGTAATAAAAATCTTGTGCAGCGTCCGGTGTACTGCACCAGTACCATTTTGCAAGGTGCAAGAGTGTGGTACCCAGAAGTGCAGAAAATCCTCTTTGGAGTTCTAATCGCTTCGTGGAAGCTCAAGCACTATTTCTAGGCACATCCAATTGCAGTGGTCACTTCTTATCCACTCGAGCGCATTCTTCGCAATCGTGATGCCACTGGCTGCATTGTAGAATGGGCTTTGGAGCTGTCTGGGTTCGACATCAGTTTTGTCAACACCCATGTGATCAAGAGCAAAGCATTGGCGGAAATCGTTGCCGAGTGGACTCCAACACTTTGTGATGATGAAGTAACTTCTCTTCCTGGGAAAGAAGATCCAGGGCACAGGATAATGTACTTTGATGGATCGTGCGGGGGCTGGAGTACTGTTGGTCTACCCAACTGGTGAACATCTTAAGTACGTTATTCAGATGTTCTTCACGGGCGACAAGGCCACTAACAATACTGCTGAGTATGAAGGCTTGCTTGCCGGACTCGGAGTAGCGGCAGGTCTAGGCATCAAGAGGTTGATAGTCAGAGTAGCGGCAGGTCTTAGTTGGTTATCAATCAAGTAAACAAAGATTATCAGTGACCACGGATGGAAGCATATGTGGATGAGGTGAGGAAAATGGAGCACTTTGACGGCCTGCAAATGGAGCACGTTCCTCGTGCCCAGAATTACATTGCAGATGAGCTATCAAGGTTGGCAGCCCGGAAGGCACCTGTTGCCCCAGGAACATTCGTCCAAAGATTCACTCAGCCATCAGTTGCTCCATCAGTGCGCAAGAACAGGAAACCCAAGACATGTCCCAGCAACAAGTCCTTCTCGGGCAATCTTCTATCAGGCAGCCCAGAGGAAGTTGTTCCCGCCACGCATTCCGTACTTGCTGTCAAATCACAGGTTCCATCTTGGGAAGTAGATATTATCCGTTATCTCCAAGAAGATGAGCTCCCAGAGAAGCGTGAAGAAGCCGAGAAAGTAGCCCGTCAAGCCAGCATGTACGTCCTGAGAGATGGGAACCTCTATCGGAGACGGCCAAACGGGGTGAAACTTTGGTGCATATCACAGGGAGAAGGACAAGCTCTGTTGGCAGAGATTCATGAAGGGATGTGCGGCTCCCACATCAGGTCATGTGCATTAGTGGGAAAGGCATTCCGACAAGGATTTTATTGGCCCACAGCCCTAAACCATGCAATGGAGTTGGTGCGTACCTGCGATGCTTGCCAATTCCATTCCAGAAATATCCATCAACCAGCGCACGCACTCCAAACAATTCCTCTCTCATCACCCTTCGTGGTCTGTGGGTTGGACATTCTCGGGCCATTCCCTCGTGTAGTTGGGGGCTTTGAGTACTTGTACGTCGCCATCGACAAGTTCACAAAGTGGCCAGAAGTGGAGCCTGTAAGAAAAGTCACAGCTCAGTCTGCAATTAAGTTCTTCAGAGGATTGGTGTGCCATTTTGGTGCGCCCAACCACATCATAACTGACAATGACACCCAATTCATGAGTGGCGCCTTCACGGGATACTGTGAATAGCTTGGTACTCAAATCTATTATGCATTAGTTGCTCACCCGAGAAGCAATGGTGAAGCAGAGCGAGCAAATGCTGAAGTTCCTGCTGTGCTTTGGTCACTCCGTACGATGCCAAATCGAGCAACAGGAGAAACCCCCTTCGCTCTTGTCTATGGAGCAGAAGCGGTACTCCCCACGGAACTCATATATGGGTCTCCTGGTCCAAGCTTATGATGAAGCTGATCAAGAGCAACCAAGGCATGATGATGTCAATTTGCTCGAGGAAATCCATTCCCGGGCAGCTGTACGCGCATCGCGTTATCAGCAGGGTTTGCGCCGGTATCATAGCTGCAACATCTGTTCCCGGGAGGTTGAGGAAGGCGACCTTGTTCTTCGCCGGATCCAGTCCGGGAAGGGAACCAACAAGTTGACGCCGAAGTGGGAGGCCCTTTTCGGGTAGTGCAAGTTACTAGACCCGGCTTAGTTCGTCTAGAAACTGAAGATGGGGTACATATGCAGAACTCATGGAATATTGGGAATCTCCAGAAGTACCATCTTCGCAAATTCTACCCTTAAGGTGCATAGCTGTCATATCCGTTTCGACAAGCAACCCCGATGTAAAAAAAATCAGGCTCAGCTCCCGTGTATGATAAATAAAGATAAGTTGTTTCATAATTTTGTGCAAATATTCCTGTCTACTTTGTGCCATGATGTTGTTTGTATTGTTGCGATTACACTTTTTCGAGTTCATTTCTATCAGTATAATTGACTGATGCATCATAAACGCACGAAGCAATCTAGAGTATTTGTCTTTTCCTTGTTAAGACAGCGAACACTTCTTCACGGCCAGGCTCCTGGGGCAAGTGGCATGGCGCCTAATGACGTTCCAGGAAACGCTTAGGTCGCCCGCTATCGGGAGCAGGCGAGAAAAGGCTAAGTTGAAACGCTCTGATCATTTTCTGCTGCTTAATCCTTGAACGATTTTCAAATTTTGTACTTAGACTGTACGTGAAGGAGCGTTCTCGGGACATTCTGCACTCTTGGTACGTTCTGGGTCCGCCTGGCAACACCCATGCAGCTGCGTTTGTTCTCGGAACGTAATGTTCTCGGGAGGTGGCGTTCCCTTTCGGCTGCTAACTAGGATCCGAACCTAAGCACCATTGCCGGAACGTGCGCACCAGGGAGCATTCCGGCAAACGTAGGGCGCGATTGTACAAAAAGAAAATCACTTAAGGAAAAAGGCAATCAACAGGAAGTGAAAGCTCTTCAGGTTTCCTTCTTGGATGGAAAGCTATTCTTCATGAGTCTCTTGGGACACCTTCTGCTGGGTCAGGTTGCATGGAGATCTGCAAGTTCTTTGCACTTCTCTTCCATCCCAAGAATCAAGATCCAAGGCGGCCTCCTTCAAGATCAGAGCTTGTCGGGCTTCAGCCAGATCTCTTTCCCGTTGGATGACTTGGGCCAACCTGTCAGAGTGTTGCTTCTGTACAGCCTCAGCTCTCTCTCACAGAGCTTCTTCCAGGCTGTCAATGCGTTCAGCATGGCGTGTGTTGGGGATATAACTATTGAGTATAAACCGCCCAGGAGGGGTCGGGTTATGCTCATAGTGATTTACCTGTATTGAAGCCCATGAAGACATAGAAGATGGCGATTTACGAGGGAGACTTAATAAGAAGGCCCAAAGCCCAAAGGCGAGTTAGGGCCCATAGATGTAAACCGCCATAAGTATATGACTTGTATTGTAAGATAGGAAAGAGTGGATACCGAGCCGGACACGTTTATGAGCCGGCCGGGATTCTGTGAACCGCCGGGCGTCAACCTGTGTATATAAAGGGACGACCCGGCGGCGGTTTAGGGAGAAGAAAAGAGACAACAAATCGAGAGCCAGGTTAAGCGTATTCGCTCCCTGGTCATCAAAACCCTAGCAATACCACCTCAAACTGGATTAGGCCTTTACCTTCACCGCAAGGGGCCGAACCAGTATAAACTCCTCGTGTCCTTTGTCCTGATTAACCCCTTTAAACTAACCTCATTGCGATGGCTCCACGACTAAGTCCTCACACTAGGACATCTGCCGTGACTATTCCATGACAGTTGGTGCCCACCGTGGGGCCAGCGCATGGTGGTTTCGAGTTCTTGAAGGGCAACTTCGAAGGAATCAAGGGATACGCTGTGGGCCGGATGACCAAGAGTCGTCGCGGCAAGCTCTACATCGACGACGAAGGCTGGGGCCCCGAGGCCGGCTCAATTGAGTAGGGGTACCGGGTCCCCTTCGGTGGAATTCACGTCTTCATTGGCAAGATCGGCGAACCGGGCCCTGAGCCGGACACCTGCACCGACATCATCGAGACGGCTCAGTGTGCAAAACCCGCCCGAGTTCAGCCCGCCATGAGTCGTGCCTTCGTAGGATTCATCAATGGTGCGGAATCTGAGGATAAATCGGTATCTGACGGTGAGACAGTTGTCTATTCTGATGGCGAATCATCCACCGGTGAAACCGAGTCATTGTACCAACTGCAAGATGGTCGGCTTGGGGGCTGTTCTGATGGCGATAGTATTCCAGACCCCTACGAGTCGTCGAACCGGGTTGCAATCTTCATGGCCGGTACGCAGCCAGTGCAGCACTCTTCAACTGCAACGGCATTGATTTCCGGGTCAGCAGCGGCGACGGCAGCCGGGGCAGGAGGCCCTGTGCGCCCGCCGACTCAAGTCTTGTCCGGTTCATTAGACGCCTTGGCAACACTGCTGATGACGAAGGTTAACCCGGATAATCAAGATCAGCATAACGCGGAAGTCGTGAAATTGCGAGATCAGATAGCTCAAGCTAAGGAAGACCTGGCAGCTGAAGATGCCAGGATGGCTGCGGAGCAGGTTACGTTGGATGCTCAGGCGCAGCGGATTCAGTCGGAGTCTTACCGGCTCATGCTAGATCAGAACGCTTCAAACGAAGTCATGAGGAGGAGGCATTAGTCTCGCCTCCCACCGGTTTATGAGGCGAGGAACCTCTTTAACACGCCAGGACCAGGAACCAGTAACCTGCCAGTGGCGGACCGGGTTGAAGCGCCTGGGACGGGAACGCCGGTTCAGCCGCGCACCACGGATCCACCTCGTCAGAACAATATCCCGCCGCAACACATGCCAACACCACCGGGTCATTACTCTAACCCTTTGAATAACATGATCGCTGCGGCGTCACGATTGGCGGCTATCCCGGTTGAAGGCGAGTCTCCAACGGCGGTTGAGATGCGGAGGGCTAGAGAGCTCCTTCAGGCAGCATTGGTTCAGCAGCAGGCTTATTCTTACAGTCGAAGCCGGATTCATTCCACCCCTCGCCCAAGCCGGAGTTACAGTAGGCATATTGATGAACCAGCTGTGTCAAGCAGCGGGCGGAACCATAACCCTGTTTACTTGGGGGCTTCCGGCTTATGAGCGAAGTTACGATTACCCTTTGAACCGGCTTATAAGCCAATTGAAAAAAAAACTTAAGGGCTTGCTACCCAGGTTAAAGGTACCAAAGAGAGTCTGTTGCAAAAGCACAGCTCAAACATAGGTGCCCCTTGAGCACAGCTCAAAAATATTACTTGAGGGCTCCTTGATTCTAAAGAACAAAGAGTTTGTATAACCCTTGTAATAGGATTAAAAGTCAGGCTTGGAAGCCAGGTGTATTCACCTAAAACCCCGGGTTATCCTGTCTTTTTAAGTAAGCCACTCCGCCCAGGTATTCCTGGAATGATCCGCCGAACGTTTGACAAGTCAATCTTATACAGACCCTGAACTTGTCAAAGTTAAAATGACAATTGGTTATGTGAGGTCCATCTTATAAGGTTTGTATATAGGTTTAACTCAGTGGCTGTGCGGCCCGTGAAAGCACTCGATTTTCGGCCTGGCAGCCCATGAAAAGCCTCGTTTTTTTTCGTTTGTTTTATTCCACAGCTTTTTTGAGGTTTATTTGATGAGGCTTATAATGCTTTATGATTATCATTCATCCGGTGTTTATTAACCTAGCCTGGCTTTTGATTATAAGTCGCCAGTATGAGATAAGATAATATCCGGTGTTTATTAACCCGGCCTGGTTTTGTTCATAAGCCAAGCAATCTATGATAATTACCAGTGCTCAAAGTTTGGGTTTTCCCCCTTACTACACCGGTTTGGTAAACCAACAGTGTGATCAAATATCACAGGTATGATATATTTCAAATTTGGTTATTCTTACAGCATTGGTTATAAGCTATGTTTGTTTCCATGGTTTTATATTGGGCGTTATGACCCGTCCAGCGGTAAACCGCCAGGACACTTTTTAATCCGTTGCATGTAGGAGCAGATTCCACATTGTTAATATTATAAGCATAAGTGGCATATCTTAACATGGTGGATTAGCAGTGTCATGCAAAGTAAATATGCACGATGGCATAGTAGAACAAGAGTTTAAGCTGGCCTATTACAAGGCGTTTGGTGCCCAAAAGAATAATTGTTTTAACAAGTCTTAAAGAAAGCAGCTGCTAAACCGGCCCCCGGTTTACGAGTCCTGGCCTGACTAACTTGAAGGTTGCGGATCGTCCAGCGCCGGTTCATCTTCCTCCTCTCTACCCAGTGGCTGGAAGTCAATGGTGGTCCAATCGACCCCAGTTAAGGCCTTGAATACAGCTTCATCACTTATAAGTGTGGAGGGGTCAACATCAGGGGCATAGGTATGCTTACGGATTGGAGGAATAAGATTTGGAGCATCATAAGTTGGCGCGTTATCTCTCTTGTTGTTGGCATCATAAATCGACTGATAATGTGAAAGATCGGTTTCTTCAGCCAATTTGCTAGCCAATGGGCGCATTTCCCTCGTCAAGGCTCTGAGGTCATCGTTATTAAAGTCTGACCCGTCCTCCTTTATGCTCGGGTAGCCGTTTCCCACATCAGTCGGATCAAGATCAGATATCCAAGCTTTGGCCCAAGTCAGTGCAGTAAGAGCACCCGCCCTGGCAGCTGACTTCTTTAGCTCTTCAAACCGTGCAGGCATCATCGCCAGCCTTTCCAACGTCTCCTTGATCAAGGTTGGGGGCGGTTTATTATGGGAAGCTGTGCAGATAACCCGTTGTACGCTGGTATATAATTGCTCTATAAGTGTATAGGCGGCTTTCAGTTTTTGCCGCATATCTGAGCCAAGATGAGCAATGCGAGTTCCTGCATCATCAAAAACATTGGTAAACTGGCAGTCTCTTACATAATACATGTTCAAAGCTTATGAAGAAGTTATTTACCAAATAGGGCAGTGGTCATGGCATTTATTTGCTGTTTCAAGCCAGTCAGCTCCTCAGCTACCGGATTAAGGGCAGCCTCAGCATCATCAGCCCTCTTCAGCAGAGTTGACTTTTCTGTATCCCAACCTGCCCGCTCGTTCTTGAAGCTCTCCTTCAGTTTTTCCATTGCTATTAAGGCACTGGTCAGTTCCTCCTTGGCTTTGGAGGTCTCGGCTTGTTCCGACTTGATATTTTCTTGAAGGTCGGCGATTTGGGATTCCTTCTTGTTAAGATCAGCCTGCAAGAGACATGCAATTAATTAGATAACAGTGCATATTCAAAGTCTCAAGCACATAACAAGTAATATACTTGGCACTTGGGGGCTAATGTCTATTGCTTCTTATCATAAAAAATTTACAAGTCCCAAGCTCAATACAAGTATTATTCTTGGCACTTGGGGGCTAATGCACATTTGCTCTAGTTACGACTGGATTTTTTCTTCAGCTATCAGCTTGATGGTCAACCGGATTATAAAGGTCCTAAATAAGAATTTTGAGCCTTACAGCATAATTAGTCTCAACTTAACATATTTGTTAAGTCGACCCTTGGGGGCTACACAGGCGAAATTGAAGAGTTATTATTCTAAAGTCCCAGTTCATCTTGAAAGTATAAACCGGCCCTTGGGGGCTACACAGGCGAAATTGAAGAGTTGTTATTTTACAAGTCCCGGTTCATATTGACATTATAAACTGGCCCTTGGGGGCTAGTGGAGTTGATCTATATGGTTCTTGAAAGTTTGCAGAACATTCTATTCTTTTATGTCCAATAAACTTGGCGGCTAAGGGAAGAATATTTATGCAGAGTTAACAGCAGTTACCTCATATCGCTCCTTCATCATGTTCAGTAAACCGGCTTCATAATCACGGCTTGTGTACAAACGGTTTAAAAACCCAGAATGAATATCTTGGGCGCTGAGGTGGGCACAGCTTTTCAAGTCCGCCTTCCACTTGCCCTTGTCAACAGCAGAAAATTCTTCTTTGGCACTATGTTTTGACAGAGCAGTGGGGTTGCCTGGGGCTGTATAACTGACACCGGTAACAACAACATCGTCAGCTTTATCATCAGCAGCCTTAGTTGGGCTTGGCGGTTTATCAGCATGACCCATCGGATCAATTTCCATCTGTTCAACAAAGGTTTCACGATCTTGCGGTGGCGGATCATCAAGAATAGCTTCAGTATTTGGTTCAAACTGTTCTGGGTTGTTTTCCGGATCAGTTGGCGCGCTGTCATCAGCCGGTTTATTCAATTTGGCCTTTTTACTGGGTCTGGCCTTGGCTCTGACAGAGATACGCAAATAACAGGTTAGTATAATGATCAAGCATAAGGTATAAGGGGTTAGTTAAAAATGCTCACCCAGGAACAGTTTTGAGGGTTGGAATCTGTGTCCCTGTGGACTCGCCAGAGGATGAATGAGAAGTTCCCTGGTAGTTTGAATTAGACGGATTAAGAGGTTGTCGGAAATAACCCGCCTTGGGATAAGATGTGTCAGAAATAGAAGAGACCTCTGGGCGGCGTTTACGAACTGGCGAGTTCGGTAAACCGGAAGAACTGACCACATGGCCGCTATGCCGGGTTGTGCGGCGAGCTTCGTGTTGCTGCTTCTTCAAAAGAATGTTTGGATCCAAGTGAGCTAGGGGGTGAGAAAATCTTACTTTCCGGCTTGCTTGTCGGGTTTTCTGTGTGGGCAGAGGTTCTGAACCGGATGAGAGAATAGTTACCTCTACGTCATTTGCGCGGCTAGCTTCTGCGTCGTCCTGATAAAAATCATCGTCAATGAGATGTATGAAAAAAAAAGAGCCAAGTGAATCAAGTTCTACCTCTGACTCCAGATTATCATCATCAATGTTTAACTCGGTAGGCTCGGTGTTTTTCTTTTTAGTGGGCTTCTTGTTGACCTTGGCCTTGGGACGAAGAGTTTTGGCCGGTTTATCCTGCGGTTTCTTCTTCCAGAACGGATCATCACCCTGTTTAAAGATGGAAAAGATCATAAGAGAGTATTAAGAATATGGATTAAAGCAGGAGTGGGGCAATTCTTACAGCTGGCGGTTTATTTGAAGCGCAGAAAGGACTAAGTCATGTTTTGCTACAGTCGGCCACCGGTTCATCCAACATCTTCTTGACAGATTCAGTAATTTCAGCATCAGTCAGCTGAATGTCAGTGTGGCGTTGAGGGTCTTTCACATCCCCTGTGTACTCACACATTAAACCGGAGCGACGGCTTAAAGGCAAAATGCTCCAAGATAACCAGCAATGGACAAAATCAATGCCTGTCAAACCGTTTGCCACAAAGGCTCTGAGCTTTGAAAGTTGTGGTGCATATTTGGACCGTTCCTTTGCATTGAGTCTTTGGGGGAATGGATGTGCATCAGTAAGCCGGTGAGCACGGTAACCCGGCAGAGGATTCTCGCCAGCTGGAGATGTATCTTGGCAATAGAACCAAGTTTGATTCCAATCTTTGGGGTGGCTATGATGCTTAGCGTGAGGGAAGCTGGCGTCTTTTCTCATCTGAATTGAAACCCCACCAAGTTCAGTATTGGGACCATCCGTAAATTCAGTACGGCGGTTTAAATAGAAGAAATCTCTGAACAGGTCGACTGTGGGCTCTTCTTGCAGGTAGGCTTCACAAAACACTTGAAAATTGCAAATATTGGACACGGAGTTAGGCCCAATATCTTGAGGGTGAAGTTGGAAGAAGTGAAGCACGTCACGGAATTTTTTTGATCCGGGAGGGCTGAACCCTCGAATCAGATGATCAACAAAACCGATCACTTCCCCATCCTTGGGCTCAGGAGGATTTTCTGGACCGGGGGCTCTCCAGTGGATGTCTTCCTTTTTCGCTAAAGCGCCGGTTGCAACACACCCGTTCAGTTCTTCTTATGTAACCCGGGATTGAACCCAGTTACAGGAATAAAATGATTTGTCCATTTATACGATAACCTGGAAAAGATTTGTGCCGGTTTAAGGTTCATGGTTAACAGGCAGGAAGGGTTGGAGGTTAAGAGGCAGAAAGTGTTGAAGCATGCATAAATGTTAAACCGGACAGTGGCGTTATCAAGTTACAAAGACGAGCACTTGGCGGTTTAAGAGGGGACTGATGGTACCTGGCAGGTTATTATTTTCTGAAGTTAAACCGCATACACGAATATTGAAAGTATAGATCTGAAGTTCGTAAATGGCTAAGTGATAAAAAACAGGTTTCACAGATTGGTATTGCAATTTTGGATCTACCGCGTGTCAGAAAATGAAAATATATTCAGACCTAAAATACTGGTACTTGAGCAGTTTATGAAGGTCCAGATCGGATTTTTCTACCTAAAAGAGATGCTCTGATGAGGAAAAAGGGACTAGGATTATTGCCGCACAGGATAAACATCAAGTTTGAATCAAACCTCATGCTACAGCGAAGAACAGGGCCGAACCTCCATGAACTCGTTCGAACCCTAATGAGATCTACGGAGAGGGAAGGAAGAAGAACTTACCAAGGCTGTTGAACGGCGGAGGCGCGCGAACAAAATCTGGACCAAGTTAGGGTTGATGCAGCGGCCAATGGAGATGCAGAGGAGAGGGACGATGGCGGCGGCTGGACTTGAGAGCAGCGCGTCGCGAGGAAGACGAGGAAGACGAAGAGGCCAAGGGGGGGGGAAGTGAAAAGGACCCCTGGCCCTATTTATATGGTGAATGGATAAATGGCATGCGCGGGTTATCATGATCTCGGAAGATGACGTCACGGCGTGTTACAAGTTTTTGCGAAGGTAATGAAGAAGGAATTTTCCTAAGTGTTGAAGATTGACATGAACAAATTCAAATCAACCTGGGGCCTAATGTTGGGGATATAACTATTGAGTATAAACCGCCCAGGAGGGGCCGGGTTATGCTCATAGTGATTTACCTGTATTGAAGCCCATGAAGACATAGAAGATGGCGATTTACGAGGGAGACTTAATAAGAAGGCCCAAAGCCCAAAGGCGAGTTAGGGCCCATAGATGTAAACCGCCGTAAGTATATGACTTGTATTGTAAGATAGGAAAGAGTGGATACCAAGCCGGACACGTTTATGAGCCGGCCGGGATTCTGTGAACCGCCGGGCGTCAACCTGTGTATATAAAGGGACGACCCGGCTGCGGTTTAGGGAGAAGAAAAGAGACAACAAATCGAGAGCCAGGTTAAGCGTATTCGCTCCCTGGTCATCGAAACCCTAGCAATACCACCTCAAACTGGATTAGGCCTTTACCTTCACCGCAAGGGGCCGAACCAGTATAAACTCCTCGCGTCCTTTGTCCTGATTAACCCCTTTAAACTAACCTCATTGCGATGGCTCCACGACTAAGTCCTCACACTAGGACATCTGCCGTGACTATTCCACGACAGCGCGCAAACTCTTCTTTGTGGTGTTGGTGGCGTGCTATCACCTTTGCAAAGCCCTTCTGTGCGCCTGCGAAGAATTTCTCGTCTGCGGCATCGTCCAGGGCATCTCGGTCTGCTTGAAGGCTGATGGTCCTTGGAATAATCAGTGTGTCATCCACCAACAGCTCAACTTCACCAGAGCTGGCAGCAATGTCTCCTGAAGGTGGGGGCGCTCTGTTCATCCATGGGTGTCAAGGAGGAGGCGCCCAATGCTTGTGAACTAGAAGCCCGAGAAGGCTCATTCACGGGTGGTATTTCTAGAGCGGCAGCAGCACCGGCAACGTTAGCTCCTTCAACACCGTCATGTTCTCGCTCCACCTCCCCAGCGGGAGCAGTTGGGTGCTCATCCATGATGGTTGCGTCAACTGTGGAGGGTGCTGAATGAGCGCGTGGAGAAGCTGGTGGTGGAGTAGGAGCGCGCTCTTCTGCATTTTCAGTCTCGGCACCGCCAGGCTGTTCCACTTCCGTAGCCGGAAGAGTTGTCTAGAAGATCAAATCATGAAGCAGTCAAGATTTCAAGTCAACTCCCCTGGTAAAAATCAAGGTGTAAGGAAAAAAAAGGTTCAAAGAGCATACCTGGAATGGTGGTGTGAAATGATGCTTCTTCCTCGTCCGTAGCAGCCCCTGCCGTTGCGTCACCACCGGGAACAGCTTCGCCTTCAACTCTTCTCGGAGAAGTTTCATCGAGAACGGTACCGCCTGTGGCCCTTTCCAGGGAAGTCCTTCCCAGAGAAGTCCCTTGGCGCTCCGGAGAAGCCCTTTCCGGGGAAGTCCTTCCTGGAGAGGTCTCTTGGCGTTCTTCTTCCCGAGAGTCTTGGGCAGGATTCCCGGGGGCTTCTTCCCGAGAGGTGTTGCCAGTATTCATGTTCTCGAGGGCGACAGTACCCCCTGAGCTCTCGCCGGCGCCAAGGTCAAGATTGCTCTCTGGAGCCATTCGAGCTCTCTTCCTGTGGCATAGCTGAGCTGCTTCCCTGTGTATGAAACAAGCAAGGAATTAGTTCATCGTCAAAAAGGCGTTGTTGATCAAGCGCGAGAAAAGAGTCGAGGTAGGGTTGAGTTCTTACTCCTCTTTCTCCTCCTCACTGTTGTCCACGTTGAAGTTGAAGTTCCACATATTGCTCTTCCCGGTGGCGGATGTGCTTTCGTTCGCTGGCGTGGATGTTGTCGGAGCCCTCGGCCTCTTCTGGCGTGTTTCTTCTCGTCCTGCGACAGTTTCAACTTGGGTCGAGGTGATTCTTGGGGATCGGCGCCAAGAGTCAGGTGCTATGTCCTCTTCCTCCAGAACATCATCCAAGCCCTGTTCGGGAGGATTGGCGGTGGAGGTTGAAGTAGAACCTTGCTTCTTCGCTAGTCTCTTCCGCCACTTAGGCGCAGTTGGCTTCTTTGGAGCGAGAAGCAGCTCATCCTCCTCGGCATTTTGAGAAGACTCAGCTGCAGCCAGTCTTCTCTTCATCTGCTCTACTGGTCTTGGCAGGCGAACCATGGGTGCCTCTGTTTCCGGGGCAACTCGTTCAGCTCACCCAGCCAAACTGCCACCGTTCCTAGAGCTGGAAGCTGCCATTCCGCCTGGATTCCATTGGCATTGCACTGGGGCATCATCGCCAAGATGGAGTCGCGGGCGGTGTTATTATTCAAGGGAATTATCCTTGCCGGGAGCTGAGTAACAGGGTTGGCGCTGAACAGTTGCCGGATGATCTCGTGATGCTGAAAAGCTGTCAGATTTTAGTCCAGCCCTGGCCAAAGACGCATCTTGTCGGCATGGCCGTTGTACTCCCAGGCAGAACGCGTTCTCCATTGCAGGGGAGCAATGCGACGCCATAGGAAATCTGCGCCAACCATCTCCACCTTCAAGCATGCTTGCCGGAGTGACTTGATGCGTTGATATACCAAGTCAAAGTCTTCGTCCCGGGGACCCTTGTCCTTCCACTCGGCCTTATGCGTTGCCGGTCCCTGGGGCACCTCGCAGCAAGCGGGAGTGTCTTCTAGTTTGACCCAGCACCAATCAGATCTCCACTCCAGCCATCGCGACATGAAGTTGCCTCCAATGTATTCCCCTGCCATGGAGTTCCTGAACCGCCAAGTCACACTTCCAGACCGGCTTTTGTTGTTTATCTTGGGCACGTAAAAATGCCGGAGCAGGGGAACGGAGGGGTGAACGCCAACGAAGTTCTCGCATAAGTGCGCGAATACGGCCATGACAGAAATAGCACTGGGATGCAATTGCAGCACGAGAAGGCCATATTCCTCCATAATTCACAGGAAGAAATCTGAGAAGGGTGGAACCAGACCAGACATGAAGAAACCAGAGAAGAATCTCACTCGACCTTCTGCATATGGAGCCATCGCCGGCAGAAGTTCCGTGGCGCCGTTCTCGTTGCTAGAGCCCACCACGAGGTAGTCGAGATGGTCGGTCAGCTCCGGTGTCAGCAGAGCTGTGTTTTGATTTTCGGCCGAATTTCGGTCATCTCGGCCTGGGGCGGAAAGTACCCTTGGCCGAAATTGGTCAAATTTTGCAAATTTTGGTCAAATTTAAGTCAAATTTTGGTCAAATTTCATCCGAAATTCGGTCATCTCGGCCTTGGACGAAAAAAATCTGAAACCGAAAGTCAAAACACAGCAGCAGAGTCGAGGCAAAGCAAGCCTGCTCCAACCACACCTTGGCCAGCTCTTCTTCCCGCCTCCGCTCTTCTTCTGATTTCTCCAATTTCCCGCGCTTTGCCTTTGAAGCCATGGGGAATTTGGGAAATGATGAAGAAATTGGAGATGGGATATGCGACGGGGGTGTGTTGCAGATCTGGAGGAGAGCGATGGCAAGATGAAGAAGGAAGGGGATTCACCAAGGGTCGCGGTGAATGGGGAATGCGTGAATTAAGCCGCGCCCCCTCCCGCATTTATGGAATGGGCTTGCGGGCTGAGCTCTTCACCACGCCCTAGCTAGGGGCTGCGCCTTTTTAGGCGTCATTAATCCCACGTTCACCATGACTGTTCCCATTACTCCCACTACTAAGGCGGGGATTTGACGCCCTGGGCGGTAAATTAAAAGGATCAATCATCAGTTAACTTAGCAAGGAGTTTTTCCGCCACGTGTTAGTCCGCGCGCTGAATGGGCCTACTGTGACTAGCGGGTACCCACGAACCCGTCTACGCGCGGACCACAGTAACCCTCTTGCCGGGAAGGAACCAGGCTTACGCCCCGGCAAGCCCAACCATTTCTTTCCATCAAAATGTGGTAGCATCAAGATGAAGAGGACCTCCTGGCAGGTCACTAATAAAGCTAAGTTCACATATTCTGGGCTTCCACACCAACAAGAAGACAGATGCCGGAGAGGAGGTTCTTCACCTTCTCAAAGGCATTTCAAGAGAAGAACCTCCATCGTTCCGTGAACGCACAGCAACCCGGTCCACATCGGCAAGCCAAGGCAGTTCTCCACCGCACAATCTCTGCCACCCCACTAACTGAGATACGTGGACTGGCGGAGTCACATCCAGCAGGCCTTTATTGACAAGTGGCCTGCATACGAGCAATTTGGTAGTGTAGTGGGTGTGCAGGCTGTGACTCACCCCGTTATTACCACGAGCTCGAACACCTGTACGTCCTGGTGCGTCGCACAGTAATAACAGGTAGTTACGCCGAAAGAGGATAAAGCGACTGGGGCCTGTTCCCGGGATCAAGAGGAGAATGACACCTAACGCTCTTGTCCTACTCCATCAGAGTTAGGTAGAGCGCACTATAGCCACTGTGGTAACCCCTTAAGTTATAAAAGTTGGGCCTGGCTGCTGTGATTAGGGTCCGCACTTTGGGGAAGAAAGAACCGGGAAGGGTTGCATATTGTAACTTGCAGCTCTTCTTCCACCTCCAGATAAAGCAAATAGCAGGAGTAGGGCCCCAAGCTGGGTAATTCCTTGTGTGCATTTGGATCCATTTGGTGTTGTTCCATGTTCGCCGCGCCTCCCCATGAATCGGCAAAGGGGCCTTCCCGGCCCTTGGTGTCTCGTGTCTTGCAGCACCAAAACTCAGTTCACCTCAAGCATCTGTAGAAATGGATTGTTTCACGAAGTTGTCTCAGTTAGTAGACTATATTTGTTAAGGTATAGTTTTTATTGTGAGAAGTAAACATATAGTTTTTTTTACGGCAGTATACTGATATAATATTCTTATTGTTGAAATACTAAAAACATTTTGGTTAGTTATTACTTACTGTGACACTTCAGTCAAGTCTTTTGAGTTGGCAAAATCTGTCAATTTATATTGCCATAATAGGTGATGTCTCATTCATGGCATCGAATACAGCTTATTAGATTGGTACACATGTAATGTTTGGTTTGCTTATATCATGTATGCTTTCCCTTTGCTGTAAACTAATGGTTAGGCTGTAGTGTTCTCCTTTGCTCTTGGTAGTCATACCACAAGCACATACGCAGCTATTGGCCTTGAACAGTTCACCTTCCAGGCAACTCGGATGCTCACTACCACTCAGAATCAGTGACAGTGACTTGCCTTCTTACTATGTTTTTTTTTTTTTTAAACCTTCTTGCTATGGTTCAGAAGATGAATACATGGCGAAGTTGCCCTTGATAATGCGTCTTTCTATGACACATACGACTGTTTCTCCAGCACTGATTTCTAAGCAACAAAAGTTGCGTCAATGTATGATATTTATATATTTCTAGCCTACTCGGATGTTAATGTTGCTGTTTATACAACTTAATTAACATGGATCATCGTCATGTGTAAATCATCTGCTTTGAATTCTCATTTTGATTTTCAACAAACTATTGCTTTCCATTAAATTTATATTTCTTATTGTATTTAGTTCGTGTCTATTTGGGTAATCATGCATCATATAATTCATATTTTAATTGCAGTCACTCTCCTCATGGACGCTCGCGAAACAATGGCCTCTTCTTCCAGTGCCCGAAGCAGCGGCATAGCCATATGCCTCGTGCTGATTCTCCTGGTCGTCAGCCTGCTGCGAGAAGCCTCCGCCGTCACGCCGGCCGGCCAGCAATGTAAAGGACCAGACGATCGTCGATAAGTAAGCGCTGCTTCTGCTCAGAACTATTGATTTATTGCATTACGATGTTACCTCTTCAGTACATCTGTGTTAGCTCTTTCTGTTACTATCCATTATGTATGCTCTATATGTATTTGTTTTTTGGAAATTCAGTTTGCCTTCTTTGACGCAGGATTTAGTGGGAGTTAAATCAGCAACAGTTAGTTCTGGTGAAATTACAAAGGATTATGTGGCTTCAAAAGATCCTGACGCGGAAGGGTTGTTAGTTACCCGTAACATGCAATAGTAATTTCAGTTCAGTCTACCTGGCCGCTTTTGGGTTCATGTTGTCAAGTTGATTGCTCCTGATCAACCTCTGAAGGCTATTTGTCATCCTTAGGTGAAAACGGTAAAGCTGATGCTGATCTAGAAAGTTTTTCTGATATTGATGATGTGGAGGTACCTTTATTCAACCATCTTTGAACATGTTTGAGCCTGAAATACGACCAGATAGGTTATTTGTTATCTCTAATTCTCCATTAATTTTGTCGGTTCACGGGTATCTTCACAATGAGGAAAAGACACAGTAAAAAAAGAATATTTGGGAGGAAATGAACAAAGAATACCTAGAGATAGGTATTTTAACTCTAGCAAGATGAGACGGTTCTTATTCTAAAGAGGGTGTAAATGTTACTGTCTGCTGCTTTGTCTGACAGTGTTAGAGATACATTTGGGTTGCATGTATTTGGTAGTCTAGAATTTGTAATCCGTCTCCTACCTTATCTTCCGGAGAGGCTTCTTGCCCTCCAAGTCTTGTACTCAATATATACTCGCCCTCAAGGCTCAATAATACATCCATCATATTCCGTCAATCTCTCTCTCCCTTCTAACATGGTATCAGCCTAACCGATCCAAACCCTAGCCGCCGCCCGTCGCTTCCGCCCCGCGCGCCGCCCCTGGGGCGGTCGGCCGCCATGACCGCCGCCGGGGGCCGCGCCGCCCGTACCTAGGGTTCGTCCAGCCGGTCATGTTGACCCGCTGCCCTAGAGAGTCTTTTTCCCGGTCTCTTGAACCGGCTTTTTCTCCCTCCTGCCGGTCACCTTGATCGGCGTTTCCTTTTTGGTTTTCCGATCTAATCTTGATTGGTTTGCGTCGCCCACCGCCGACGTCGACCCCCGTGCGCCTCTACTCCAACACTGGCGCGACCGGCCGGCATCACGTGATGCGGCGGCCCTTCATCCGCCGTTCGCGCGCCGGCTCGCCCGTCGATAACGCCGGCTGTCATTGCCCTACTTTGACCGGGCCTCCTGCATCGCCCCCACCCGGCGGGCTCGCGCCATGCAGCGGCCCATCATAGCCGCCGTTCGCACGCTGGCCCGCCCTTCGATCTACGCCGCGCATGTACGGCCGCCCTGCCGACCGTCGTCGCCGGCTTCATCTCGGACTCCGCCGCCACCCCGCCTCCACCGAGCAGCGTCCCCGACCTCGCGCGCGATCGGCTTGATCACTCGCTCGCCGACGCGATCCACACCATCTACACCGCGCGCCCGACCTGGCCCGTCGGTTGCGCGCGCCTCCGCAGGTCTCGTGAAGATTGTCCCCGGGTTCAGCGCGCCCCTCCACCGATCGAGCAACGGGCTGCCACTGCGTCGCCCCGTCGGGCCGCAGCGCTGCCGCCCCGTGGTTCTTCTCGCGGCTGCATCGACTCGCGCGTCGCCGCTGCGTCGCCCCTTCGGGCCGTAGTGACGCGATACGTGGTCCCCGCCGCCGCCCCGAGGCCGTCCCCGCGGTTGCACCAACTTGCGCTCCGCCGCCGCGCCACCCCTTCGGGTTGTAGCGCCGCGGCCCGCGGTCCCCGCTGCTGCCCCGAGGTCTTCCCGCCGTCGCCCCGACCCGCCTGCTACGCCGCGTCGCCCCTTCGGGCTGTGGCGCTGCTGCCCGCGGTCCACCGCCGTCCCCGCGCGTTGACTTCCCATGGTATGCGCCGCGCCGCCTCCCTTGGCACGGGAACACCACCGTCCGCGCAGGTCTTCGTCACGCTGTTGGGTTACTCGCCTACTTCGAGCATCGCCGCGGTGCTCCTAACCAAGCCGCTGCCGCCGCCGTCAGGCCGCCGCCACAGCTACCCCTGTAGCCGCCGCCGCTGCCCGTCCACCCTCCTTCATCTTCGTCCAGTACCAGCCCGTTGCCAGCGTCGCCGTCATCTACCGCGACCACTTCGTCTACTCCGACCACCGTTGGTGACATCAGCACCGCGCCGATGGACGCTGCAATCATCGTCGAGTTCTTCTCTGCTGGCCCCTTCGACTTCTCCGACATGGCGTACAGCTCGTGCAGGTCCCTCGTCTACGCATGCTCGGTGCTGGCAACACTGATGCGTGCCTTCGTCAACGACGTGTCCCCGGGCCTGGCAAGCCTGGTGCGGCGCTACGTCAACTTCGTCTTCGTCCATCTATGCATGCCCGGTGCTGTCAACACCGATGTGTGCCTTCGTCCACGATGTGTCCCCGGGCTTGGCAAACCCGGCGCGATGCGTCGCCAACAACGTCTTCTTCTTGGTGCATCCCTACTTCGACACAACTGCGCCTATGACTAACTCGACGCCTCCTTGCGCCCGCGGCTCCTCAGCGACTTCCTCGACACCGGCTACCCCGACGCGACATCGACCACGGCATTCTTCGCATGGCTACCTCATCACGGTTACACCACCCCCGCTCTCGGCTACCTCGACAACGGCATAAAGGGCTACCACCTCGCTTGAGCAACTCGACGACTTCCTCTACAGTCCACGCGTCCGCTACGCGACACCGTCCACGACGCTCCCTTTATGCCGTTGTCAGCATAAAGGGCTGCGGGGGGACGTCAGCCCGTCTGCTATTCTCTCCAGTCTGACCGTCCGTGATGCTCATGTTGTTCGCAACGCTACCGCTACGACTGCGGGGGGATGTTAGAGATATATTTGGGTTGCATGTATTTGGTAGTCTAGGATTTGTAATCCGTCTCCTACCTTATCTCTCGGAGAGGCTTCGTGCCCTCCAAGTCTTGTACTCAATATATACTCGCCCTCGAGGCTCAATAATACATCCATCATATTCCGCCAATCTCTCTCTCCCTTCTAACAGGCAGGAAAAAGCCATTGAAGTCAGCGTCACATGCCTGAAAGTCTACAAGTAGTCAAGTACTCTGACTGAAAGTCTATAGGTAGTCAAGTAGTTGTAGGGGAGCGCGACAGAAAACGAAAATTTTCGGTATAGCGAGCACGCCCAGAACCACTATGGAGACTGCATACAAGGTTTGATCTGATCCGTACCGACTCGAAGCGCAGCGGAAGAAGAGTCGGTGGTGATCGTTGGTGCAGATCCCCGCAGCTAGGATTTACAACCTCCCAACCGCGAGGATGTACTCCCTCGTCGGACAGCCCTTCGGGAGGCGGTCGGACAGTCCCCCGGATGATGTCGCGGACAGCCCTTCGGGAGGACCCTCGAAACTCGAACGGAGACTCGGACAGCCCTTCGGGAGGACACTCGAACAGCCCCTCGGGCAAAAGACCGAAACTACGACCTCTCTACAGGGTTGCACACATACGGTGTCAGCTATCCGGCAGGGCTTCGCCGTCCAGAACTAGTTCCTGCCGAAACCCAGACAGCCTTTCGGCTCTACGAAACTCTTTTCGTGGGAGGGAGAGAAGAAGCCAGATAATGCATGGCATGTGTATGAGAGCAAGGATGAGTGTGGAGGGCTGCCCCTCCACCTCTATTTATAGAAAATCCCAAGGGGTAGGGTAGTTTAACACAAAAACCCAAAATGCACATGAATGAAGTCCTTCCTCAAGGGCACAAGTGTGAAACCAAGGGACAAGTGGGGGCTCCATGGAGGAGCCCCCATGTGGCCGGCCACACCTTGTAGGGCCCCTTCAAAAGGGGCCTTATCCTTCCATGTCATCCCCCAAAAATATCTTGGGACAAAACCCAAAAATAATGGCTTTCCAAAAAGTAACCATAAAGCTGATTTTCACTATTCATGACGACATTTTTCAGCGTCCGTTCGAACTGAAAATATTTATGTGGGCTTAGAACATTTCCAGTACCCACTAAAATAAATTTCAATGTGTTCTGAAACAATTCCAGATTAGTGATTTTCATCTGCGAAAAGCATCTGAAGTGGTTCCGGCAGCTCCGGAACATTTCCGGTTTTTCTTCCAGAAAATTCCCAGAAGTTTCCAGAATGATTCTGGCACCCTCCAAGAATTATCGGGCATGTGCCGAAACCAATTTGACTTTATGGTATCCTCTGAAACAACTTTTCAGTTTCACCGAAACTCATCCGGTGACCTCTCTCGTCGGAACTTTTCCGCTGTCTCTGAAAAAATCTTTTTCCAGAAACTTTCTCTCAGACTCCCTGTCTAGTATTCAGCAGATAGATGACCCTTAAGCGTGTGACCCTATAGGTTCGGTGAAGTATAGACATGACCTGGAACCCCTTCCGATCAATGATCAACATCGGAGCCGTGGACACCCATATTGACCCCTATACCCACACGAATGAATATTCGAGTGAACCTCCAGTTGCCGTGTGCTATTCCTGTTGCTTTGCGATATGTCACAAACACCCGAGGTGAGATTTATTGCATTCCTGTGGATCAACAATTTGTCCATCATGCAACTTACCTCGTTACCGGTTTTGTTCTCTTTTCTCGTTTCCGTTTTCCGGCATCCCAGTGATCAAATCACAAGGTGTCTGGCCAGACGATGATGGATACCGTAACACCGAGAGGGCCCGAGTATATCTCTCCATCGTCGGAGGAGCAAATCCCAATCTTGAGCTATCTCGTTACTTGCCATACTTTTCCGTGAACCCGTAAGCCGCCGTAATAGCCACCCAGTTACGGATGACGTTTAACAAACCCCAAAGTTCACGAAGCAAGTATGAAGGAACTCGATACTCTCATGGTCTAAGGAATTATGCAAACATTAACTTCTCTGTGTTATAAACCATTAACTTGTGACGAATGCATCTCATAGCATAACATCAATTTGGGTCGATTCAACACAAGTGTTCTACCAACAATTTGTGCCCTCAAAATTGCCGGCATAGACATGCCCATGATCAGGAAAACAGGATCATCATGCAATACTCGAGCCAGTCATAGAGGCTTGACCAGGAATACATTTTTCCGTTTATTATCCCACACGTGCACATGAGTTTCCCTCCAAGCCTCGTTTTATTGTAGACTCGAGAATCATTGCAGTTATAGCATGGAACATAAACTTTCATTACAAACCAGGAGATACAAAATAACCGATATTACTGCCTCTAGGGCATATCTCCTACAGACTCCCACTTGCACTAGAGTCATAATCCAGTTACATGGCTTCCCTAACACCAATGGCTATCCGGTGTTGCTCATGCTTTGCTCGTGGTAGAGGCTTTGTCATCGGGTCTGACACATTCAGATCCGTGTGAACTTTGCGTACTTTCACTAAACCTTCTTCGACATGATGTTGAATGAGTTTATATTTGCGTTGAATATGTCTTGTCTTATGGTGCGAACTTGGCTCCCTTGCCTGAGCCACGGCGCAACTATTATCACAATAGATCTCCACTGGGTCCTGAGCACTTGGAACCACACCAAGGTCTTCAAGAAATTGCTTGATCCATACCGCCTCCTTGGAGGCTTCTGAAGCGGCAACATACTCCGCCTCCGTCGTAGAATCCGCCACAGTCTTTTGTTTGGAACTTTTCCAATCAACTGCGCCACCGTTCAACATGAAAACATAGCCTGATTGAGATTTGAAGTCATCTGGGTCAGTCATGAAGCATGCATCAGTGTAACCACTTACAATGAGCTCTTCATCACCTCCGTACACAAGGAGTAAATCCTTGGTCCGTCTGAGGTACTTAAGAATACCCTTGACTGCGGCCCAGTGTTCCAATCCTGGATCACTTTGGTACCGGCTGCTAACACTTAGCGCATAGGAAACATCCGGTCTTGTACATAGCATGGCATACATAATAGGACCAACTGCCGAGGCATATGGAACATCATTCATTTGTACTCGCTCACCGAGAGTTCGAGGACTCTGATTCTTGCAAAGCACTGTGCCAGGTGACATGGGGAGTAGGCCTTTCTTGGAGTTCTCCATGTTGAACCTTTTCAACACCTTGTCTATGTACGTGCTTTGGCTAAGCGCTATCAGGCGTTTTGATCTATCTCTATAGATCCTGATGCCCAATACATATGCCGCTTCGCCTAAGTCTTTCATTGAAAACCTTTTCTTCAATGAGTCTTTTATTTCGCTAAGAAAATTCATGTCATTTCCAATCAACAATATGTCATCCACATACAAGATTAGAAATGCTTTTGCGCTCCCACTAAACTTCTTGTAAACACAAGATTCTTCGTCATTCCTGATGAAGCCAAACTCTTTGACCACTTCATCAAAACGAATGTTCCAGCTCCTTGACGCTTGCTTCAAACCATAAATGGCTTTCTGAAGTTTGCATACCTTTCCAGCATCCTCATGAATGCCAAAACCTTCTGGCTGTATCATGTATACATCCTCTTTGAGGTTTCCATTTAGGAAAGCCGTTTTGACATCCATCTGCCATATTTCATAATCGAAATAAGCAGCAATTGCTAGTAATATCCGAACAGACCAAAGCATAGCTACGGGCGAGAAAGTCTCTTCGTAGTCCACTCCTGGAACTTGCGTGAACCCTTTCGCGACAAGTCTAGCTTTGTGGATAGTAATGTTACCATCCGCGTCCGTCTTCCTTTTGAAAATCCATTTACAACCAATCGGCTTTACGCCTTCTGGAAGTTCTTCCAAGTTCCAAACTTGGTTTTCGTACATGGATTCCATTTCGGATCTCATGGCCTTGTGCCATTCTTTTGAGCTAGGCCCCGCCATCTCTTCCTTGTAGTGCGCAGGTTCATCGTCTTCAAGAATGAAGATTTCGTTATGAAACCACTCAGGTGGCTGGATAGCCCTGCCTGATCTGCGCGGTTCAGTTACAACATTGTCTGAAGTTTCCGCATCATATGCGACAACTTCCGGTTCAGTTGTAGGGATAATTAGCGGAATTTCTTCCGGTTCCTCAGCCATATCAACGGTTGCTGAAGATTCACTAATCTCATTAAGTTGTACTGTCCTCCCACTCACTTCTTTAGCGAGAAACTCTTTCTCGAGAAAGATTCCGGTTTTTGCGACAAACACTTTGCCCTCGGATGGGTGGTAGAAGGAATACCCAAAGGTTTCCTTGGGATAACCTACAAAGTTACATTTGTCTGATCTGGGATCGAGTTTGCTTGGTTGTAAACGTTTTACGTAAGCTTCACAACCCCACACTTTGAGATGCGACAAATTGGGTTTCTTCCCATGCCATAACTCGTATGGTGTCGTCTCAATAGACTTAGACGGTGCTCTGTTAAGTGTGTGAGTGGCAGTAAGTAGTGCGTGACCCCAAAAAGATATCGGTAGATCTGTAAGAGACATCATCGACCTTACCATGTCCAACAAGGTTCGGTTACGTCGTTCCGATACTCCGTTTCTCTGTGGAGTTCCGGGAGGCGTAAGCTGTGAAACGATTCCACGGTCACTCAGATGTTGGCCAAACTCATGACTAAGATACTCGCCTCCGCGATCAGACCGCAGAAACTTAATCTTTTTGTCACGATGATTTTCTACCTCATTCTGAAATTCTTTGAACTTTTCAAAGGTTTCCGACTTATGCTTCATCGAGTAGATATAGCCATACCGACTTAAATCATCAGTAAAAGTCACGAAGTAAAAATACCCACCCCGTGCGGCCGTGTTCATTGGACCACATACATCACTATGTATTATTTCCAACAATTCACCCGCCCGTTCAGGATGACCCGTGAACGGCGTCTTGGTCATTTTCCCCATCAAGCAAGCTTCACATGTGTCAAATGATTCAAAATCAAGGGACGGTAAAACTCCATCTTTATGGAGTCTTTGCATGCGTTTCTTTCCGATGTGGCCAAGCCGACAGTGCCACAAGAAAGTGGTGGTGGTATCAGCCTTCTTAAGGTGTTTAGCATTCACGTTAAAGACATCATTTCCACATTCAAGATTTAGTATGAAAAGGCCCCCAACAATGGGTGCAAATCCATAAAACATATCCTTACAATAAAGTGAACAACCATTGTTCTCAGACTTGTACGAATACCCATCGTGTACTAAGCATGATCCGGAGATAATGTTTCTACACAACAGTGGAACAAAATAACAGTTACTTAGTTCTAAGATAAATCCTGAAGGGAGACGTAGAGGCATAATGCCGACGGCTTGAGCGGTGATCCCAGCGCCGTTCCCGACGCGCATCACGATTTCATTCTTTGCCAGCTTGCGCACCTTCTGAAGCCCCTGTATCGAGTTGCAAATGTGAGCAACCGATCCGGTATCAAATACCCAAGACTTAGAATTTTCGCTAGCAAGCAAAACGTCAATGACATTAACTTGTATAACAATTATACCTTTTCCGGTTTTCCCAGACTTCTTATCTTCCAGATACTTCTTGCAGTTTCTCTTCCAGTGTCCTGTGCCTTTGCAGTAGAAGCACTCAGTTTCATTCTTGGCTCCACCCTTAGAGTTGCTTTGGGAGCCGGTCTTACCGGCGCCCTTGCCCTTCTTTGGCTTGCCTTTCTTTGGCTTGCCTTTCTTTTTTTTGAAACTGGCGGTTTTATTCACAAGCAACACTTGCTTGCGATTTTTCCGCAGTCCTCCTTCTACAGTTTTCAGCATGGCGAGCACCTCTTCCGGTTCCTTCTCCATCCCACTCATGTTGTAGTTTAATACAAAACCGTCGTAAGACGGGGGGAGTGAAGAAAGCAACATGTCCATCGTATGGCCAGGTGGAAGTGGAAATTCCAGGGTTTTAAGCCTTTCAGCATAGCCAATCATTTTGACCACGAGTTCGCCAACTGAACTACCCTCAGCCATCTTGCAATCCATCAAAGCCTTCATGATATCAAATCGTTCAGACTTTGCGGTTTCCTTGTACAGAGCATCCAATTCCCGGATCATATCACGGGGTTTATGGAATTCAAAACGTTTTTGAAGGTCTGTACTCATGCAAGCTAGCATGAGGCACTGCACTAAGTTGTGATCATCATCCTTAGTGGCCCAGACATTTTGTTCATCTTCCGGGGCCTCTGCCGCCGGTTTAGCAGGAAGAGCATTTTCAAGCACATACAGTTTCTTAGCGCTCCTGAGGACAATCCTCAGGTTGTGGACCGAGTCCGCATAGTTGTTTCCAGTCGCAGTTAACTTCTCTTTCTCTAACATCAGGCCTAAGTTGAACGCGGTGTTGCGAGCCATTTGATCTACAACGGAAAACACAAGTTTTCACTTTAGACTTTTGTTCATAATGATATTGCACTAGTGAATAAACAAATTTATTCTAAAGTGCTCCCACTCAAATCAATATCTCTCATAATTGATTATGAGTGATTCAAGACACAAATTTCAATTCAACGCCATTGATGGTGAGCATCACTGATGACGAGAACTTCAATCGTTAGGCAAACTTGCCGATCACATCTCCATGTGACTCTTGTTCATCTTTCGATGCGTGTGTTCCGAGCTCATGACTTTCATGCCTGAACGTCAAGACAACCAAGTGATCTCGCTGCGAGGTCTTAACTCACCCGCCTCACACATCCCTAATCGTTCGTACCCATGTTAGCATGGCGCACCCCGAAAAGTTAGGTGCCGTGACGGTGCTACACTTGGGAGAACACTAACTACTTGATATTTTTAGTGAGAGATCACCCTAATAAAAACGACTACCGCGCAATCAAGAAGGGTGCATCAAGAGGGATAAAACATCTCAGGCAATTCATAATAGCATGATATGGTATAGCCCCTTCTGACGGAGAAGTCTTTCATTTCATCGTCTTCGGCATTCGCGTCGGTGTTCACCTTCGCGAAGATTGCCACCACCTTGTCGATGCACCAGATAATATTGCTATCTCCATAGCAGGATAAAATAAATGCATTACTTAAGGTTGACACGCAGGTCATTTAAAGTGCAATCATATGGCTCCAGCCATCATGCCAAATCATGACACGCAGGTCATGTTAATTACATCATATAGTCATCTCATACATAATCAAATTGAATATGAGCATTGCTATACCACATCACATGCAAACCATCCTGCAAAACCAAGTTAGACGCCTCTAATCGGTTTATGCAAAATTTTATTTTACGTGGCTTCTAAGGTTTTTACTCAAACCGCAGCTACCAACGTTTTATCATCAAGTATGATTATTCAATTTGCTAGATTAACATCTCGGGGTGTATGAAACACGAGATAATTAAATCTCGAGCCCCATACTAAACTTCGTCATACGCATGACCCCCGTGCAGATCATATCTGCAATGCCCTTTCATCTGCGAATTTTATCGTTCTTTTGACTATGGCAGAACCCAAAGAACTGATAGCACTTCCATGATCAATCAGGATCACGGATTGCCAGAACTTTGTCATATTCCACCATGCTGTCTTGAGATTGAGCAAACGCAAATTCTAGGGAAGCAACAAGAACGTCGAGTAACAGATTTCATCTGTCACCCGCATAAATAATTTTCAGCAATAGATCTCATCTACTCCAAAATTATATTATGCAATACCCATACATCTCCATGTATTCTAGATCGCAACCTGCATCTACGCATAGCACGGCTCTTGATGCCACTGTAGGGGAACGCGACAGAAAACGAAAATTTTCGGTATAGCGAGCACGCCCAGAACCACTATGGAGACTGCATACAAGGTTTGATCTGATCCGTACCGACTCGAAGCGCAGCGGAAGAAGAGTCGGTGGTGATCGTTGGTGCAGATCCCCGCAGCTAGGATTTACAACCTCCCAACCGCGAGGATGTACTCCCTCGTCGGACAGCCCTTCGGGAGGCGGTCGGACAGTCCCCCGGACGATGTCGCGGACAGCCCTTCGGGAGGACCCTCGAAACTCGAACGGAGACTCGGACAGCCCTTCGGGAGGACACTCGAACAGCCCCTCGGGCAAAAGACCGAAACTACGACCTCTCTACAGGGTTGCACACATACGGTGTCAGCTATCCGGCAGGGCTTCGCCGTCCAGAACTAGTTCCTGCCGGAACCCAGACAGCCTTTCGGCTCTACGAAACTCTTTTCGTGGGAGGGAGAGAAGAAGCCAGATAATGCATGGCATGTGTATGAGAGCAAGGATGAGTGTGGAGGGCTGCCCCTCCACCTCTATTTATAGGAAATCCCAAGGGGTAGGGTAGTTTAACACAAAAACCCAAAATGCACATGAATGAAGTCCTTCCTCAAGGGCACAAGTGTGAAACCAAGGGACAAGTGGGGGCTCCATGGAGGAGCCCCCATGTGGCCGGCCACACCTTGTAGGGCCCCTTCAAAAAGGGTCTTATCCTTCCATGTCATCCCCCAAAAATATCTTGGGACAAAACCCAAAAATAATGGCTTCCCAAAAAGTAACCATAAAGCTGATTTTCACTATTCATGACGACATTTTTCAGCGTCCGTTCGAACTGAAAATATTTATGTGGGCTTAGAACATTTCCAGTACCCACTAAAATAAATTTCAATGTGTTCTGAAACAATTCCAGATTAGTGATTTTCATCTGCGAAAAGCATCTGAAGTGGTTCCGGCAGGTCCGGAACATTTCCGGTTTTTCTTCCAGAAAATTCCCAGAAGTTTCCAGAATGATTTTGGCACCCTCCAAGAATTATCGGGCATGTGCCGAAACCAATTTGACTTTATGGTATCCTCTGAAACAACTTTTCAGTTTCACCGAAACTCATCCGGTGACCTCTCTCGTCGGAACTTTTCCGCTGTCTCTGAAAAAAACTTTTTCCAGAAACTTTCTCTCAGACTCCCTGTCTAGTATTCAGCAGATAGATGACCCTTAAGCGTGTGACCCTATAGGTTCGGTGAAGTATAGACATGACCTGGAACCCCTTCCGATCAATGATCAACATCGAAGCCGTGGACACCCATATTGACCCCTATACCCACACGAATGAATATTCGAGTGAACCTCCAGTTGCCGTGTGCTATTCCTGTTGCTTCGCGATATGTCACAAACACCCGAGGTGAGATTTATTGCATTCCTGTGGATCAACAATTTGTCCATCATGCAAGTTACCTCGTTACCGGTTTTGTTCTCTTTTCTCGTTTCCGTGTTCCGGCATCCCAGTGATCAAATCACAAGGTGTCTGGCCAGACGATGATGGATACCGTAACACCGAGAGGGCCCGAGTATATCTCTCCATCGTCGGAGGAGCAAATCCCAATCTTGAGCTATCTCGTTACTTGCCATACTTTTCCGTGAACCCGTAAGCCGCCGTAATAGCCACCCAGTTACGGATGACGTTTAACAAACCCCAAAGTTCACGAAGCAAGTATGAAGGAACTCGATACTCTCATGGTCTAAGGAATTATGCAAACATTAACTTCTCTGTGTTATAAACCATTAACTTGTGACGAATGCATCTCATAGCATAACATCAATTTGGGTCGATTCAACACAAGTGTTCTACCAACAATTTGTGCTCTCGAAATTGCTGGCATAGACATGCCCATGATCAGAAAAACAGGATCATCATGCAATACTCGAGCCAGTCATAGAGGCTTGACCAGGAATACATTTTTCCGTTTATTATCCCACACGTGCACATGAGTTTCCCTCCAAGCCTCGTTTTATTGTAGACTCGAGAATCATTGCAGTTATAGCATGGAACATAAACTTTCATTACAAACCAGGAGATACAAAATAACCGATATTACTGCCTCTAGGGCATATCTCCTACAGTAGTACGACGAGAGGGCATTTTGAAAGATGTTTGCTTGTTGTAGCTATACCAGTTTTACCTCTGTTTTTGCCAGTAGGTAGCACTGTATTTTAATTCTCTTTGTGGCTTTGGCGAGGATTTTTAGCCCGCTCTTTTTTTGGTACCAAATTAAACTGCAACTGGCAGTGCTTTCATATTTCCCTTCTTTGGCTCTGATGTGATTAAGCTTTGTTATAATAATCGTTGAGCAGCGGTTCAAAATAATAATAATACGTTGAGCAGGCTGGCATTGCTTGCATGCAGCTGTACTATACAAATCGCAAACAACAAAGCTAAAAGGGCATTGTACCAACCTGACACCGCCCAGCCACCACTCAGGCGGCGTGCCCATGGCGCGCCCCAACTGCTAGTTCTCTTCGTTGCACGTGAGCCGTGCATACCGCTTTGCATGTACGTATAGCTAGCAGCTAGCTAATTAGTCATACTGATTTAGACCAGGTTCGTGCAGGCATCAATAATGCTCCATCGGCTGGACATGATCTTTTCCGAAGAAAATCAGCATCTTTGTCACAGCTATACAGATGCTTCTTTTTTTTCTTTTCAAAAAGGATCAGATCTATTATAAAGATTCACCGAAAGTACAAAACACCTCTAACATAATAAAAATTACATCGAGGTCCATGGATCACCAAACGACCATTGCCGCCGCCAGAACGAGCCGCCAACGCGCCGCTGTCGCCGCTCCAATACCGGAGCCGGCCTGACCTTGTAGATGACAGCCGGAAAGTCTTCGTGCACGTGCTCCTAAGGACCAGCGCCCCGGAGCCGCAGTCGTCGCTGTTGAATCCTTGAATCGATCTGAAGAAGGTAACACCAAATATCGCCGTTGCGTACGAACGACGACAAACCCTAACCTCGCCGCCCCTAGGAGCTGGCAGGAATCTACGCCGGAGCTCCATCTAATCCGTCCCAACGGACGAACTTGAGGAGAATCGGAGCCCGGAAGGCTGACTCGAAGAAGAAGCGCCGCCATCCGTCCAAACGTCGCCCTTGCGAGGACTAAAACCCTACCTATGTACTGGCCGGACCGAGGCACCAGAAATCCCCTCCCCGCCACTGGCCGCCGGAGTGGCAGGCGGAGGGGAGGCGAATCCACGGGCTCGTCGATGGAGATCGAGGGGAGGAAGGCTTTCCCTAGTCACGTGCGTCCATATATACAGATGCTTCTTGTAGGTATGTATTAATGTCATACTCCCTCTGTATCAAAATATAAGACGTTTTTGTGGGTTAGTTTAGCCTACAAAAATGTCAAGCGCTCATACATACGCGCATACACTCACCACTATGAACGCACACACGCACACCCTACCCCTACGAGCACCTCCGAGAGACTGAGCCTGCATATCATCTTGAGATTTACGAAGTCACCGTAGGCGCCTCGTCGTCGACGGGAACGTCTCATCCCACTGAAAGCGCATCGCCGGAAATCCTAAAATAAATCCAGAAATAAAGAAAGCATCAGGATTTGAATCCTGGTGGGCTGGAATACCAAGGTCCCTCTAACCATCCAACCACCGGTTGGTTCGCGTATCTTTTATGCTTGACATGTACAAAACCGTGACAAAAAACGCGTCGAATAGACTCGTGCACCGCCGCCATGAGCCTCGCCACCGCACCACCTTCTCCAGCACGTCCGTCGTCCGGCACTATGAACCCCGCCGCCCCACCACCTTCTCTAGCACGGCCGGAGCCTGCGACCAGTCTCCCTCTCTGACTTCCCTCCAGCGCCGAAGCCGCCGCCGCCATGTTCTCCTTCCCCTCCCCACCTACACCAACTCACTCTTCCCCGGCACCATCCCCAGCCTCCTTCACCTCCGCCCTCCTGCTGGCGCCTGTCTCTAGTTCCGATCGGAGTCCCTGCCGTGTTCGCCCCTTCTTCCACACGATTTTTTCAAACGTCGGCTCTTCTTCCGCACGCACAGTCAGCCATCCGATCCGATCCGGTCTCCCCATTCTACTCCACGCCCAACCAGTTGCCTCCCGATCGGATCTCCTCCTCTTTGCCCGATCCACCCCCTCCTCCTCCTCCTCTCTCTCTCTATCTCTGTGCTCGATCCCGATCCACCCCTTCTCTTGGCGTAGCGCGTATTCCTCAGCCTCCGGGGAGCCACAATTGCCGTGACGGCGGCAGCAGCCGTTGATTCCTTGCGTGGACGCGACAGCCCAGGTACCTCGCCCTCTCCCTCATCTCTTCCTCCCCTCCTTCATCCATTGCTTTTCTCTCTCCTGCTTTCAACGCTCGAGCGAAACCGCCATCAGGGAGATTGATCTGGGGTGGCGCAGGAAAAGGCTTTGAAGATCATTAGATACAATATTTTTTCGTTATCTATCGGGCATCCTTTGGCAGATGCGACGCATTAGCAGAATTATGATGTGATCAAGATCTTGTAGAAACATGGCTACAACCATAAGGTAATATACGTTGTAGGCTGCACTGCTTGATGGCAGATGTTATGTTCCAACTAGAGCTACGTAAGGACTAATTGGTGCATATTATATGGCGCACGCAGCTGCAGACCAGCTGGTGGATGGATGGTAGCATATCTCTTGACAAGCCTGAAGATTTAATGGGAAGGGCTGGAGCTGAAAGAGCAACGATCTTGAAATCGAGGAAGAGTGAGGATACCAGTCAACGGTAGAGGCAGATGTGATATTGAGCCTCGTGATTTTATATGGCTGCGAATAAGCCTAACACTAGCTACAAGCTAGACAGATTTTTTTCTAAAAAGCCTATCCGGCTTGCTAATTTTATGTTTATCTATCAACTACGTGTGGTTCTTATGGTCTGATTTTTGCAGTTCTTGCCAATTGTGCATGCATTAGGATGAAATAGCGTACTCAAAGTCGATTTCTCGGAGGTGGGTCTATTAAAGCCTTACGACTACTTAACAATCGTCTAAACTAATGGTTTATTTTAATTTTTAAATGCTTTACTTCGCAATAGCTATCTAAGTTATCATGGCATTTTGCTTCTTTTGGTTTGCAGCTAGGCATTCAATTAGTGATATGTTTGACGGTGAATTCTACAGTTCTTATTGCAGAGTTGATTGTATTTGTAATTTTTTGGAGATCTTACACAAATTGCAATATTAGGGGTGGAAAAAAAGGTATGGCATGCATCTTTTTGTTTTGCGTAAAGAATTTCTTTATATGCTTTCTTTTTTGAAATCCAGTTGTGATGAATGTTTACTCTGCTAAACGCTATATATGTCCCGTATCACACTTAAGTGTTAATGGGGATGATAGGTCACGATTATAAGTAATAAGTTAAAATTTCCGTGCTCGGTTATATTCTACAACCAAGGAAAGGAATGGAAATCCAGGAACACATCTTTTAAGTTCTTTAGTGCATTCTGATATAAGGTTTTATTATTATGTAAAACAACCAAGTTTTCTGCATTGAGGTCAGATTTTTGCAAATATCTCAGTAACACTATTACCACATGGCCCATGTGCTCAGCATCTCAGTAGCACTAATTTATATCAAATGATTCTGTCAATGTGTAGTATTTTTTGATTGATTTTTAATTTCCTTCGCACATACAGCAGATGCATGGTTCGAGGCGGCAGTTCATGATAGTGCAGTTTTTAGGGACAAACGGGTGGGTGCGGGATACTTTTTCTCCCGTTGCAACACAGGGGCATGTTTGCTAGTCTGTATTTATATATGGAAGGTGGTTATTGGTATTCCACTAGGGTATATATGAATCTGACGCTTGTTTCTGGCATGTACAAAAAGGCCAACGTTCTAGCGGATCTGCAAGCACAAGGATATGGAGGAGTTCAAGCCGGACCCCTAACTGGCCATGCTGCTCAACTGCCTCCCCATCGTCCACCCCAATAGCATTCTCATCGTTACCATCAACGGGATCGGCCTCATCATTGAGGGTGTCTACCTCGTAATCTTCTTTATCTACTCCACCATCAACAAGCGGATGGGTGCATATATATCCATAATTCCTCCGACCCTCTGATTCCCCACGGAAGATCCTTAGTTTTTCGGTGTTAGTTTCTGCCCCTAATTAACCCATCCATACCCGTGCGTGCGCGCAGTTGAAGATGCTCGGCGTGCTCGGCATCGGGGCGGCGTTCATGGTGGCCGTGGTGGTTGGCGTGCTCCTTGGCACCCACACCCACGACAAGCACTCGATGATCGTGGGCATCCTCTGCGTCATCTTCGGCTCGGTCATGTACGCCTCCCCGCTCAGCATCATGGTACGTACACCCAGCTTATGGATCCATCCATCGTACGTGCACTCTTTCTTTTCCGTTTCTTCTTCTGGAGGCGGTGTTTCTTTGTTTAGTTTTGTTTTGAACTCTGCTAGTTGCTGCACATGTCTAATTAATCTTGCCGTTGTGGAACAAAATCCACACGTTCCTATTTTAATCATCGTGTCAAACCAACGTGCTTCCTTTTTGGCCAAATTGAGCTGTCACCTCACACACCCATGTTCTTTTACGAGATGTTGCCTTATATTTTTTAGAGAAAAGGTTTAGAGCCTGAATTTATAAATAAATAAATAAATAAAGCCACATTTGGCAGAGTCAGCCAACACATCAAAGCGATATCATACATCCCAAATAGTCCAGGAACTTATTAGTTTGCAGCCCATGAACGAGTCTAAGATATGATCACTAGAGGGGAGACGCCCCTTGATGGCTTTACAAAGAAAGATTTTATTCTTAAGCGGAATGCGAGCCCGCCACACGCCCTGGAACTTATTAGTTTGCCGCCCATGAACGAGTCTAAGATAAAGGGATTTTACCGAGAACTTGCTCGAAGCGGAGTGAGGCCAGACCATGCGATCCCTTGCCGACAAGAGAGTGGGGAAAAGGGCAGAAAGAAATTGCCACTTAATCAGCTCTTCTGGGGACATCGAACGACGAAGGCCGAGGCCCCAATTATTAGCAGAGAGCTCCAAAATGGAAATTTTAGGTCTAGAACAATAGGAAAACAGATCAGGGTAGGCCAGATTGAGGGGGCCCTCCCCATGTCACCTGTCCAACCAGAACCAAATGGTGGCCCCATTGCCAACTTCAAATTTGACATGAGTTCTAAATTCATCTCTGACTTTCACAATTACTTTCCAGAATTGGGAGCCCCCCCCCCCCCCCCCCCCCCCCCCCCCCCCCATAGGATTCGCATTAAGAGGACCCCCAAGAGGGAAATACTTAGCTTTGAGCAACTCTCCCGAAAGAGAGCTAGAGTCAGAGTGGTAAATCTTCCAACATCACTTCATTATGAGGCACTTGATCATGATTGAAGTGTTTAAGATACCCAGCCCTCCAACCTATATTTCTTTTTATTATCAGCCGAGTTCCAGTAGAAAGCACTACGGAGTTTGTCAAACCCAGCATGTGTGCTTTTTGGAAGACAGTAAAAGCTCATGGTGACACGGGCAAGCTGAATAAGCAACCGTTGATCAGAATCCCCCCCCCCACCCCCCCCCCCCACGGAGTTGAACTTGCCCCAACATGGGGCCACTCTAGCATGCAGCTTCTCCTCAATGGGGACAAAGTCCACAACATTAGGCTTATGGAAAAAGACAGGGATCCTCAAGTACTTCATGGGGAACGAGCCAAGCTTACAGTTCAACAAGTTGGTGACACAGGCTTGTTCAGGAGGGGAACAACCCATAACAATGGACACACTTTTACTAAGATTAATTTTGAGGCCAGACATAGCCTCGAAACAGAGGAGTATAAATTTAAGTTTAGCGATGTCAAGGTTGTTCTTCTCGATCACGACAATCATGTCATTGGTATATTGCTGATGGGACCCCCCTCCCCCCCAAATGGATTAGGTCATTGACTACACCCTGAATGTGGCCGCACGCGTAGAGTCCAACTTGGTGGATAGGGTGTCCACCACAAAATGGAACAGAAGGAGGGAGATGAGGTCACCTTGATGTAGGCCTATACCGTTAGCGAAGGGCCCACCACCTCATTGATGCATATGGCGGTGTGACCGCTACACATGAGCTACATGATGCGGTGAATGTAACCTTGGTTGAACCCCTTGGCAGAGAGGACATCGCGCAAAAAGGACCACCGAACACAGTCATAAGCCTTCTCAAAGTCGAGCTTAACGACAATAGCTTCACTCCCCCTGGAGTGAAGATCGTGGATAATCTGACGAAGGGAAAGAATCCCATCAAGGATAAACCGGCCTCTAATGAAGGCCGATTGCAAGCGGTTGGTAACTTTATTAGCAACCGGAGCTAAGCGGATAGCGAACGCCTTGGCCGGGAACTTAAAGAGATTATTAATTAAGGCTATCTTTCCCTAATAATAAAGCACGGATTGACTCCGTCGGGTTCACCGTCGCGTCCTTTTTACACAAAGGTCCCTGTGGTTTTTAGGAATCAACCCGCACTCCAGATTTGCTTCTGCTCGTCTGTTTCTTCGTAAGCTACGTTCGATTTTTCTGTACTTCCGTCGCTCAGATGGGCCTGGCTGGGGCTGGCAGCGCGCGGACCAGAGAGAAGAAGAGAGGGGGATCAGAGAGAGAGAAGAGAAGGCACGGGAGGCGTGGGAGGCTGGGCGCGGGCGGACGAGGAGAGGAGCCAGGGAGGGAAAGGGGGTGCCTGACTACGGAGGAGATCGGCCTCCTGACGGGCGCAGATCCTCGGATTACAGGTGGAGGCGGGCGGAGTATCGGAACGGTGTGCAAGAGCTAACAGGAGGGAGTCCAGAGCAGAGGACCAGCGGAGGCGGGGGGCGTCCATGGCCGCGTGCAGTAGAGCCAGCGGCTCGGGCGAGCTGCGGGAGGGCGCTAGGAGAGGTGGGGCGGCGGCGCGAGGAACGACGCGATGGTGGCGCGGTCTGCCTCGCCGTCCAGAGCGGGGGAAGATGGCTGCGCTGGCAGGACTAGCAGCTCTCGAGGGGAACGAGGGAGAGTGGGATTGAGGAGGAGGACGAGGGGATTGGATTAGGGTTAAGGAAGGTTTAGATGGGCCGCTGGTGGGCCGATTGCAGAGCAGACCGAGCTGCTAGGCTGCGCTGCTGCTCTTCTTCTTATTTTTCTTTTACAAAAAAAAAAAGGATACGAGATAGAGAGGGTTAGGGGATGAATATGTGCAAGGGATAAATTTTCTTTCCTTGAAATATGTGTGACCCAAGAAAATTGGTTGTCGGCATGATTTGGAAATTAGATTCCGAATCATCTGAATTTAATTAAAATGGGTTTGAAATAGGTCTAGGTTTTAGAAGTGTCCAAAAATTATGGAAATTTTGGTGGAGCTTGGATAAATGCAACAAGAATCAGTGGCAATGTTTGCAGAGCAAACTTGAAGTAGAAAATGCATAGGATTTGGAGAAGGTTTGGAACGGAAAAGGAAAGCACTTAAATTAAAAAAATAGAAGGGGGGCTCAGATTAAATTCTGAAGATGTTTATAGTTTTTAAAAAGGTGTGGAATATTTAATGGCACGATGACATGATGCAATGCAAAAATAACATAGGGCAAACAATATAATAATTATATTACGCAAGAAATCTAGAGAACCAGTCTAGATTCATGAAATCACTTTTATGGGCACATGTGTAAATAGAAAAAGACACCTAAAATCTTGAACCACGTGAGATTTTTTTTTCCCGTTGCAACGCACGGGCTCTTTTGCTAGTAGGTCTAAACTGGCGAATATTGTCAGCCCCTTAACCTTAGTGATAAGAGAGAGGATTGCAAAATTGAGCCTCTTAATATCAATAGCGCCAATGCAAAAACCTTGGATAATCTTATGCACCAAAGTTTTGAGGGAACCCTAAAACTTCTTGAAAAACGCCACCGAGAAACCAGCTGGCCCCGGAGCCGAGTTGAAATTAGAGGAGTTGACCCAGTCATTCTCATCCTCGGAAAAAGGCATCATCAGGGAGGCGTTATCCTAATCTGAGATTCGCTGATCAGGCCTTATATATGTTGGTCAAAAAGCCTACAGTTTATTTTTACCTCAATAGGCTCTACGTGTCCTGTCGTAATCTTTGCTTTTTGTGATTCCTTCCCTTTTGCCAACTTTATGAGGTGGATGATGTTGAAATTAACGAAAAAGGATACTGTACCGGCCACCAAATTTGGTTCCATCCCGTGGGTCATGCGATCCAAGGTGTAGAGTTTCAATTTGTTCACTCATTATCTAGACCATATGTTTAATGACTCAGCCTTGTTAATTACCTACGTACGTGTGCTTTTACTAACTAATGAAAGTAATATTGTACTGCTTACAAGGTAAAGTTATCAGAACCAAGAGTGTGGAGTACATGCCCTTCTTTCTATCGCTGGTCAACTTCCTCAACGGCTGCTGCTGGACGGCCTATGTGCTCATCAAGTTCGACCTCTACGTGACGGTCAGTACACTCACATTTCAAAAAGCCCCAAGCCCAGCCAGACTTAACACTCTGCACCGATCTAATTGTGATGCCCTCCCGTGCAGATCCCCAATGGACTCGGTGCTTTTTTCGGCCTCAACCAGATGATCCTCTACTTTAGGGTTGAAGGACACCTCGACCTCATCCATGGTGACGTGTGTGGCCAATCACGCCCACAACCTCCGGTGGCCGTCGTTATTTCCTGTTGCTGGTTGCTGACTGCACCCACTACTTGTGGGTGGTCCTCCTAGAAGGAAAAGGCGGTGCGACTTCCTCAATTCAGCGAGTCCAAGTGGTGGCTGAAGCAGAATGTGGATGGCCACTTCGTGACATCGGTATCGAACAACGGTGGCGAATTCACCTCGCTGGAGTTTGCACGCCACTATGAGGGGCAAAGCATGCATCATTAGTTCATGACGTTCTAGCCCCCATAGCAGAATGGAGTATAACGCCAAAATAAGACAGTCATCGCCACCGCTGGTGCCCTGCTGAAACAGAGAAAACTACCAGCAGAATTTTGGGGGAGGCGGTCACAACTGCATTTTTTCTGCTGAATCGAGCCCCCACCAGAAGTCTGGCAGGCATGACGCCATTTGAGGCATGGCACGAGAGGAGGCCCACTATCTAGCGCCTGCGCTCCTTTGGGTGTGGTGTACATCAAGGATGTCCGCCCACAGCTCCACAAACTCGACGACCACAGCTCTGCGATGGTCTTCATCGGCTATGACGAGCGTGTCAAGGGCTAGCTCACATATGATCCTGTGAACAAGCGTGTCTGATGAGTGCATTTTGCATCATGATTTCATTAGTGCTTTTGCACTGTAGAGGTAGAATTTTCTGAATTTTACCACGGCCACTCGCCCACTTTTTGTTTGATTTCACCAGGACCACCGGAATCAGGAGTTTTGGAGCATTCTTTGGAAAACCCTATTTCTGATGAAGAATATGTTGATCGGACGTCACAAGAACCTTCCTTACGAAGAGAGGAACACACAGGAGAAAACCACACGTCGTTCTGAGGTTCCAGAAGAGAAGACGACCAACGCTGCGACCGCACCCTCTCGTGCCCACGGTCGTACTGTTTGCCACCGCCGCCTCTTGATCAACTAGTTTCACCCCTTGCAAACGGATCTGCGATACAACGAGCAGAGAGACTCTATACGAAACAGTTCCGGAAACTTCACCTCCGGAAGAATCCCGAGGGGGAATCAGCAGAAGGGCATCCACCATGCCAATAACTCGAGCACGGAGGCCACGACATCGAGATCCATCACCTTTATCATCATCCACGCCATCTCCATCGACTCTCTCATTCATCTCGTTGTAATCCCTGTACTCGTTGTGGATTCATACGTGGATTACTTTAATCATTCATTCGTAATTCATATGGATATCTCGTTCATGTCTTGTGCCCCTATGTCTGATTAGTTTCCCTAGTTCCCCGAGGATATGGAGGAACCCTAGTTGCTATATGATTGGTATGCAGTAATATATTCGATCTATGTGATATTGTCATGATGATGTTCTTTGCAATGTTGTGTGAACGTCGACTGCACAACATTTGCCCTAAGTGGACGTAAAGGATGTCAGTACCATTGCAAAGCGGGGTTAGAGGTACAGCGGTGACAGAAGCTACCTTTCTCCTTAGCAGACCTTTGGTAAGGGAATAACGGAGAACCATATGCTTTTTGCCACATCCACATTGAGACCCTTAATCACCATCGTACTCCGGGGGCGGCTATGGAGGGGTGATGTTGGTTGTGCATGATACGGGGATATGGGATTAGCACGTATCTTATTATTGGCTCCGCCCTCACATAAACATGTATCACAAAAATAGAATATTTACCATACATCTTCATTACGCACTAGTGGGAAATCTAAACCCTCGAAAATGCCTTTAGCCAAATTGCAGTTTCCATATTTGAATTTCGCTCTTGTTCTTTTGTTATAATTACTGCACATTCTAGTTCTTACTCACAAACACTCTTGCACTATTTCACCGTCACAACACCTTTGCTTGAAATCAGAGATAACTTGCAGGCACAGCACAACAAACCACTACAAGATGCAAACGCCCATTTTCTCAGCTCTACTCATACTTTGAAAGAAACTATAACCAACCATGTGCACTTGCAGGACATCAGTGACCACATGACCCATGATGCCATCTTCGATGAAGAGGCGAGCTGGGATTGGGAGGATGGCAATTCAGATCCGCCCTACAGTGACTTCATTGTCACAATGACTCAGCAAGTTGCTCATGCCGCACCAAGTACAGCTGCATGGGGAGCACCTTCCCCTATTCCTGCACCATCTCCTGCTCCACAACCATCTCCAGCATCATTGCCAGCGACACCAAGCCCAACTCCACAGCCGACGCAACCTGAGTTCGTGTGACCACCGCCCAACAACAACGAGCGGGTGGGCGTATCTCATGATGACACACCACTTCGCTATCGAAGGATTGACAACGTGATCGACAACACCCATGTTCGTGAATAGGTGGCATGCGAGCTCATGGGCGACACAATATCTCATGTGTGAAAGAAAGCTGAACTCCTTCGCCGACGCAGAACAGGACACAACATGGCGCGCCGCGGTGATGGAGGAGATGGAGGTCGTCGAGCAGAACGACACATGGGAGTTGGTGGACCTACCACGCAACCATTGCCGAAGTTGGGTCATTAAATTGAAGAAGAACGAGTTCGGGGCCGTCATCAAACACAAGGCACGTCTAGTTGCCAAGGGGTACGTGCAGCAGCCTGGGGTCGATTTCGATGGATTATTCGCCCCTGTTGCCCGCCTTAAGTTCGTTTGCCTTCTACTCTCATTCGATGCCCATGAGGGGTGGCACGTCCACCACATGGATGTGAAATCCACATTTCGGAATGGAGTGTGGGAGGAGGAGGTCTATGTGTAGCAACCACCTGGGATCGTCGTCACCGGAGAAGAAGGAAAGGTGATGCGGCTGATGAAGGCATTGTATGGAGTGCGCCAAGCCCCGCGTGCATTGAACGCACGCCTCGACGCCACACTAAAGAGCCTCGGCTTCGAGACGAGCGCACATGAGCATGATGTCTGCGGACGCGGCCATGGCAGGGCGTGCCTACTCATCAGCGTCTACATCAACGATCTGGTTGATCAGCGATCATAAGGGGAAGACAACTGGCACCGTCGAGCTGAAGATGAACAACATGTCTGCGCTAGCACTCAGCAAGATCCCAGTTTTTCAGGAGTGGAGCAAGCATATTGACGTCCGGTATCATCCCATCCGTGAATGCTTGGAGAATGGGAGCATCTCTGCTGATTTCGTTGGTTCCATGAACCAGCTCGCAGACATCCTAACAAAGGCATTAGGACGAGTTCATTTCCATGAGCTCAACACAAGGATTGGAATGGTATAGATCAGTGTCAAGTAGATACATAAGGATTAGAGGGAGAATGCTAATGTTATCCTTGTGTGTGTTGTATTTCCTTATCTAGGAAGTAGTAATACAACACACACGGATTACATTAACAGTTGGGACATATGTGGCTGGGAAGGCAAGTTTATTGGATAATTAGGAGGTGGATACATCTCCGGATTTTTATGAATAGGGAGCTACCGGAAGTGAACCAGTCGTCTTTGAATGGATTCATTTGAAAAGATAGTGATGCGTCCGAACACAAACTTGTAAAAGGTATGTGTAGAACTAGAAGCTATCAAAATAGGATTGTGCTGTTGCATGCATTAGTCAAAAGGTATGACTGACTTGAATGGTTGTACTAGTAAATTTGATATGTTTTCTATTTCAGTCGGCCAAGATTTCGCCGCGCAGGTTGAACGAGCTTGATCTGCACATGCATGTGGGGTTTTCCCCATTTTCTTTATTTTTTTCTAATATGATTTTTGGACATTTATATTTTTGCCTATTCATTTTTATTATAATTATTCATGTACCATGGGAATTTATATTATATTTATTTAACCGACAGATCTATTATTATTTACTTACTTTTTATTTGACGAGCGGGAAAACGTAGTAAAAAATCTGTAGTTGATGATGAGGCCCGGTACGAGATGTTCTAGGGATTTCTAATTCTAGATAGCGCCTGCCTCCAGCCAAAAAGATACCTGGGCGTGGGGCGGCTAGTTCAGACTTCAAGAGTCAAAAAGTGGATTATCTGAAAAGGGCCAGGAGTCAAAAACCATGCATATCGGATAACAACCAATCTCGGGGAAGCTATCTATATAAGCTCGGCCTCTCTCTCCCCCAAATCAGTCACAACCAATCTCCTTCCTCCTCAGCAAAATGGTCTCGGCGGACGCAGCTCGCAACGCAGTCGGCATCATCGGCAATGGCATCTCCTTTGGCCTCTTCCTCTCCCCCGCGTAAGCCCTCTTGTCTAATCCGTATTTACATGTGGAAATGGAATGCGGTTGTTGGTATGAACCTGACGTTGATCGTACGTACAGGCCGACGTTCTGGCGGATCTGCAAGCACAAGGATGTGGAGGAGTTCAAGCCTGACCCCTACCTGGCCACGCTGCTCAACTGCATGCTCTGGGTTTTCTACGGCCTGCCCATCGTCCACCCCAACAGCATCCTTGTCGCCACCATCAACGGGGTCGGCGTCCTCATCGAGGCTGTCTACCTCGTTATCTTCTTCATCTACTCCACCAACAACAAGCGGGTGGGTACATAACTACATATATGCCCTATTTCATCCCCCGGAAGAACTTTTTTCGGTGTTAGTTTATGTATAGATTACCCGTGCGTGCGTGCGTGCGTGCAGTTGAAGATGCTGGGAGTGCTTGGCATTGAGGCGGCATTCATGGTGGCTGTGGTGGTCGGCGTGCTCCTCGGCGCCCACACCCACGAGAAGCGCTCCATGATCGTAGGCATACTCTGCGTCATCTTCGGGTCGGTCATGTACGCGTCCCCGCTCACCATCATGGTACGTACACCAACCTTACGGATCCATCCATCGTGCACTCTTTGATCCACGCTTTTCCGTTCTTCTAGAGGCGCTGCTTAGCTCTGTTTTCAACTCTGTTAGTTGTTGCACGTGGCTAATTAATCTCGCCGTTGTGGAACAAAATCAATTTCCATCTAAAAGATGCACCCACACGTTCCTATTTTAAACCATCGTGTCAAACCTGTTCGTCCAAACAACTTGCCAAATTGAGCTCCTCACCTCACACACCCAACTTGTTTTACGTGTTTGGTCAAAAAGCCTACAGTTTATTTCTACGTACCTACGTACGTGTCTTCTGCTTATGGATAGGCAGTCAACCAACCAAACTTTCGGCTGCTCTCGCCAAACTCTCGTGCTAGCTGTTGAGTGACGGGAAGGATCTGAAAGAATCGTTCATGATCTAACTAGAACCTGCGATCCAGCACTTCATCACAAACGTATGTGCGGATGCCTGGATATAGTTCATCTTCCTGTTGTAATCTTTGCTTTTGCCAACTCTATGATATGAGGTCATGCGGTTCAGGTGTAGAGTTCCAATATATATAGTTGCTGTTAATTAACCAGTCAATTTGTTCACTCATTATATAGATCATAATATTTAATGACTCAGCGTTGTTAATAATTACCTACGCACGTGTGCTTTATTTTACTAAGTAATAATGAAAGTGATATTGTAATGCTTGCAGGGTAAAGTGATTAGGACCAAGAGTGTGGAGTACATGCCATTCTTTCTGTCGCTGGTCAACTTCCTCAACGGCTGCTGCTGGACGGCCTATGCGCTCATCAAGTTCGACCTCTACGTCACGGTCAGTACACCCACATCTCAAAAAGTCCCAAACCCAGCCAGGCTTACCCTCTACATCGATCTAACTGTGATGCCCTCTTAATTCTATGCAGATTCCCAATGGCCTCGGTGCGTTTTTCGGCCTCATCCAGCTGATCCTCTACTTCTGCTACTACAAGTCGACCCCCAAGAAAGAGAAGAATGTCGAGCTGCCCACCGTCGTCACCAACAACAAAGTTGGCGGCGGCGGCGGCAACGTCACCGACGAGAGATAATCTTGGCTTGCAGATGCAGCAGCAGCAAGTCCGCCGTCACCATGTGATCCAATAATCCGCCCAGCCGGCGGCCGAGATTTTAGCCCAAAAGATTTTTAGTTAATCCGGGATGATGCTTCAACAAGTACTCCCTCTGTAAACTAATATAAGATCTTTTAGATCACTACTTTAGGGATCTAAAAGATCTTATATTAGTTTACAGAGGGAGTATTTGTTATAGCTAGATCAGTCTGAGTGGGCCTTTAGTTTCCTGAACCATTAGCAAATTAGAAGTATATATATGCAGCTGAGTTATCCCAGATAATGACACCACGCTTGTCACCTACCCTCTCAGTCTACTACTCGTACGAGGGATGATTTTTTAATTATCGCGTGTGATGGCTTTGTTAAACTATGAACCGCGGTCGTTTTGTTTCGGCCGAGACCTCTAGTTGGCATTTAATTTGTGTGGGCGAAAAGGAGACATCTAGTTGGCATGTAATTTGTGTGGGCGAAAGGGAGACATCTAGTTCGCATGTAATTTGTGTGGGCGAAAAGGGACTTAATTACTGGTTTGGCTTGTTGCCACGTCGAGAGGCATGTGTAGGGCAACGAGCAGCTCACCACCACTTCTGCATTAATCTTTTTCTTTTTCCGAATAGTCAACTGGGGGAGAGCATCCCTACCTGAATAGTATTCATTTTTGTCTATAAGGCTTTGCAGCCTATTAATTGCAAGATGGATTCAAGTGAATCAGAAGTACAAAGGGGTCTGGAGAAAAGAAGATGAAGGAAAAACACACCCACACAGACAAACAGAAAAGAGAGAGAAGACACTACAAGTAGACACATGACGTAACACCACCACCGCACCAGTGAAACACAACGCCTACCACCACAAGCAGTCTCTAGCAATATAAGGAGGAGTGCCTTGGGCGTTTCCGAAGGGCATCACACTACCAAGGCAACACAGATTGCAACAAACGCCACCCGCTTACCCAGAGGCAAGAGGAATGATCCAGAGCACCTGCAAATCAACGAGTGTCTTTGGCCTGTCGAAGGGCTTCACTCCACCGAGACAACGTTACGGACACCGAACCCGCCGGCTGAGGATGCCAGAACTACGAGAACGCCATCAAAGGGTATTGTTAAACCAAGACAAAACAAAGAACACGAACCTTGGTAGCAGACTCAACGCCACGCCACACCCTGGGTACGTACTTTGCAAAGTGAGTGCGCCTTCTGATCCATGGAAGGGAAACGGTCAGCTGAGTTTGCACCAAGAACACGAAGCTCGCCTGCATACTATCGAACAAAGCCAAGGGATAGACTCGAGTTTGCACAACCGCCAGGTAGATGAAGTCAGAGGCACTACACGTCCAACACGATGAGAAAATGTCAGCCTTGCTACGCCTGAGGGCGCCGCTATCGGAACTCCAAGAGGACGTGAGCCCGATGGTAGCTCCACCTCAACTGCAGCACGACGTGGCAAAGCCCCCAAACCAACCTAGCAGCGCCGACCCAAGGGAAAAAACGAAAATGCAAAACGTACGGACTCCTACAGGCTTTTACAGGCTCCTTCCTAACCAACTAAACATGCCCCCCCTGATTTTCAGGTGGGAGGGGCCCCAACCTCCCCTTAATCCAATCACAATTTGACGGCTTAAACACATCCTGTAAAAGACTGTAAATGACACGAAGTATCCTTGGCATCTCCTAACCCCCTCCCCTCCCGAGGCGCTCCCGCGGTCGCCCCCGGGAGGGAACCTTAGCGCCGCCGCCCCCGTCCCTTCGCCCCGTCCCCCACTCCCTCGACGCCGCCGGTGGCGTCGCCGGCCAAAGGCCGCGTGGCGCAGGCGGCGGCGGGGCGGCTCTCTCCCTCGCGCGGGTGGCGGTCGTCGCGGGGCGGCCTCCCCTGCTCGGTGGCGTCGGCCGCCGACCGGCCTCTGTCCCGGCTTCCCTCCTCCTCCTCGCGTCCTGGTGACCTGCCGGTGTCGCCTCCTCTCCTCCTCCCCCTCCTCCTCGGCTCGTGGGGTTCTGGAGGCCCGGGGGCGTGCTGGCGGCGGATCTGGCAACTCCTGCCCAGATCCGGCTGATGGTGGCGGTTGGCGGCTGCAGGGGTGACCGGCGGCCCCTCTAAGGTGGTGGTGCTGCAGCCGGGGTTCATCCTACTCCGGTGGGGTGGCTGGGCACCGGCTGGGCCTGGCCAGGGCGTGGAGACGTAGGGGATGTGGTGCGCGCGGCCTGTCTCTTGCTGGATCCGGCTAGATCTGGCGTTGGGGGTCGGCCGGCGGCGCGTGGTTCCGGTGGTGCGTGCCCGGCGGCTCCGGCGCTTGGAGATTGCCGAGCGACGCGGGTAGGGAAGCAGCCGGGCGTGGCCGCTGCTCTGGCCATGGGCGGCGGCGTGGGGAGGTCCGGCGGTGGTGGCCTCCCGGTGTCGTGGCGGCTTCACGGTGGCTCGACGGATCTTCCTGCGGCAGCGGCCGGCTTCTCCGGCGTCGGCTCGTCTGCGTTCGGACCGTCTCGACCTTCGCCCCATTTCCTCATCGCCCGGGCGCTACTCCCATCAAAGGGCTGGCCCTCTCCCAGCTGCGGTCCACCGCTCGTCCCGCGCCCGGGGCTGCAGGACCGAGCTCGTCTCGCGCACGGTGCAGCAGGACCGAGCTCGTCTCGCGCACGGTGCAGCAGGACTGACCTCGTCCCCCTCTCGGTGCTGCAGGACCGAGCTCGTCTCGCGCTCGGGGCAGCAGGACGGGTCGGTGGATGCCAGTTCTGGCCGGCCTATTGGGTCTAGACGCTGGGGGTCGCCCAGGGGTGCGAAAGGTGGGACCTTTCCGCTCGTCTCTTTCGTTGGGGTTGAGGCGGGTCTCGGGTGAGGTGGTGTCTAGGTCTTGGATGCCGGGGCGGCGGCCCTGGTGGTGGTAGCGCGGTGCTCTTGGGCAGAGCCCATGCCTTGGCGCTGCCCGGTCACCATGGCCGTGTGGGTGGCGTGGTTGCCGGGGTGTGGCGTTCGGTGGCGGTGAGTGTTGGCCGAGGTGAAAACCTGTTCTATCTTCGGACGGACCGGCGGCGGCGAAGATCGTTCCCTTCTTGAAGGCGTCGTCGCGGCTCTCATTGCCCGTCATGCGGCTCCAGGGGAAACTTTGATCCTTGGATAGGGCAGTGGCGGCGCTCCGGTGTCGTACCCTTACTGAAGGCACCGCCTTGGAGCACATGGTTCGTCATATGTAGTTTAATCTCTTCGTGGTGGTAGTGCTAGGGGTGGTGTTGCTGCGCTCAGCGCCTATGTATCCTGCCTTGGGTGTGTGCGTGTGTTGCGGTGGCGTGTGTTTATACTAGGTGCTTGATGATCGGTGCTTTATATATAAGGGTTAATTAGATAAATGCCACTTCAATTATGGCGATTCATAAAAATGCCACTGTAATTTCCAAACTTTGAAAAATGCCACTGCAATTTTTGCAAACTTTGAAAAACGCCACTCCAGACTTCGAAAAATGCCACTGAAAATGTCATGAAATGGCATTTTTCAAAGTTTGAAAATTGCAGTGGCATTTCTCGGAATCGCTAGATTTGGAGTGGCATTTATCAAATTAACCCTACATATAAAGCGGGGCGAAAGGCTTTTTCGGTAAAGACTGTAAATCTCCTGTATGTGTAGCATTACCGGGGAAAAAAAGGGGATTGAACGCAACGCCTCAAAGAAGGGGAACAACGCCCGTGGGAGTCGTGGCCGCTGAGCATTAGTCCGGAGCCACCCACCCACCCTGCGAGACAGCCAAGGAAAAGCCCACTGGCGCCAGAGATGCCATGCCCGATCAGGGCAAGAGCAGCTCGACCCAGCGCGGGCTTTGGAGCACCAGAAAGCTACCGCGCGCGGATGCACTGCGCGAGGCGCAGTACGAGCACACATGATGCCTCGATCGGTGAGGGTGGACCAGGTCCGGTCCCTGACCGAGCTGGCCTTTGGACCGGCCAGGAGCGAGCCGGCTCGAGACGGGACCGGCGGCTGAACTATCCAGTATTCCGGGACCGGACCAACAACTCAGCTCCGGCCTGGGTTGACTGGGTGACTCGATCGCTGCAGTTGGCCGCTGCCGAGCGCCGTCGTTGTGCACAAGCAGCAGAGGGCATGGGAGAGAGGAGGAGGACTGGGAGCACACATGCATAGATGACGATGGTGAGGTCAGCGAGGCTTTGGGAGGACTGTTCCTGGAGCATGGTCACGGAGCTCGGAGGAGGCGCTGCCGGAGTATGGCGATGTGAGCAGCACGCTGGAGGAAGCGCGGCTCATCAGGGAGGTGTCCGGCAGCTTCGGGACCACCGGAGGGAGCTCGGGGAACCGACCGAGGAGAGATGCCGGGGCGTGGTGGCTGCGACGAATTTGGCACGACGACCGGTGGATGGAGGCGATGGGGACGATGGCCGATGCGGCAATGGCGGGCCTCCTGCGTCGATTCCATCGGCTTGGAGGATGAACCCGAGCGCGGCGCATCCACTGGACATGGTTTCTGGGGTCGATCGAAGAGGCCGGTGGCCACGCGGGCGAGCTACGGCATTGGTGACCATCGGTCGAGTAGCTACGGGAGAACACGTACACACGTGAGAGAGAGTTTGGAGCAGGAGCGGTGGCGTCAACCAGCGATGGGGGAGGAGGTCTAGCAGCGGCGGCTTGCAACGGGGAGGCGGGGGAGATGGGCCGGTAAGAAGGCTATGGAGGCTGCCTAGCTATTTCAGCCCGGTTCCCCCAAAAAAAAAGGTATTTCAGCCCGGTCCGGTTCACGAGCGGGCCGAAAAGCCCGCTCAGATTGTCCAGCCTGAGGCCTCGGGAGAGGAGCACCGCCACAGTGCCTACCTACGAGGAGGTGAGCGCCGTCGCTGATGAACATTACTTTGAGATGGACAAGGAAATTGTTGTAAAAATCCCTATTAGTACGAGAATGCAAGCAGACTTTTGGGCATTTTTTGGGTCAGGTCTGCATATAGAATGATGGCAGGGATAAAGAAGCAAAGAGAAGATGCCACTCTAATATTGCTCAAGAGAAGAAATCTTTGACCCGTCTATGGCATGTTCAGGTTCCTGCTAAGGTGCGTGTACGTGTTTGCCTGGAGACTTGCACAAGGGCCACCCGCGGGCGAAGAAGCCGCTGCATGCAAATGCCAATACCACGAGCAGCACGGCCGCAACAAGTTGGACAGATGGGCGGGGGGAGGAGGCGCCGGGAGCGAGCCCTTTTGCATTAATCTTATACTAGTATATGTTTGGTCAAAAAGCCTACGATTAATTTCTATCTCAATAGGTGACTTAACTCCTAAGTGTCCTCTTTGCTTATGGATCTGTACTTGCATTCAGTCTACAACAGGGTGCTGTTACCCCCCACCCCGCGAGGTACACACAGAGTTGATCTCACAGTATCGTGGATGTTTTGATCGAGCTCATCAAAAACACTAACCGGCTCAGTATCTGACTTCCACACCATACCCGGTTGCAATTATCATTAATTTATTTGATGATTAGTTAACTAGGTGTTAATCCCACCGTGGTTGTTGTGAGCTTAACCCAAAAATGCACGCAGAATCTGTCTCTTCGTGGGTCATCCTTATCTGCCTGTACTACTTTTTCATTAACAGGATTTCATACTACTTTTTCTTTATAAGATTTCATACTACTTTTTGGTTAAGTACTTCATACTACATTTCCTATTCCATATTCTTATTTGCAGAAGAAAAAGTATATACACTAAATGTACTATCGTTAAAAAGGTAGTAGCAAATATGCCCGTGCGTTGCAACGGGAGATAAATTCACCACACTCCCTATGTGAATAAGTGTGGCCTAAAACACTAAGTGATGATTTCTTTTATGGCCCGCATCAATGTTTTCTATACAAAGAGTAATTGTGCTTTCAGCCAGACTATCTTTACAAAATGGCTAACAAATATATACACCGTTCATTTTGCGGCTTTCCTAGTTGTATTTCTACATCCACTGTTTGAGGTGCTATCCATCCATAATGATGTATTCCCTTCGTCCCAAAATAAGTGTCGTTGATCACTTATTTTGGGACGGAGGGAGTACTAATTATTCGCGGTTAATGCAAGACATATTTAGGCTCAAAGACACGGAAGGACTAAGAATTTCTCATTAATCAAGAATTGAAAACATGGATAATTATTTTTTTCTAAACTTAAGAGATTCTTCTCGTGGACTTGGAACATTCTTCTTGGGAAGCCAGAACAATTTTACCCTATACCTAAAATAACTTTTTTCTTGAACTTGGAATGTTTATCTGCTTGATAAAAAGATATCCTAACTTAATCAACTCAAAAAAAAGATATCCTAACTTAATAGAAAGATGATCTTTAAAAAATGGCATCTAAATATACTTAAGTGGGATATTGTTTCAATTATTTTATTCTAACAGAAACACAATGTGGCAATCGGAATTTAATTTAGATGTCCCATTTATAAACTAATTTTGGTTAGGCCGTCGGTCTTCACTTTTAAGAGAGGAATAGATCTACTACCGACAATATCATAGGTACTGAACATCACATAATGAAGTAATGAATATGATAATCTGTGCAGTAAATTTTCATAGAATTACCATAGCCATGGCCGAGTAGACTTGATTGACGATCGTTGCTGTCCAGACCGAGGAGCTAGTGGAGCCTGATGCGAGCGCTGCCATGGCTGGCTCCGTGCTCCTCCCGGGCCATATGTTATATGCTGGCGAGGACGTGGCCGTTGCTGGTGACGAGCAGCAGGAGTAGAGGAGAGATATTTCGGCCAATCGCGTTTCTTATCGGTCTCAAGGTCTCAAGTGTATGATGATCAGCACGTTCATCATTCACGTACAAGCACAGAACCACATGTTCATCGGAAAATATATATTAGAGCACATGCACCCAGGCCCTCTCTATCTAGCCATCCATTTCCCGCATCGCGATTCGTGCAAATACATTTCTCTTTTTTGTTTCTCCCACATAGAACATATCTTGAAATTCAAACCTATGCAGCGTGGCAAAGCTTTCTAAGTAGAATCTAGGATAAATCTTCCAGATTTTTTTGTCAAACATAAATATACAAAATACGTTTTGTTTGATTAAAAAATCATATTTTTAGTATTTATGTCGGACAAAAAATTCTGAAAGATTTATCCTAGATTCTAATTAGAAAGCTTTGCCACGCTGCATAGATTTGAACTTCAAGATATGTTCTATGTAGAAGAAACAAAAAAGAGAAAATTTCATATAAAAAGTTAGTTATCTCGCACGGATCTTAAAGCAATATTGGAGAGTTAGAATAGCAGTGCCGGGGTGCAAGTGCTCTAAAAATCTATGTCCCATGTTCCTCCCTGGCCATGGCTGGCTCCTTGAGGTGAAGCACCACATCGCAAGCGGAGCACTTCACTGGATGTGTCTCCGCGATAAAATCCAGTGAAGCTTGTTGTTTCAGAGAGAAACTCTGAACTTGCTCAAGCCTGAACACTGGATGTTTTTGAGCTGCATTCAGCATGCAGCCTTTTCTTCTTTCTCATTATTTTTACTTGGAACAGAAACTACAAAGTACCCAGTCCACGAGCGGGCTGATCGGACGCGCCATCCCACGTCCTCCCGATCGCTAGGGTGTGGCCGTCACACGTTTACAATCGTGCCATCCCACGATCCACCTGTGACGGCTCAGCTAACAAACTAACTGAAAGTCTAAACTACGCCAAGTCGGGAACAGATTCCACGCTGCATGGCCCTTTATTTTAGCTAAGGAAAAACAAGAAGATAACTAACAGCCCAACGGGATTAATTGCTAACAAATCACCCCCTTAAGCCCGTTGCACAGTCTTCACTTCAACGACACCGAGCATCTTCCTCATCTCAAGAATTTGGTGCGCCCCAATGCCTTGGTTAGAAGATCTGCAAGTTGATCAGTTGTTCCAATGTGCTTCACGTCAGCTCTACCTTCCTCAACGCACTCCCTGATGAAGTGGTACTTAACATCGATATGCTTACTCAGGTCGTGGTGCACCGGATGTTTGCTCAGTGCGATAGCTGACTGGTTATTAACCATAAGGTCGAACATGGCCGGAGCTTGCCCTGTCATTTCCCCGAGCAATCTGCTGAGCCAGACCCCTTGACAAGCGCCGCTCGCCGCTGCCACATACTCCGCCTCGCAGGATGATGTGGTCACTATCTTTTGCTTCTGCGAGCTCCATGTCACAATGTTCCTTCCAAGCATGAACACAACTCCAGAAGTGCTCTTTCTGTCATCTATGTCCCCGGCATGGTCACTATCACTGTAACCTGTCAGCACCAAACCCTTTGCACCGGCCCTGTAGCAGCATCCATACCCTTTAGTACCTTGTACGTACCTAAGAATTTGTTTCACTGCCATCCAATGCTGCTTGATTGGTGCCTCCATGTATCTGCTAACAATGCTGACGGCACATGCTATATCAGGCCTTGTATTGACCAAACAGCGAAGACTGCCGATCACCCTCCGGTACAAAGTGGCATCCACGGCTTCAGCTCCATCCCTCTTGCCGAGCTTGAGGAGGCATTCCATTGGAGTTGCACAAGGATTGCATTGCTCCATGCCGGGTGCCGGCAACTTCCAAAATCTTAGCATAGCTGTTTAGACAGATCTGTATCTCACCATTTTCCTGCTCAACTTCAATACCCAAGTAGTAGGACAGTAGGCCGAGATCACTCATTTTGAACAGCCGCTGCATCTCCTGCTTGAACTTGTCAATATCATCCTGACTTGTCCCGGTAATCACTAGATCATCCACATATACTCCCACCAACAGGAAGTTCTGGTGGTCACCACGCCTATACACAGCTTGTTCCAGCCGGCTTCTTCTGAAACCCAATGCTTGCAACGATGCATCCAGTTTAGCAATCCAGGCCCGTGGTGCTTGTCGCAGCCCGTACAGCGCCTTCCGCAACTTGTACACTTTGCAGCTCTCTCGATCATCGACAGACCCTGGCGGTAGCTGTACATAGACCTCCTCTGCAAGATCTCCGTTAAGAAACGCGGACTGAACATCCATGTGATGTACTCCCTCCGCTCTGAATTAGTTGACTCAGATTTGTCTAGATTAGTTGACTCAGATCAGGAGAACAGCGGGGAGGTGCTGCTGAAATTTTGCGTCGGATCCAGAGAAGAGCATGGGAAAACGAACACAATCCACACATACTCGGGTGGGATTAGAACCTATCTTTACCTATTAGCGTGTAGGTTGCATGGGCCTAATAAAATTGACAAACTTCATTAACTGATGAATATATATGATGAATTATATATATATTTCTTATGTGTTTAGTAGATAGACAAGATGAGTGATCGTGCGTGGATGTACACCGGCCGCACTAGTCAGGCAGACATGAGTACTGAATGGTTCAGAAAAACCAAGGCGTTTGTGAAAGCCGCATTTGCAAATGGCCAGAGAAAAACCTGGTGCCCCTGTGATAGTTGCGACAACTTTCAAAAAAGGAAAGAGGCTGAAATGGGTAAACATCTGCTGAAGTGGGGTTTTACGTCTAATTATACGGTGTGGACATTTTATGGTGAGTCTGCCCAACGTACCAGAGCTGAGGTGGTTCGTCGTCGCACCGACGAGCATGGCACCGGGATCGACGATATGGTGCAAGACTTTGATGATGCTCGGGATTCGGACGAGTAGATGGAGAAATCTGCAAAGGCCTTCAATGAAATGTTGGAGTCTTCAAAACGTTCTCTCCACGAGCACACTGAGCTTTGTCAGCTGGATGTCATTGCACAAGTAATGGCTCTGAAGGCTCAATTCAACTTGGGCAGAGAATGCTACGACGCGATGATGACAATATTTGGACGCTTTCTACCCAAAGGCCATGTAATGCCTGCAAACCTGTACCAGTCGGACAAAATCCTCCGTGCACTTAAGATGCCCTATGAGAAGATAGATGCCTGTGAGAACGGATGTGCCTTATTTAGGCTTGATTATGAGGGCTTGAACTATTGTCCCATTTGCAAGTCTTTCAGGTATGTTGTGGTAGACAATGGTATGGGTGAGAAGAGGCAGACCAAAATTCCCGTTAATGTTCTTCGGTATCTGCCAATCATACCGAGACTTCAACGTTTTTTCATGGTCGAAGAGACGGCCAGACAGATGACATGGCACAAATTGGGCAAAAGAACCGAACTAGATGCAGATGGGAATCAGATGATGGTACACACATCGGATGCTTTTGCGTGGAAGAAGTTTGATGAATTACATGGGGATAAAGCGGCAGATCCAAGGCATCCTCGAATCTGCATCGGCACGGATGGGTTCAATCCGTTTGGTATGACGGCAACCCAATACAGTTGTTGGCCTGTATTTGTCATTCCACTCAATCTCCCCCCCGGATAGATTATGCAAAGAAAGAATATTTTTCTGACGTTGATAATTCCAGGGCCCAACTATCCGGGGAGGAATATGAATGTGTACATGCAACCGCTTAAGGATGAATTGGAAGAAGCTTGGGATAATGGGTTCAAGATGTACGACGCCGCTAGCAAAAAAAACTTCATAATGCGTGTCTGGTACATGTACTCGATACATGACTTGCCGGCGTATGCGCTATTCGTTGGCTGGTGTGTGCATGGAAGGTTCTCGTGCCCCACATGCAAGGCAGCTCTTGAGTTTCGTTGGCTGCAGGCGGGTCGCAAGTATTCTTGCTTCGACTTGCATAAACCGTTCCTAGATCCTCGCCATAAGTTCAGAAAAGACAAGAAGAACTTCATCAAAGGTAGAGTTGTCAAACACTCTGCACCACCTGTGTTGACAGGCCAACAGATCCTGGATCAGTTAAATGCTCTCGAGCCTGATCCAGAGCGTCCAGGGTATTTCAAGGGGTATAATTCGAAATACGCCTGGACTCACAAGATATGCTTGTGGGATCTGCCTTACTTCAAAGACCTCCTTCTTCCACACAACATCGACGTAATGCACACTGAAAAGAATATCGGCGAGGCCCTTTTTAGTACATTGTTCGGCATAGAGGGGAAGTCAAAGGTTAATCCTAAGGCTAGAGTCGATCAGCAGACTCTATGTGATAAACCGTTACAGAACATGCGACAACCGAAAGGAAAGAAGAACGGGACGAAGCCAAAGGCCTGGTTCAATCTTGGAAGGCCAGTTATGAGGGAAATTATCTTGTGGGTGAAAATGCAGTTGATGTTCCTGTAACACCCTGGATTTTGCCCTTTTTTTTTCCTTTTGATTTTGGTCTGGATTTGCCTTTCTGTGGCTTAGTGGTCTTGCAACCAGGAGGGGTCACCCTTGATTCCTCTTCCTGAGTGGCTTGTCAATCTCAAAACCATCCCAAGACCATGTCATTTCCATCTTGGACCAATCCCAATATTATTTTTCTTGGGAATATTCCTTCTTCCATTGAAGGAATAACCATGTCTGCCCTGGGTTGTGAAGCAACCCACATTCCCAAATAATTCTCATAAATTGTTTGGGTCAGATCTTCCACATATATGTCAAAACCCTTACTTGCCATGTTCAAAAATCTTTCACCAATATTCCTTTTCTGATTCTGCCCTAGCTGCCAAGTTGAGAAGCAAGTACCCTTTATATTGGCTTGCTTGCCCCCAAAATTTTTGGGCATTATTTCCTAACCATATCATTGGCACATGTCAAAATTCAACTTCAGTTGGATATTAAATCTCCTTGGCTAAATTCCAAAGTTTCTGGTTAACTGGAAGCTTTGTGAAGCAAGTACTAGTTAGGATGATCCAAATGAGTTGAAATTTTGCAAGCATCTTCATATGCTCAAATCATGACTCTCCACCAAGTTTCAACCCTATCTAATCATCTATGTGAGCACAGCCTCAAATCTTGGTTTCTGGTCAAATTTTCACATTGTGAAGCAACTATATTTTATACTGCTCCATAATTGCTGAAAATTTACCAGAACATTCTCCTACCCATATAACCTATCTCCACCAAAATTTGGGCTCATTTCATCTTCCCAATAATTCCCTAGAATTTTCCTAAGATTCTGGTCAGAGAGGCTCATTGTGAAGGAAGTACCATTTTGGCTTGTACAAATGGCAAGAAATTTTTATGGAACTCTGATATGACTAAATCATCAAGCCATGGCCATTTTGATCCCTAGGCAACACTATATGTGAGTGGCACATCAAGATTTGTTTTCTGGACCATATTGGTCAGTTGCAAAGCAATTATATTAAACCTTGGTCCATTTCTCTCCAAACTTCGTAGGATCATAGTCCTTCCTATCCCAAACCTCCCAGACATCAGCCTTGGCCCTTATCGCTTCTCTGTTCATCACAGTTGTGTGGTCAAGTTTGCTACAGCAAACTTCAGGTGATCACTCCCATCGAACCACAGTGCGTTTCATCGAGCCATCACCTCAGTTGTAACCTAGCTTGGAGGGACTACTCACTGGACATGATTTGGCCGGTCAAGGTGCACCATGTGCGCCTGTTCACGCGGTGACCACGCGTCTGGCATGCCAATGCATGCGCTCTGTGCATTGGAGTCCTCTGTTTCATCGGTTTCCTCCTTGCCCTCGACACCTAGCCATGTCTAGGGGCTTCGCCTCGTCGCCGCCTTCGCTCTGGATCACTCTTCCCCTCTCACGTCCCCTCCTACGCGGTGCGGCAGCCGTGCCCGTCTCTGCCGCCGCCACGTCCGCTTACCTGAGCTCTCCCGAGTCTTCCCGACCTCGCCTGACCCCTCTCCACCCCTCTGCGAAGCCTCCCGACACCGCAAACGGACAGCCATGTCCCACTAAAGCTCCAGTGCGTGGCTAAGCTCGCCACCGCGGCCGCACTAATCGCCTCGCCCCGTCCGGCTATAAATAGGCCGCCCCCGATCCCTCGACCACACCACCAACTCCACCACCCTCCCCTACCCCTCCCGAGCCTCTTCCCCAAGCCCCGGAGCTCCTCCCCGCCTCTAGTGGCCGCCATGGCCACTGGAGAGCCTCGGCTAAATTCCGGCGAGCCGGAGCTCTTCCCTCCCTCTCTCCACCACCACCAGATTCCCTATACTCCGGCGAGTCTCTCCACCCACTTCCCTCGTCACCGGAGAGGCTGTGGCCATGTGCCCCAAGAGCAGCCGCAGCTCCTTGGTTTCGGCCACCGCGAGCCGCCACAGCTGCGGTCTTCCCCGGCGTCGGCTCTTCATCTGGACAAGCGCGCCGTCTCCTCCCGAGTCCTCCGGTGGTCCCAGCTCCGCCGGGAACGGCCGGAGCTGCCCGGGCTATCGCCGGCGTCGCGCCCTCCCCTGTCTCCCTCTACTTCCGGTCGGGGGAGCGAGACGAAGAAGACAACGACCCCAGACCTGCCCGTGGGTCCTGCCCATAAGCCTCACACGCTGACCCAGCCGGCCTCTCTGACGTGGCAAGTGGAGGCGTACTTCGGGAAAATGCGTTTCCGTGTGATGAAAGCGTACTTTGGTGCTTCTTCGGGCCCAAATACGTTTTCTCTTATGGGAAGCGTATTTTTCAGAAATGTGCTTTCTTCTTTTAGCTGCCAAGGACCTGTTTGTAGAGTTTTTTTTTTATAGATTGGTCCCTGAACTTCGTCTCACTATATCTTTTCAACCGTAGCTCTGACCGAGGTGATTCCAAAGCCCACTTCTTCGTCTCTTCGAGCCCGTCATATTGGTATCATTTTCATAATGTGTTGACACTATGAAAATGACCATTTTGCCCTTGCCCGTAAATAGCCCCCTCCGAGAGAGAACTGTTTCTGGCAATCATTTCTGCGGACTCTCCGCACCCCCTTCTCGATGGTTTCTTCACCCCAGGCAAGCCACAACTCTCATTTGCATAATTGCATTGCAATATCATAGTCAAACTAATTACTTTAATAGCAAGTATGAAGTATTTGTAAAATGAATTAGATTATGCAAGGCTTGAGTAAATTCTTGAATAGGTGACTACCATGTTGAGTACCGGATGGTTAGTGACTAGTAGTTTACCCACTCGTTGATGCCATGACATTGACATTACCGTCTCCGATGATTTTGGATTTCGTTCGGCAATTTGTGGAGACAAATTAGTTGCAGTAGCTTGAACATAGTGTCTATTGGATTACTGGTTGGATTAATGTTTTCACCTGGATTATTATGCTGTCGGACTGTCAGTTATGATGAAGAGATTATTCAGAGATAAGATACTTCATGGTTGATCCAGAGTAACCTGTCCGGACTTATCCGTGCAGCCACATTTGCCGGTATGGGACGGCCTTAACTTGGTCTGGCTCTGTGCTCTTTCACCGGTACCACCCGACAGGGAAGGTTATGCGTGCGCGCTACCCTGGCCCGGTAGGCGACGATAACCTTGTGAGCCCAGTTGAGTTATATGGTACTAGGTCCCCGTTTGGGACAGTTGTTAGCCACTACGGTGGCAGGTGTCACGCTGTGACACAGGGGCCACCCAGGGCAGGACTCCAGGGCAGGATGATTGCCGGTTGTACGATGGGAGAGTCACGGGTTAGGCGGGTTTTGTTGGAGTAACGCTGGTCCACCCGAATGGGATCACAAGGTCAGGTGATCCATGGTGTGGGTAAAGTGCGCAACCTCTGCAAAGTGTAAAATCTATTCGAATAGCCGCGTCCACAGTATTGGACAGTCCGTCCAGACCTCACTAGGTGGTCAACCGTAGTAGTGATAATGATGGAAGAACTCGTCGTAAGATCAGAAGTACTTGGTGGATCGTGAGTATTCTGAGGGTTGTGAGGCAACCCGGAAGAGAGTAAGTTTGTCAGACTTGTAGTGCAGATGGTATCAGGAGTATGATATGTTAGTCATGGGATGGCTATGAGATGAGTGGTCGGATGACCACATGATTTGGATTGGATTTGGAACAGATTTAGATTGGATCCTAAGATTATTCGAAGTATGGATTAAATATGCCTTACCCTACTGCATTTACTTCAGTAGTTATCTTGCTGGATAACCATGCTTCTTAAGTACTGGCTAAAGCTAATCCTAGTCAGTTGATCCAGAGTAGCCTATTACTGTCACCCTCAACTGTAAGTCTTGACCTAATCTTGACTGCTATGATGTTGTCTTGCCTTAATGCTGATGTTTGTTGTGAGCTTGCGAGTACATTCAAAGTACTCACCTGACGTGTCATGCCAGTTTGCAGGTCATGCCACGATTGCTTGCTTGTCAAGGATCCCGAGTTTGCGAGCTAGGATACGCGTTCTAGTCAGAGTCCCTGCGGAGTGGAGTCCATCACCGCCGTCGCTGTTTCGCTGCCGAGAATTATTCCGCTACCTCAGGCTGTTCCGCTGCTAGCATAGAGCTACCCCGGGCAGGCGTAGTGTCGCCGTGCCAAAGTAAACCTTGTACCCTTGTAGCCATATCCATTGTAATAAAGAGCTGATTTGTTCTATGCCAACAGTGTTGTATTCCAGAAGACTTGTCCCTGGGCTGGAATACGGGGTGTCCCGGTCTTCTATGAGCCGGGGTGCCACAGTTCCCCGATGGGTATGCAGCGAATCTAAAGAGGGGAGCGAGTCTTGAAAAATTGAAAATATTTGGTCTCAAGAGTCATGATTGGCACATATGGCTTGAGCGGGTAACGCCGGTGATGTTGCGTGGCTTTATCCCTGAGGATGAATGGCTAGTACTGGCAGAGCTGAGCTATTTCTTCCGTGTTCTTTGTGCGAAAGAACTATCACCTGTAGTGATAGATGACATGAAAAAGTTGGCGCTGGAGTTGCTCTGCAAGTTAGAGAAGATCTTTCCACCGGGCTTCTTTAATCGAATGCAGCATTTGATTTTACATCTCCCGACCGAGCCAAGATTGGGGGGGGGGGGCGTGCAAAATCATTGGTGCTATGCAACTAAGAGGATGCAGAAGACGCTTCGAGCAAAATGTAAAAATAAACGTAGAATTGAAGCATCGATGGCCGAGGCATTCATTACTAAGGAGGCGGCAAACTTCATGACAGCACACTACGAAGCCAAAAATCGTCATTTGCATAATCTGAAGTCTCGGTACAATGCTGGCGACCCTAAAAAAGGTGGATCCAACCTCAGTCTATTCAAAGGGAAGCTCGCGCCAGCCGGTGCTTCGAAACCAAAAGAGTTGGATGTCGAAGAATGGCGGACCATTTCGTTGTATATCTTCAACAACCTAACAGTAGCGCGGCCGTACATCAAGTAAGTTGTTGGTACATTGTTTCGCAACTTCTTATTATTCCTTTGAACTGCTCTTATTCCCGGATATTTGATAGAGTCGATACATCGCCAAATTCTCGGATGGAGCGGTGATCCAAAAGGATTCCGTCGAAGAGTATGAGCTTCTGGCAAAGCAAGGAGGCGGCTATCCAGTTTCATCTCTTGGTTCAAACAAACGGTAATTAGCATTAATAGACCATTTCATTTCTTGGTCTAATTGCAGCTAATGCAACAATTCTTTCGTATTAAACTTGTAGGCTAATTCAGAGTCTATGGATGCCTAATTGAGACAAGGCGCTAATGGCTTTGACTATAAGGTCCGTTCATTTGAGAAATACGACATCAACGGGTATCGCTTTCGTACCTTTGGCAAAGAGCTATCTATGGCCGACCGAAAATCTACAAATTGTGGTGTCTCTGCTATCGGTGAAGGAGGTACCAAGTATTATGGAAAAGTTGAAGCAATTTATGAACTTCAATTCTATGGTGAAAACCGACTGAACGTCGTAGTCTTCAAATGTTATTGGTTCTAGACGAGGGAGACTAGAAGGACTCATGAACATATAGGGCTAGTAGAAATCAAACAAATCACCCATTTAGATGTTCCCGATGTCTATATTACTGCTCAACAGGCGATCCAAGTTTTCTATCTACCGTGGGCATGCCAAACTAATGCAAATCTGAAGGGTTGGGATGTCGTTTATGAAGTGTCGCCACATGTTAGACCACCTCCCCCCAATGAAGAGGATTATGAACCTCACATTAACCCAGACACATATGATGGAGAATTCTTCCAAGAAACATGTCTTTCCAAAAAATGTTTCAAGAACCGCTCTACTTCACCCCAGAACATGGAAGTAGACAGCGACAGTGAATCCGACAACACCCCTGAGCCAGAACAAGAAGAGTTGGAAGAAGAAGAGGTTACTACGGCGGATGACCCGTCAATGCTTGACCGATTACAGAACGGCCTTCCACATGTTGATGCCGCCGAACCCGATGAGCACGTCATTCATGACGACACGCGTGATAGTGATGATGATGATGATGATGGTGATCCCGGAGCATATATAGACGATCTAGACTATTATTAGTTTGTATGCATCCCAACTTAAATTATATACATATTATTATTCATGTCATTTATTCAATTTTTTTTATGTTGTACTAATTTCATTTACTCTTTGTCATGGCAGGTGTTGAAAGGTGGTGGGCGCGGGTGCAGAGCGCTCCGCGGGTACTTCTTCGACAGCGGCCTGAGGGAGGGTACTTCTTCGGCGGCGGCCCACGGGATGGGTACTTCGATTCCACCCGTACCTCTCTGGAGAGCACTGTTAGACAGTATGGGGACACCGTCGGGCGCTTCTTCATTGGCGTCGTTGCCCACCAGCGGGAGAGGAGGTCGGGGAGGGAAGAAGAGAGGAGGTAGGTCAGGAGGATGCATGGGCGGGAGAGGTAGGCAGGCTGCTACGCCTTCCTCGCCGCCACCCCTAGCTGATTCACCCGAGCACATTACTGCTAGGGTGGACCCGCTTGACGTGGAGGTTACAGGGAATCTGCACGACGAGCCTCAGGTCGATGCTTCGGCCCACGCCACTGCGGACCTAGAGGCTTCGGCCCACGCCACTCCGGACCAGGGTACGTCCCAGGAGACATCCGGATGGGGTACCTGGGAGGATTTGCGTGAGGGGCCGAGTGGCCATGCTAATGGTGGCGGGGATGATCCCTCTACTGACAGTGAGGGCGAGGTGGTTGAGGGGCCCACCGTGTACCAGCGTGGTGGTACACGGCTCCCGCCTGTGCCGATGACCCGCGAGCTGCGCCGGTGAACAGGCCTGATGGGGAGAAGTAAGTGCATTTACTCTTTTTGTACCTTTTGCCTTCAGGTTTCTTCAAATATCTAATGCGTTGGCCTTGTCATACTGCAGGGGTTCGGTACACGCCAGTGGAGTCCGCATGCCTAACACCGTACTTGGTGTGCTTTGCCGGCAGAACTTCCCTGGTTTTGTCACGTTGCCCGGTGAGGGTCAGCTTGCAGAGCTAGGGTTGAGCTGGGAGCACTACTTGGCTGCCCAGGCCCCGCCGGAGCACATGATCGACGGTGTCTTGTGCCACACTGTTGCCGATATGGTGATCAGAAGATTTTGGGTAATTTCTCCTTTGCATAATTAAAAATTAACAATAACAAGTTATTTTACTTATCAGTGTTGTCTCGTTTGATTGCAAACCTTCTACAGGTGTGAGGAGGGATACAAGGAGGAGGCGGCACATGTTATCGACCAGGAGTGCAGGCGTCTACTACAAAACTTACGGCACGAGGCTCGGCCGCAGGCTGTTCGAGACTACTACGCCTCACGTGGTATTAAGAAGGACAAGCCATCGTGCCGGGCTAAGTTTCTGAAGAAGGATCAGTACATGAAGGTAATTAACTATTCTTAAGGCATTGTACTTAGTTTCCTTGATTTGATTCATAGGCGTAGCGCTCAAATTTCTCTTTACTAACTTAGGTGCCCCCGAGATGGTGTGCGGATAAGATGGATTGTTGGGAGGCTTTGGTGGATGAGTGGTGCACAGGCCGCTGGCGAGCCATCCACGACGATGCCAAGGACCGGCGTACCCAAATGGTTGGTGAGCCACACCATCAAGGCAGCACCAACTTATTTCAGTTCGGGCGGAACTGGGTATGTGGTTTGCTTCATGATTCATGCAATTCATTCTTGATGCTAGCTTGAGCCCTTTACTAATACTTTGTTCCTCTCTTTTAGGCGCACCACAATAAGACGGATCAGGTGCCAGAGCTTTACGACCTCTATGCCATGGCCCATACTGCCTCATACAAGAAGGCCAAGGCATTCTCTGAGTCTGACCTCGACAATCCAGCGAACTTCACCAACATCTCCTCCCACCACAAGCTCGTGAGGTACAGAGATGAGGGGAAGGTGAGGAAATGGGAGGACTTTAACGCGAGCCAGGAGCCCTTTGATCCAGAGCTGGTGATGATATCTGGTGGCGGGAGGCCCACTACAAGAAATATGTCAACTTGCGACCATCACTATTGGTCGCTGAATGGTCATTGTTTTTCATTTGCGACCTTTTTGTGACCAAAAACAGATGGTCAAAAGCTGACCGTCTTTAATGGAAATTAACGACCTTCTTTGTGATAAGGTCGTTGAAGGCAACGGCCAAAACAAAAGGTCGTTGATCCTACGACCAATTGCTTTGGTCGCTGGTTGTCTGCCCAGGCCACGTCGGATCCGACGTGGCAAGCTGATGTGGTAAAATTGCGACCAAATGAAAAGGTCGTTTATTAGAATCAGCCCGGTCCAGTTCGACGCTTTACTTGGGCCAAGCCCAGTAATTCAGCCCATTTAATGTTTTTTCCCTATTAATTTCTGCATGGGCCATACCCAACAATTCGGCCTTTTTGTTTTCTGAGGTTCTTCCATACCAGGGGGCCTCGGCCTTTTTTGCAGTATATTTCTTTTTTTATTTTCTAAGGTTTTTTTGTTTCGCTTTTTAAACAGTCCAATGCTTGTTGGGTTGTGGCCTTTTCCAGCCCAATTATTTGTCCAGTATTAGATCTCAGATTTTGAAAGAAATGTTTGGACAAAATTGTTTGGGCACAAGACCTCTTTAATCCAGTTACACACATGCATCCGACATTGTTTCATATTCAAATCAGGAAAACTCCATGTCGAATTCAAATCATCCATCATATCACATCACATAACACATCTCCCAGGTTTACATAACACAACGAAATCATCTCAGAAATACATTTACACATAAATATAGCAGGAACGGAGGGAATATCTGCTACTATCCTGACATGTACGTATATGCATGTGTGCTTGCTTGACCGGCTCATGCATCACGGTAGCAGCCAAATCAGTAGGCATCATCGACGTCTACTCACAGCTTTCCTCACACCGGAGAAAGAGTCAAAACAAAAAATATTAGACCATAATATGACACCACACCACAGATTAGTAACTTTAAATCACAAAGTATATCCACATCACCATAAATTAGTCCCAAACCATCACGTAGAAGCCAAATACTATTAACTGATGATTAGTAGACACGGACATGATTCAGCCATATAATGGCTACCACAAGCAAAAGTGACAACTGTGTAAGCAAGCTGCTAGTGTACACAAGGTGATTGAGCTCCTGCTATTTAGTACACATACATGGTAGGCTACTGCTGCTAGTGTTCTAAACCAACAGATCATGCTATAGGAGCAGAAAAGTGGGAGCTAGGGCTAGAAGATGGAGGCGACTCACCGGAGAGCTTGTGGTCGCCGCCGTACACAGCCGCCATTACGCCGGTCGCCTCAAGAAGCACCATCGCACCGGAGACGGTGCCAAACGTGTGCAAGAGCAGAGCACCTGCTGCATCCATTTCCAAATAGAACAAGAACAAAAAATTAGGAAGGGTTGCAAACTCATTCATTCTCTGGGCAGTTTCATTCAATTGACAGACAGCAGCAGGATGAGGGTAGCATCTCAATTTCAATAGCAACAGTAGCAGTAGGAATGTACGATTGAGCTGGACAGATAAATGAACAGGAGGGAACAGGGAGCGACCTTGTGCGTGGGGTGGTGGTTGTATGGCTGGACGGCGAGCTCGTGGGGCTTCTGTGTAGGAAGTACAAGGAGGCTCTAGAAGCTTCCATCGCACGGAATTTCGGCGACAACGGTAGCCCCACGAGCTTGCAGTTTGTCTCCCAGGCAGTTTGGCTCGCAGGATCGATCTGTCAGGAAGCACAAGCTTCCTCAGCAGATCAAAGTCATGGTTTCTCGGTTTGTCACTGCCATAATCACACGCATAGTTAGCATCAAAGATTTCTTTCAAATTCAGCACATGAAAAGAAAACTGAAAATTGTCTAAAGATATACATGTGTGGAAAAGCTGAAAGTTCTCTACTGCTCTATAATGTTCGTTACCTCACGTATATAGCGCAACTGCCGACTGCCCACATTGGGCGCGGTATTCCGCCATCAGGTGAACGCTCTGTCAACACGACAATGAAAAGAAGCTTACAAGTTCAGGCAGTACAAGATCAAGAGTAGTAAGCAAGAGAGCAGAGCAGAGTAGTGATCGATTCTCACTCACATGGAACATGTCCCAATCCGGCTGCATGAACTCTCCAAGGAAAACGGTATTGTACGCGACGGATGCGATGTGTATGGTATGCAAAGCTGGGTCTCTGGGCCAGAAATCATCAGAGGCTCTCACAGCCGGGCTCCTGGCAAACATACTGCCGCTCGCCGTGCATGTGGGCATGCTTCCTCAACGCAGCCATGTCGACGAAGGTCTTGCCGCAGTTGTCGTAGCTGCAGAGGAAGAGGAACTCTGTGGCCGGCTCGACCTTGCATGCCTGCGCCTCCGGCTCCTGTCCCCCGTCGCCGTTCTCCTTCAGATTCTTGTACACGTCCTCTGCACACGGGTTAAGCACAAACCAATCACCAATTAGTCATTGCAGGCAATCGCACAATCTGCTCAAACTACTGAGTGAGAGCGACCGACCACGGAGGATAACACACAAAATTGCTCTACAATTCAGGATAAGAAGATAAAGTAAAATTTGCAATTAGTCATTGCAGGCAATCGTGAAATCTGCTCAAACTACAGAGGATCAGATAAGATAAGATAAAATTTGCTGTATGATTCATGATAAGATGAACAACAAATTTGCTCTGCTAGAACGACCAACTACGGAGGATAAGGTAAAATTTGCTAGAACGACCAACTACGGAGGATAACTTTGGATAAGATAAACTCTAGCATTCAGTTCAATCTGCTAGAACGACCAACTACGGAGGATAAGGTAAAATTTGCTCTTCGATTCAAGATAAGATACACTAAATTTTGCATTAGTCACAGCAGGCAATCGCACAATCTGCTCAAGCTACAGTGGGTAAGATAAAATCTGTTGTATGATTCATGATAAGATGAACAACAGATGCATCGATCGACATTGCCGATCCGTCTCGGCACTATCCGGCCACCAGCCAGTGATCCACACGGAAAGGGAAGGGGAGGGATGGGGAGGGGGAAGGTTCAGGGGGGAGCGCGCGGTACCTCTGACCCACTTGAAGAGGGTGCACTTGGAGCCGGGGGAGGTGAGATCCTGCGGGATCAAACAACATGACGCGATGGCGACGGCGCCATGGCCGCCCGCCCTCGGGCAGGGTTTGAGGCGCGAGGAGGGAGGGAGGGTTGTGGAGGTGGAAGGAGGAGGGCTGTGGAGGTGGAAGGAGGAGGGCGTGGTGGCGGTGGGACTCCTCTGCCGCTGTGCTGTGTGCTCGTGGAGGAGGAGGCGGCGCGGATGCGGATCTGGCGGTGGCTTGAGCAGGTCGAGCTAGTCAGGGTCCTCCCTAGGCGAAGGAGAGGGAGAGGGAGAGGAGGAGAAGGTCGCCGGAGGCGAGGGAGAGGGAGAGGAGGTCGCTGGTGGGGTTAGGTGGCGGCTGGTTTGGGATCGGGGAGGAGGAAGACAGCAAGCGTGGCGCTCCGCCTCCGCGGGTTTGTTTTCCTTTTCTTGTTTGATGGCGAGAGTGGGGATGGGAGGCTGTCGGCGGTGAGCTGTGGGAGTGGGGAGGCTGTCGGCAGGGAGCTGTGGGAGGGACGAGGCGCTGGGTGGGTGGCGGCGTGCGAAGTGAAGGAGGCACGGCTCGGCTACGGCGCGAGGGAAACTAGGGTTTGGACAAGGGGTGAGAGCGTGAGGGGATGAGGGCTGCCGTCGGATCCGGGAGTATCCGACGGTATTTGATGCATGATCCGCGTGAGATGCCCATGGGCCAATCAGAACACAGTAAACACTTTGAAGATGTTATGACCATCTAAATTGGTCGTAATTAATGAAAAATAAGTTTTTTTCATAAGAAAAACATTTTCTATTTTCCCAGTGCTAAAAATGAGTTTTTTTTGTGAACGACCTACCAAATATTTGTTGCAAAATGGCACCACACCATTTCTAGAAATCAATTTTCTTTGGACGTCACTTCACAAGCAGTGTTGCCTAAGCGAGTTTTCATTTTCTTTGGACGAAAAATCAATTTTCCATTTTTCGAGTGCCCAAAATGAGATTTTTTGTGAAGGACCTACCATATATTTGTTGCAAAATTGAACCAAATTAATTTTCTAAAATACTAAGCCATATTTAATGCACAATTGACCAAATGGTTGGGTGTCAAAAGCTTTGATCCATCACAGGTGAAAAAGACAATTTTTCGCTGATTCAGCAAGAAGTGGGTCAAATTTGAACTGTAGATGCCTCATAGTTTGCTCTTTATTTTTTCCAAAAAAAATTTCTAGGTACATAAGTATCTATTTAATCAGAGAAACACCAAAAATTTTCCAAGATTCAACCACTAGCTAGGAACGGTCATGCCCGCAGTTTTGACAGCATTTTGAAACGGGTATGAAAAATAAAAATCAAAATCAAAAAATTGGAAAACCTTCGCATTGTGTCATTATATGTGACCAAGTTATTAGGAAAAATAATAAACTTGTAATACGGCAATTCTTTTAAAAAAGTGTTCTAAAAAACAAGCTATCATGTGTGGAGATTTATGGCTTTCAAGCCAAATGATCAATCTTATGGCCACATTCATGGCATAGTTTATTCAAATAATCTCATATTGTGCACAAGTGTGCATCTTAGAATGGAAAACAGTGTTGCCTAAAGGAGTTTTCATTTTCTTTGGACGAAAACCAATTTTCCATTTTTTGAGTGCCCAAAACGAGTTTTTTTGTGAAGGACCTACCATATATTTGTTGCAAAATTGGACCAAATCAATTTTCTAAAATACTAGGCCATATTTAATGCATAATTAACCAAATGGTTGGGTGTCAAAAGTTTTGATCCACCACTCGTGAAAAAGATAATTTTTCGCTGATTCAGCAAGAAGCGGGTCAAATTTGAACTGTAGATGCCTCATAGTTTGCTCTTTATTTTTTCCAAAAATCATTTCTAGGTACATAAGTATCTATTTAATCAGATAAACACCCAAATTTTTCCAAGATTCAACCACTAGCTAGGAACGGTCAAGCCCGCTGTTTTCATCGCATTTTGAAACGGGCATAAAAAACTAAAAAAAACAAAAATTGATAACATTCGCATTGTGTCATTATATCTGACCAAGTTACTAGAAAAAATAATAAACTTGTAATACGGAAATTCTTTTAAAAAAGTATTCTCAGAAACGAGCTATCATGTGTGAAGATTCATGACTTTCAAGCTAAATGATCAATCTTATGGCCACATTCATGGCATAGTTTGTTCAAATAATCTTGTATTGTTCACAAGGGTGCATATTGGAATGGCAAACAATGTTGCCTAAGGAAGTTTTCATTTTCTTTGGACGAAAAAATCATTTTCCATTTTTCAAGTGCCCAAAATGAGGTTTTTTTTGTGAAGGACCTACCATATATTTGTTACAAAATTGTACCAAATCATTTTTATAAAATACTAGGCCATATTTAATGCACAATTGACAAAATAGTTGGGTGTCCAAAGCTTTTATCCATCTCTCGTAAAAAAAACAAATTTCCGCCGATTTAGTAGGAAACGGGTCAAATTTGAAGTGCAGCTGCCTTATAGTTTGCTCTTTATTTTTTCCAAAAATCATTTCTAGTTACATAAGTATCTATTTAAGCAGAAATACATGGTTTGGTGGTGATACGTCGAGGTTTGGATGGTGGCCCAGGGCCCCAACTCCAAATCGCGTAAACTCGCATGCCCGCCACGTGGTCACCGCGTGACCGTGGCGTTGCCATGCGTTCTGGGTGGCCTAGGCATGTCTAGTGGGTTGGGCACTCCCCAGGTAGGTTCTAGGAAGAAAATGACAATAGAAGAATCTCACGAGGAGACCGAACTATGCTCAAACATGAATTAGAAGCCAAGTGTTTGATTAGCGGTACGGGAAATGCACATGGCCAATGGGCCTGAGTTTTGGCTGAGGATGATCATCTACTAGGGAGACTGTCTTGGCAAATTTTGAGCTCAAATGGAGGAGCTTAGATGGCACTTGCTTTGCAAAGTACCACATCGGGCAGAAATATAGATGTTGAAGCTGGGCTCAAATGAATACTTGGAATGAGCTGAAATTTTGTGGAGTATGGTCATTTGGGCATAGGAATGCACTGTAAAATATTTATACCATTTGGATAATCCTAGCTTGTACTTCCTTCACAAAGCTTCTCTCTGGATAGAAACTCTGGAAATTTTCTGAGGAAGATTTAATAGGCAAATGGAGCTGAATATTGGAATGTGGAAATGATTTGGATATGTAAGATGGCACAAAAAGTTTGAGGACAATAGGAGGTGTCTAGATAGCACTTGCTTTGCAATGTGCCAATCTGGACAGAAAATAGAAATTAAAGCTGGGCTTACATAGATGATTGGATTGTTCTAAAATTTGGTGTAGGGAGTTTCTATGGTTAGGGTAATGTCTTGGTAAATTGGCAGCAATTATAAAGCAATATAAAATGTAGTTGCTTCATAAACTGAAAATATTACCAGAAACAAAGATTCGATGGTGAGCTCACATGGATTATTAGATAGATCTAATTTTTTTTGTAGAGCTATGACTTTGGCATATAGAATATGTGGCAAAAATTCAACTCATTAGGATATTCCTATCTAGTACTTCCTTCACAAAGCTTCTAGCAGAACAGAAACTTTGGAAATTTGCCGACAAAGATTTCATAGGCAAATAGAGCTGAATATTGGCATGTGGCAATGATTTGGATATGGAAGATTGACCAAAAAGTTTGAGGGCAATAGGAGGGGTATAGATAGCAGTTGCTTTGCAATGTGCCAATCTGGATAGAAAATAAAAATTGAAGCTGGGCTCACATAGATGGTTTGATTGAGTTACAATTTGGAGGAGGGTGATAATTTGGGCATATGAAGGCACTGTATAAATTTCATGCCATTTGGATATATAAAAATGGTACTTCTTTCACAATGTTCTCCACTGAACAGAAAATTGGGAAAAATATTGAGGGAAAATGGTTATATTAAATGAGCTAAAATTTGGTGGAGGGAGGTTTTATGGGCAGGGTTATGTCCTGGTAATTTTTCAGCAATTATAAAGCAATATAAATATAGTTGCTTCACAAACTGGAAATATTACTAGAAACAAAGATTGGATGGTGAGCTCTCATGGATTGTTAGATGGAGCTAATTTTTTTTGGAGAGCTATGATATGGGCATATAGAAGATGTGGCAAAAATTCAACTCATTAGGATATGCATAGCTAGTACTTCCTTCACAAAGCTTCTAGCTAAACAAAAACTTTGGAAATTTGCCGACGAACATTTACTAGGCAAATGGAGTTGAATTTTGTCATGATGCAATGATTTGGATAGGAAAGAGTGCCCAAAATTTTTGAGGGCAATCAAGAATATATAAATAGCACTTCCTTCACAGAATACGAAAATGAATATTGTTGAATTATATTTGAACTAGGCGAGGAAGGTTTTTGACATATTTGATGAAGATATGATCCAAAGAATTTATGATAATTTTTTGGGAATTTTGGGAATAACAAAAATATGGGTTGCTTCACAACCTAGGGCAAAAATTGACACATAGACATGACACATAGGCAAAACTGATGAGATGGCGCCTAGTCATAGCAATCCACCACAATTTACAAGGTTATGACCATCTACATTGGTCGTGATCAGCTAGAAATAAGGCAGCGGACCAGTGTTGTCTGCTTTACGACCATTTCATGTAAGAAAATTACGTCCTTTCTGACCAAAATGGTCATTATAGTTTAGGGTTTGGAGCCCTCTGAACAGCTTACGACCAATTGGTCTCAAATGGTCGTAGATTTACGACCATTTCTTCCAGGGTCACTGACAGAAGGTCATAAGTTGACATATTTCTTGTAGTGGCCCCATGGCTTGATAGCCATTGGAGATGGACTTATATGTTGTCCTAGCACTCTCCCGCAGATCAAGGCGCGCAAAACGAGCTCCTGTCCTGAGATAAGGCGTCGTCAACGGCCAATCGAGCTCGCCATCAAGGTTAGTTAAGGGTACTCAGATATCTTTACTCCATTACATTGTGTGTGTGCGCATCCATGATTAAAATGCTAACGGGGAGTGGTGTTCCAGGCTGCTCTTCAGAAAGAGAGAGAGACAACCCAGACGCTTCTACAGGAGATGGACCAGCTGACGGCGGAGAGGCAACGGGAGGCGGAGGAGAAGACGGCTCGGTTGTTGGAGGAGGAGAGGGCAAGGAATGATGCGTCTCACTGGGCCATGTATGAGCTCCTCGTGGTAAGTTTCTTATGCATATTAGCCAAATCATGCATGTAATATGTTCGTTTCATTACTATAACCTATATGACTGACTCGTGAAAACCAAATGTCCAGTCTATGTGCGTGAAGATCGGTTAGACCCCTCCGCCGATGCCGGTCATTACTAGAGCGGGAACGATGAGTTTCATTGAATGGTCTTTGTTACAAGTCTTAACATTTGAGTGTCATCATGCTAACCAGACTTGCAAATGATCTTTGGTGCAGCATAACTCCGGAGCCACATCGCACAACCCTTCTCCAGCTGAAACCAGCCCGCAGAACCCCGATGCTTGACCTTCCGTAAGTTTTCTCTATTATGCCACATACTTAGCTTATTTTCCCCAAAAATGACCTATACTTACATCATTATCCTAGGTTAGCACAAAAATGGCATACTTAGATAGGTTAGCTCTAAAATGACACAAATAATGAATAAGATGAAGAAAAGCAAGGAAGAGGAGGAAAAGAAGGAATAGGAAGAAGAAGACTAGAAGAAGACTTCTTCTTCTTCTTCTAGTCTTCTTCTTCTTTCCTTCTTCTTCTTCTTCTTCTTCTTCTTCTTCTTCTTCTTCTTCTTCTTCTTCTTCTTCTTCTTCTTCTTCTTCTTCTTCTTCTTAGCTTATTTTCCCCAAAAAAGACAAACTTATATAGTTAATTATCCTCCACATTGACAAAATTAGCTTATCTAGTCCATTTATGACATAATTAGCTTATTCGTTGCAAAAATGGCATAATAACCTTGGTTACCTCATAAATGGCATATACTTAGCTTATTATCCTTCAAAATGACATAATTACCTAAGTTAGCTCTAAAATGACATATACTTACCTAATTTAGCTCAAAAATGGCATAATTACCTAGGTTAGCACAAAAATGACCTATACTTACCTAATTGTCCTAGGTTAGCACAAAAAAGGCATACTTACATAGGTTAGCTCTAAAATGACACAAAAAAGACACACTTATATAGTTAATTATCCTCCACAATGACAAAATTAGCTTACTTAGTCCATTTATGACATAATTAGCTTATTCGTTGCAAAAATGGCACAAAATGACATAATTACCTAAGTTAGCTCTAAAATGAAATATACTTACCTAATTTAGCTCAAAAATGGCATAATTACCTAGGTTAGCACAAAAATGACCTATACTTACCTAATTGTCCTAGGTTAGCACAAAAAAGGCATACTTACATAGGTTAGCTCTAAAATTACACAAATAATGAATAAGATGAAGAAAAAAAAGGAAGAGGTGGAAAAGAAGGAATAGGAAGAAGAAGAAGAAGAAGCTCTTCTTCTTCGTCTTATTCTTCATCTTCTTCTTCCTATTCTTCATCATCTTCTTCTTCTTCTTCTTCTAGTCTTCTTCTTCTTCTAATTTTCTTACTCCCATTTTTGCAGGTTTGATTCACTTCATGGAAGCTGGCTATGGCAGAATGCTACTGTTTAGTTTTTTGTTTTGATTTGTATTGATTTACAACTATGGTGAAACTATGTATGTATATATGCATGAACATGGTGAAACTATGTATGTATTGGATGTTTTAATACCCTATGCAATGATGGAATGTTATGTATTGGTGTATTGGTGTACAGCTATGTATTGGTGTACTGCTATGTATATATATCATATTTGATTGTTGAAAATGCAGGGAAATAACAGAAAACAATAAAAACAGTGGTAGTGCAGGCACTTTGCCGTCCGCCAGCGGACGGCAAAGGTGACATGTGGCAGCAGCCTGTGCAACCTGGGAGCACTGAGTCTGACCCATTTGGTCATTATGCCGTCCGCTGGCAGACGGTAAAGAAAGAGGGAGGCAGATGGCAAAGAAAGGGGTTCTTTGCCGTCTGCTGGCTGACGGCAAAGAAAGAGGGAGGCAGACGGCAAAGAGAGGGTTCTTTGCCATCTGCTGGCTGACAGCAAAGAAAGAGGGAGGCAGACGGCAAAGAGAGGGGATATGCCATGGCGTGATGACGTCAGGAAGCAGCCGGTAAAGGGGATGACACCTTTGCCGTCAGCCAGCGGACGGCAAAGCCTCCCGTTAGCCACCCAATGTGGCTAACATGTATTCTTTGCCATCCACATGATTTGCCATCTGCTTGCCTGCGATAGCAGACGGCAAAGGCCTTTGCCGTCTGTAACACCCCTGTGTAACTACCACTGTGATCAGCTGCTAATCATGCCAGGTCATATCATTTGCAGTGCCTAGTCATAGTGGTTAACCAAATCAATTCAAATTCTATTTTGAAAATCAACTCAAATTCAAAAGTGCAAAATAAATTTGTTCAAACACTATGGGAAAAATGTTCACTAAATAGCAAATATTCCAGAAGCAATCACAAAAATATAACCAATGAAACTACGATCAGCTAAATGGCTCCAACAACATGAAACAGCACCAAAACAGAATTATTTAACCTAATTAAATTCATTTCAAATTGAAATGAAATCCAAATTCACCCAAACCAGTTTTTGGTGACAAGGAATATTGCATTGTAATATTTGGGCCTAGTCTCATATTTTGCAAGAGTGTAAAAGTGTCCTAACTAATTCAAAACAGAAAAGAATAAAAGAAAAGCAAGCCGAAAAACAGAAAAATAGGACGAGGCACTGTGCACTGGGCCTAAGTGCACAGTGCCCCGATCGCAGCCCACCTGGCCCAACCTCTCTCTCTACCTAGCGCTGTCATCCCCTCCATGGCCAAACGCGTGCACGCCGCTCGCGCGGCGACACGCCGGCACCGCCGACACTACAGGGGCGCGGGAGGGGATAAGGACGAGCTCGTCCATCTCCCCTGGCTTCCCCTCGTCACTCTTCCCCCTCTCCTTCCCGCGCATGCGCTCGCCTCTTCCCCTCTCTGGCCGAGTGCCACCGCCGCCGCTTGTCCGTCGTTCCCGTGGCCACAGCCACCGCCTCGTCGCCTCCCCGTGCCTGACAGCTCCGCCGTCGAACGATGCATCGGACAGTGCACCGGGCGGAGCTGGGAGCCTCTGCATTGAGCGCACACCCTCGTCTTCCTCCTCGGATCGCCGAGCGCAGCCGACATCGATTCGCTGATTCTGCTGCTACTAAACTGTCAACGGCCTTCGGCGTGCCGCCCGGTGAGCTACGCCATCCTCTGCTCCTCCCAGTTGACCCCTTGAGCACCGTAGCTACCTCGCCGCCGTTGCCACGAGCCCGACACCGCGGTTCGCCTCGCCTCGATGCCCATGGCCTCTGTCGTGCTCGTCTGAGCATGGCATCGTGTTCCTGCTGCTTCCAGGAGTCGAACGCGCCCGCGCCCGCGCTCTCCCGTACTCCCTAGCTAGGGATTCGTCGAAGCCCGAACTCCGGCGCCGCCTTTGCTTGTCGCCGGCGCCATTCCGGCCACCCCCACGTCCCCGCGCTAGCATAGATGGATGCGGCGCTCGAAGCTCGTTCGAACGAGCCTACGCGCGGGCCGAACGGCCCCCTATGGGCGATTTCCGCCTAACTCCGGCGGTGGACCGCCGCGGCAGTGGCTCGCCAGAGCTCTCTCCGGTCGCCGCCGACATGGCACACCTGGGGCCCACCCCTGGGTCACTGCCAGCGGGCCCCACGGGCCCCGTTGACTGGATTGACCCAGTCAACGTGCTGACTGGGCAACCCAATGAGGCTGACATGCGGGCCCCACTGCATATTAGGTTAATTAAACATTTTTATAATTAAAACTTAATTAGTTAGTCTAATCAGTCTATGACATATGGGGCCCAGCTGATAATTAACCCAGTTTAATTAAAATAAACAACTAATAGCCCACTGTCTATGACAGGTGGGACCCACTGGTCAGTTTGACCAGTCAAATGGGTCAGTTGACTGCTGACACAGAGATGACCTCATGCTTACGTCATAATTCATTTTCAATGATTCTGTTAATTTTAAATAATTCCAAAAAATCAATTTAAACTTTGAAAATTAATAACTTTTAATCCGTAGCTCAGATCGAAAAACTTAAAACATGAAAGTTGCTTAGAACGACGAGATGAGTCTGATCGTGCCGTATGTTTCCTTGTCGGAACCTCCTATGAAGGAGAACTCGTAACTCCGAGCCCGATTCCGGTATATGAATAGTGCACACACTCCGATTAAGAAATCCCGCGTTAATCCTATAGTAAATAAAAATGACTTAGGCATACTTCGGGCAACCCTGCACTGCATCATAGTCGTAGCATGCCCTGTGTTGCATCGTTGCTGTGTATTTACTTGTTCCTTCCCCCTCTTCTCTCTCGATAGACCCCGACGTCGACGTAGCTCCCGAGGTCGACGCTGCTCAGGAGCCTGACGACGCAGTTGACGACCTTGCCCTTGCCGTCGAGCAGACAGGCAAGCACCCCCTTTTTTAGCATTCCGATATCGCCCATTCTCTTCTCTCTTATGCTTGCATTAGAAGTTACTGCTGCTACTGTATCCTATATCTACTGCATAGCCTGTTTACTTGTAACCTACTATTGATACTTACCTGTTATCCTAAACTGTTTAGAATAGGTTGGGTAGAGACCGACAGAGACCCCACTTAACCCGACTGCCCCGCTGGATGATCAGAAGACCCGTGCAACGGGATTGAAGACCAGACCCGACACCGCACGTCACATCCCCCTTAGTTGCCGACACTGCTGGGTTACTATCGAGTGCCGAGGGTGATACCTCGTCAGCACTTCTGATGATAACCTTGTAGTTTAGTTATTCGGTCATGGTAAGCGAGAGTGATGCCTCCTACACCACCCCCGATAACGACATCGTCACGCAGCTCCTCAAGTGTGGACCTCACGGGTGATTCCTCCTCCGTTCATCTTGACGGTAACATCACAGGGAATTCCATCGAGGGTGATTCCTCAGGGTTCCCCTTGGTGTCAGACACACTGATACTTTGGTTACTATGACTGAACACTGTAACATGATACTAAATACGGGCCGGCCCTAAGGGGTACCCGCACGAGCTTATTAGCGAGTGATAAGGAATCGGGTGGACCTGGATGGTTCCCGAGGGTTGAACACGAGGCGTGGCCGGGCATTCCTCGCCCTTGCCGCAAGTCCTCGAGACGGGGCGACGGGGTCACATCTTTCGTGAGTCTCTGCTCGTTTCCGCACTAACAACACACTAACGGTTTGGATATTTGATCCGAGGGGCCTCTAGCCTGATAGCACTAACCATCATGTGGGCATAGTATGGGCGTTCTGCGTCATATACTTCAGCCGAAGCTTAATGGACGTCAGCGACTGAGCGGCGCGCGCCGAGTTGGACTGGTTACGCAACTGCGCTTGTATTAAGGGGTTGCTAGGTCTGCTCTCGACCGCCCTCGCAACATGCAGGGGTTCCCGGGGCGATGGCCTAAGACCCCTGGGGGCATAGGTTTAGTCCGGCGTGCTGACCTCTCTGTTAAGTATTTGGTCGGGTTGCGGCGTATCGTTTGGCCGAGGCAGGCATGACCCAGTAAATTGTGTCCGGCCGGAGTTAGGCGAGCGTGGTGGGTAACTTGGTGCACCCCTGCAGGGAAGAACTAATCTATCGATAGCCTGTCCTACGGTAACGGACACTCGGAGTTGTATCCCGATCGGTACAACTAGAACTTGAGATGATAAATGGATAGTATGGCTCTGGGATTGCTTTCTCGCATGGAGTCGAGGAAGGATCTCTGGGCGAGGTTGATGACATTACTACTACTTTACATTATGTAATTTGCACTCTTCTAATGCTGCAAGACCAATGAAGATGATGAAGAGGCTAGTCTTCGGTAGGACTAGGCTTTCCCCCTCTATTCTGGCATTTCTGCAGCCCAGTCCACATATACATCCCTCCTTTGAAAATGTTGCATATGTAGTGTAGATCCTTGCTTGCTGAGTACTTCGTATGAGTACTCACGTTTGCTTTAGTTTCATTTTCTCCCCATATCCAAATGACGCCGCCAGATGACGGAGCCCCTGAGATAGCAGCCCCCGTCGACGATTACGGCTACTACTACTACCCTCCCGGCGAGTACTACTACGAGGAGCCGACAGATGACCAGGAGTAGGATTCGGAGGGTCCTAGGCAGGAGGCCTACGCCTTTCGATCGTAGTATTTTATTTTGCGCCGCCTTCTAAAGGCTTATCTTCATTTCTGTAATATATCTGTACCCAGATATCTGATGCTTCCGCTGACGCTTGTATGCCATCGAGCTATATATTCGAGCCCTCGAGGCCCTGGCTTGTAATATAAAGCTTGTATGAATTTGTTTATGTTTTAGAGTTGTGTTGTGATATCTTCAAGTGAGTCCTTAGGCTTGATCGTGTGCATTTGCGTGTATGGTTAGTGAACGATTAAGCCGGGGTCGTCACAGGTTGGTATCAGAGCCGACTGCCTCTAGTAATCCCCCTTTCCAACTCCTTGGCCGAAGTTGAGTCTAGTGGTCAAAAACTGTTTTACTAACTTGGCTGTGTGGCTTACGGTCCCACGTCGCCAATTGGGTGGTACTAGGATCTTTTATTCCTCGTCTTTACTCTGGGGCTCTAATCTCTCATCTATTCGGGTTTAATAAATTTACTAACACCGACCCTTAGGATCTCGTAAATTCCGTCCACCCGGAGAGCTGGATATCTGTGCGATTTCCCTGTCATTGATCTGATTAGTCTGATAATCATTTTCCTATCCATTGTTTTGTTTAACCTTTCCTTCTGAGATTTTTTATATTTCTCATCGTCATGTGACAACCCTGAACTCCTTTGTTTTAGATGGATCGTCTGTTCCCGCCGCGTCCTACGACCCAGCTCGTGCTTCGCACTTGGGCTCGCGATGCCCCTGGGTTCCCAGCTGTTTTGATCGCTCTCTTGACCAGACTGGGCTACCGCTGGTACCCTGAGTACATGGTCTACGAGGTTTACCGCGAGTTCAACCAGGAGCAGTACTATGCTGATGTTCGCATCTATGATCAGCAGGAAGACTCGGACACCGAGCTATACCTTTTCCACGGTATCGGCGTGACGATTGAGATGGCAGTCCATGATGCCGCCTACTCTGCTGTCGCACGTCTTCGAGGAGAGCACAGTGCTAGCTTGGATGCGCTGAGTATCGATACATTCCGTATGTCCCTGCTGGAGATGCTACTGGTTACTACACAGCTGTCTGTGCCCCGTACGAGCCTCGTCGCTACGATCAGTGAGTTCTGATTCAGTATACTCAGGCTCTGGATCGCACTGTTCACGCTCTAGCCGTCGAGTTGGTTGCCACTCGAGCACGACTCTACGAGGCTATGACGCAGTTGGTACCAGCCGTTCGTGCAGGGATACATCTGGAGCATATTCTTTACCCGTGCAGGACCGAGATGCCACCAGGGATCGATTGGCCTGCGGTGGGAGGTCACACACCGGCACGTGGATCTCTTCTTTCAGCTCGAGACCGGATTCTGCATCAGAGTGCACATGGAGCACAGGATCCTTCTGTGACGAACGTCCGTCGTCCACACTTGCAGCTACCCCATTTTCGTGGTTTTCTCCAACGTTGATGTAGCCTTTGCTATGTCTCGTTGTGTACTTCCTTACCGCGTGCCTGCGCGCCGCCTAGTATGTCTAGCTTTTAAATTTGCGCCGTTATGCAATGTAACTGACTCTGTATGGACTTGCATGACTTAATGACTGCTGTTAAGCATCTATTGTACTACTTACATTTCATCGCGTTACATCATGCATGTCGCTAAACACTCGCATTGGCTTCTGCTAAACTACCCCTGTTGATTTTGTAGGATGGCAGATAACAATCCACCACCGCTGCCACCGCCTGACTATATGGTTGCGATGATGCAACAGTTTGAACTCAACCGTCAGTTCATGATGGGGATTATGCAACAATTTCCCCGTCCCAATGCCGACTAGCTGCCGCCTTCCATCACACTGCCAGAATTTATGAGACTCAACCCGTCATTCTTCCGCAACACAGTCAACCCGCTGGATGCCGATGACTGGCTGCATGACATCTCCTTTGAGATGGAGTCTGCTGATGTCGCCCTGGCCAATTATGTCACCTTTGCAACATACCTATTGAAGGGTCCCGCATCTCAATGGTGGGCCACTCACCGACAGACCCTACCACCTGGTACCGTCGTCACTTGGGCAGAATTCAAGATTGCTTTCCGTGCCCGCTACATTCCTCAAGCTGTCATAGCCCGAAAGAAGGCCAAGTTTCGTAGTCTCGTTCAAGGTAACAAGACTGTGGAAGTTTATCAGCGCGAGTTTCTTGACTTGTCTCGCTACGCTGAAGAAGACATTCCTACCGTTGACCGCAGGCAAGAGAAGTTCCTTGAAGGGCTGCACCATGACATTCAGTTAGCCCTGCTCGTCCAAGACTATCCTGACTTCGCCACCTTGGTGAATAAGGCTATCATGGTCGAGACTGGACTGAAGAAGCACAAGGAAGCAACCAGACGCACCCGTGAGGCGGGCTCATCTTCGGGCTCGTCTTCCCAGAAGCGCCGCATCTGGATACCTCAGAGCATGTACCGTCCAGCAGCTCCTGTGAACCGGCCATCTTATGCTGCACCTCGTTTGCCTCCTCCACCACCGAGGCAGCCCCTTCGAGCTCCACCACCTCGAGCTCCCGCACCATGCCCTGACAGTGGACTATGCTTCAAGTGTGGCCAGCCAGGTCACCATGCCAGAGACTGTTCTCAGAATCAGAATCAGTTGGCTCTTCCTTCTGCTGGCCGTGGTATTCCTCAGCAACGTAACAGCAATGCCAGACCTTCTTATGGTCGTGTACAGAACTATCACGTCAACATGGCTGAAGCTCAAGATCAACCAGAAACTGTGATGGGTACACTTCTTGTTAATTCAGTACCATCATCTGTTTTATTTGATTCAGGAGCATCGCATTCATTCATGTCAGAAGAATTTGCATTCATGCATGCCATTAAATATGAAAGCTTGCAATATCCACTAGCGGTTAACACTCCCGCGGGCCAATGTCGAGCCTCCTTATTCAGCCCCGAAGTCACTATTGAAATTGAGGGGTTGAAGTTCCAGGCATATCCCATTATTCTGAAATCCTCCAAGATTGATCTTATACTGGGAATGGATTGGTTGAAGGCTCACTATGCCTCAATTAATTGTGCTAGTAAGGTTATACACCTCCTTCATCCATCAGATGAGTTAGTGAATTACCAAGCTCATATCACTCAGAACGCCGAGGCTCATATTTATGTCTTAAATGCGTTGAACGCTTCTCCACTTGAGGGGATCAAAAACGTTCCAGTCGTCTGCGAATTCCAGGATGTTTTTCCAGAAGAACTTCCAGGAATACCCCCTGCTAGAGCTGTTGAGTTTGTTATTGACTTGAAGCCTGGCACTACTCCAATTGCAAAGCGTCCTTACAAGATCCCTCCGCACCACCTGCTTGAACTTAAGGAAGAAATCGATAAATCACTTAAGATGGGCTTCATCCGTCCTAGTTCCTCTGCCTGGGGAGCACCGTCTCTCTTTGTCAAGAAGAAAGATGGTACGAATAGGTTGGTTCAAGATTACCGTCCTATCAACCAGGCAACCATTCAGAATAAATATCCGCTTCCCCGGATCAATGACTTATATGATCAACTTGCTGGATCTTTGGTGTTCTATAAACTTGACTTGAGGTTGGGTTATCACCAGATCCGTGTCCGTGAAGAGGATATTCCCAAGACTGCATTCGTCACTCGTTATGGTTCTTACGAGTACACCGTCATGTCATTTGGCCTAACGAATGCTCCAGCTATGTTCTCCCGCCTGATGAATTATATATTCATGGATTACCTCGACAAGTTCGTCGTGGTATATCTGGATGATATTCTAGTGTATTCAAAGAATAAGGAAGAACATGCCGAACATCTTTGTCTTGTTCTGGAGAGGCTTCGAGAACACAAGTTGTATGCCAAATACTCCAAATGTAAATTCTGGCTTTCTGAAGTGACCTACCTTGGACATGTGATTTCCAAGGACGGTATTGCCGTTAACCCAGAGCGAGTTCAGGCTATCCTTGACTGGACCCCTCCGAAGAATGCCAAGCAAGTCCGAAGTTTTCTCGGTCTAGCAAGTTATTACCGATGATTCGTCGAGAACTTTTCCAAGATTGCCAAGCCCCTGACTAATCTGCTCCACAAAGGCGTTAAGTTTGAGTGGACAGACAAATGTCGGGAGAGTTTCCAGACCCTCAAGGACAAGCTTACTTCTGCTCCAGTGCTTGCTCCTCCTGATTCTCGTAAGGACTTTGTCATATATTGTGATGCCTCTCGTCAGGGATTAGCCTGTGTTCTAATGCAAGAATGAAGAGTAATTGCGTATGCTTCGCGTCAATTGCGTCCTCATGAAGAAAATTATCCTGTGCATGATCTCGAACTCGCTGCTATGATCTATGCTTTGAAGCAGTGGCGACACTACCTTCTTGGTAATCGGTGTGAGATCTATACCGATCATCAGAGTCTGAAGTATTTGTTCACCCAACCGGATCTTAATCTTCGTCAACAACGATGGTTGGAAACGATTACAGACTATGATTGTGGTATTTATTATACTCCTGGCAAGGCTAATGTGTTGGCTGATGCCTTGAGCCACAAGTCCTATTGCAATAACCTCATGGTTAAGCAAGCTCAACCCCAGCTATATGAAGAATTGCGCAAGCTGAACGTCTGTATTGTTCCGCAGGGTTCACTTAATAACCTTATGGTACAGCCAGAACTTGAGAAGGCTGTAAAGATTACGTAAGACAAAGATGCTGAAGTAGATCTGATGAAGAAAGAACTTCACCTCGAGAAGTACAGGGATTTCTCAATTGCTGAAGACGGAACCTTGTATTTCAGAGACCGCATCGTGGTACCTCGATTCGAGCTTATGACAAACAAGGTCATGAAGGAGGCTCATGATACCCCGCTGTCTATCCATCCGGGTAGTACCTAGATGTATCGTGATCTTCGACAGAGGTACTCGTGGTCTAAAATGAAGCAGGACATTGCTCGCTATGTTGCTGAATGTGACGTATGTCGTCGCGTGAAAGCAGAACATCAGAAGCCTGCTGGAATTCTTCAACCACTCCCTATTCCTTTGTGGAAGTGGGATAAAGTGCAAATGGATTTCATTACTGGTCTTCCCAAGTCTCAGAAAGGTCACGACGCTATTCTTGTCGTCATCGATCAACTTTCCAAGGTTGCTCATTTTCTGCCTGTCAAGGAGACTATCACTGCTAGCGAGCTAGCAGAACTTTACATCTCCAGAATTGTTTCACTCCACGGTATTCCGAAGGAGATCAGTTCGGACCATGGCGGTCTTTTCACATCCAAGTTCTGGGAAAGTTTCCAACAAGCTATGGGAACTCACATTACATGGAGTTCAGCTTATCATCCTCAATCCCATGGCCAAGTCGAGCGAGTCAATTAAGTGCTTGAAGATATGCTTCGCGCATGTGTTATATCATTCGGTAAGAAGTGGGAAGAATCCCTCCCGTATGCCGAATTCTCTTATAACAATAGCTATCAAGCTAGTTTGAAAATGGCCCCCTTCGAAGTGCTTTATGGACGTAAGTGTCGAACCCCTCTGAATTGGTCAGAAACTGGGGAACGACCTCTCGTGGGACCGGACATTATCCAACACGCTGAAGAACAAGTCAGAATTGTCCGAGAAAATCTCAAGGCGGCTCAGGACCGCCAGAAGAGCAATTATGATCGCAAGCGATGGGATCTGACTTATCAACCAGGTGATCAAGTTTATCTTCGTGTCACTCCTATGAAGGGCACCCGTCGTTTCGGAATCAAGGGCAAGCTAGCTCCTCGCTATATTGGTCCTTTCCGCATCGTGGCTAGACGTGGACAGGTGGCATATAAATTGGAGTTGCCACCACAATTCTCTTATATCCATGATGTCTTCCACGTATCGAAACTTCGTAAATGCTTCAAGGAATCTCCGCACTGAGCAATGGATCACGAGATGCTTGAATTGCGAGATGACTTATCTTATAAGGAGCATCCGATCCGCATCCTTGATGAAGCTGAACGTCGAACTCATCAGAAGATGACCAAGTTCCTGAAAGTGCAGTGGTCGAATCACACCGAAGATAAAGCCACTTGGGAACGCGAGGATAATCTCCGAGAAGAATATCCCGACCTCTTTCCTTCTACCTCCTAAATTCTCGGGACGAGAATTTCTTTTAGAGGAGAAGAACTTGTAACACCCCTGTGTAACAACCACTATTATCAGCTACTAATCATGCCAAGTCATATCATTTGCAGTGCCTAGTCATAGTGGTTAACCAATTCAATTCAAATTCTATTTTGAAAATCAACTCAAATTCAAAAATGCAAAATAAATTTGTTCAAACACTATGGGAAAAATGTTCACTAAATAGCAAATATTCCAGAAGCAATCATAAAAATATAACCAATGAAACTAGGATAAGTTAAATGGCTCAAACAATATGAAACAGCACCAAAACAGAATTATTTAACCTAATTAAATTCATTTCAAATTCAAATGAAATCCAAATTCACCCAAACCAGTTTTTGGTGACAAGGAATATTGCATTGTAATATTTGGGCCTAGTCTCATATTTTACAAGAGTGTAAAAGTGTCCTAACTAATTCAAAACAGAAAAGAATAAAAGAAAAGCAAGCAGAAAAACAGAAAAATAGGACGAGGCACTGTGCACTGGGCCTAAGTGCACTGTGCCCCGACCGCAGCCCACCTGGCCCAACCTTTCTCTCTCCCTCGCGCTGTCATCCCCTCCATGGCCAAACGCGCGTGTGCCGCTTGCGCGGTGACACGCCGGCACCGCCGACACTACAGGGCGCGGGAGGGGATAAGGACGAGCTCGTCCATCTCCCCTGGCTTCCCCTCGTCACTCTTCCCCCTCTCCTTCCCCTTCGCGCACGCGCTCGCCTCTTCCCCTCTCTGGCCGAGCGCCACCGCCGCCGCATGTCCGTCGTTCCCGTGGCCACAGCCACCGCCTCGTCGCCTCCCTGCGCCTGTCAGCTCCGCCGTCGAACGCTGCATCGGACAGTGCCACCGAGCGGAGCTGGGAGCCTCTGCGTCGAGCGCACGCCCTCATCTTCCTCCTCGGATCACCGAGCGCAGCCGACGTCGATTCGCCGATTCTGCTGCTACTAAACTGTCAACGGCCTTCGGCGTGCCGCCCGGTGAGCTACGCCATCCCCTGCTCCTCCCAGTTGACCCCTCGAGCACCGTAGCTACCTCGCCGCCGTTGCCATGAGCCCGATGCCGCGGTTCGCCTCACCGCCGTGTCCATGGCCTCTGTTGTGCTCGTCTGAGCACGGCATCGTGTTCCTGCTGCTTCCAGGAGTCGAACGCGCCCGCGCCCGCGCTCTCCCGTACTCCCTAGCAAGGGATTCGTCGAAGCCTGAACTCCGGCGCCGCCTTTGCTCGTCGCCGGTGCCGTTCCGGCCACCCCCACGTCCCTGCGCTAGCATAGATGGATGCGGCGCTCGAAGCTCATTCGAACGAGCCTATGCGCGGGCCGAACGGCCCCCTATGGGCGATTTCCGCCTAACTCCGGCGGTGGACCGCCGCGGCAGTGGCTCGCCGGAGCTCTCTCCGGTTGCCGCCGACGTGGCACACCTGGGGCCCAGCCCTGGGTCACTGCCAGCGGGCCCCACAGGCCCCGTTGACTGGGTTGACCCAGTCAACGTGCTGACTGGGCAACCCAATGATGCTGACATGCGGGCCCCACCTCATATTAGGTTAATTAAACATTTTTATAATTAAAACTTAATTAGTTAGTCTAATCAGTCTATGACATATGGGGCCCAGCTGATAATTAACCCAGTTTAATTAAAATAAACAACTAATAGCCCACTGTCTATGACAGGTGGGACCCACTGGTCAGTTTGACCAGTCAAACGGGTCAGTTGACTGCTGACGCAGAGATGACCTCATGCTTATGTCATAATTCATTTTCAATGATTCTGTTAATTTAAATAATTCCAGAAAATCAATTTAAACTTTGAAAATTAATAACTTTTAATCCGTAGCTCAGATCGAAAAACTTAAAACATGAAAGTTGCTCAGAACGACGAGACAAGTCTGATTGTGCCGTCTGTTTCCTTGTCAGAACCACCTACGTAGGAGAACTCGTAACTCCGAGCCAGATTTCGGTATATGAATAGTGCACACACTCCGATTAAGAAATCCCGCGTGAATCCTATAGTAACTAAAAATGACTTAGGCATACTTCAGGCAACTTTGCATTGCATCATAGTCGTAGCATGCCTTATGTTGCATCGTTGTTGTGTATTTACTTGTTCCTTCCCCCTCTTCTCTCTTGATAGACCCCGATGTCGATGTAGCTCCCGAGGTGGACGCTGCTCAGGAGCCTGACGACGCAGTTGACGACCTTGCCGTTGCCGTCGAGCAGACAGGCAAGCACCCCCTTTTTGAGCATTCCGATATCGCCCATTCTCTTCTCTCTTATGCTTGCATTAGAAGTTACTGCTGCTACTGTATCCTATATCTGCTGCATAGCCTGTTTACTTGTAACCTACTGTTGATACATACCTGTTATCCTAAACTGTTTAGAATAGGTTGGGTAGAGACCGACAGAGACCCCACATAACCAGACTGCCCCACTGGATGATCAGAAGACCCGTGCAATGGGATTGAAGACCAGACCCGACACCGCATGTCACATCCCCCTTAGTTGCCGACACTGCTGGGTTACTATCGAGTGCCGAGGGTGATACCTCATCAGCACTTCTGATGATAACCTTGTAGGTTAGTTATTCGGTCGTGGTAAGCGAGGGTGATGCCTCCTACACCACCCCCAATAACGACGTCGTCGCGCAGCTCCTCAAGTGTGGACCTCGAGGGTGATTCCTCCTCTGTTCACCTTGACGGTAACATCAGAGGGAATTCCATCGAGGGTGATTCCTCAGGGTTCCCCTTGGTGTCAGACACACTGATACTTTGGTTACTATGACTGAACACTGTAACATGATACTAAAGACGGGTCGGCCCTGAGGGGTACCCGCGCGAGCTTATTAGCGAGTGATAAGGAATCGGGTGGACCTGCATGGTGCCCGAGGGTTGAACACGAGGCGTGGCCGGGCATTCCTCGCCCTTGCCGCAAGTCCTCGAGACGGGGCGACGGGGTCACATCTTTCGTGAGTCTCTGCTCGTTTCCGCACTAACAACACACTAACGGTTTGGATATTTGATCCGAGGGGCCTCTGGCCTGATAGCACTAACCACCACGTGGGCATAGTATGGGTGTTCTGTGTCGTATACTTCAGCCGAAGCTTAATGGACGTCAGCGACTGAGCGGCACACGCCGAGTTGGACTGGTTACGCAACTGCGCTTGTATTAAGGGGTTGCTAGGTCTACTCTCGTCCGCCCTCGCAACGTGCAGGAGTTCCCGGGGCGATGGCCCAAGACCCCCGGGGGGCATAGGTTTAGTCCGGCGTGCTGACCTCTCTGTTAAGTATTTGGTCGGGTTGTGGCGTATCGTTTGGTCGAGGCCGGGCATGACCCAGTAAAGTGTGTCCGGCCGGAGTTAAGCGAGCGTGGTGGGTAACTTGGTGCACCCCTACAGGGAAGAACTAATCTATCGATAGCCTGTCCTACGGTAACGGACACTCGGAGTTGTATCCCGATCGGTACAACTAGAACTTGAGATGATAAATGGATAGTATGGCTCTGGGATTGCTTTCTCGCAGGGAGTCGAGGAAGGATCTCTTGGCGAGGTTGATGACATTACTACTACTTTACATTATGTAATCTGCACTCTTCTAATGCTGCAAGACCGATGAAGATGATGAAGAGGCTAGTCTTTGATAGGACTAGGCTTTCCCTCTCTATTCTGGCATTTCTGCAGCCCGGTCCACATATACAGCCCTCCTTTGAAAATGTTGCATATGTAGTGTAGATCCTTGCTTGCTGAGTACTTCGGATGAGTACTCACGTTTGCTTTATTTTCTTTTTCTCCCCATATCCAAATGACGCCGCCAGATGACGGAGCCCCTGAGATAGCAGCCCCCGTCGACGATTACGGCTACTACTACTACCCTCCCTGTGAGTACTACTACGAGGAGCCGACAGACGACCAGGAGTAGGATTCGGAGGGTCCTAGGCAGGAGGCCTACGCCTTTCGATCGTAGTATTTTATTTTGCCCCGCCTTCTAAAGGCTTATCTTCATTTCTGTAATATATCTGTACCCAGATATCTGATGCTTCCGCTGACGCTTGTATGCCATCGAGCTATGTATTCGAGCCCTCGAGGCCCTGGCTTGTAATATAAAGCTTGTATGAATTTGTTTATGTTTTAGAGTTGTGTTGTGATATCTTCAAGTGAGTCCTTAGGCTTGATCGTGTGCATTTGCGTGTATGGTTAGTGCACGATTAAGCCGGGGACGTCACACCGTCCGCTGGGCCGAAGCAGGCGGCAAAGAAGCTGTTTACCGTAACTTACTATGCCGAAATTGTTTGTCGTCTGCGGCTGACGGCAAAGATCTTTGCCGTCCACTTTCTGGTTCTTAGCCGTCTGCCATGGCAGATGGCAAAGCAGCTGATTCCTATAGTGAATGTCTAACTATGATGGTAAACAACAACAAAAAGAAAAAAACATATTTACCGAGCACTGCTAGAAACGGGGAAGACCCCTCGAACTAGGATTAGGACCTGTACCGCGAGAGGTACTCTCGGAAAACCCCATCTCGGTAATGTCGAACAATAATGGTAAGGTGCTTTGCGAAGCATGTAGGAAAATAAAGGAGATGTAAACACCAACAAAAAGAGTAACACATATTTACCGAGCACGACTATGAACGGAGAGGATGTGTAGACCTAGGGTTTGGACCTTTACCGAGAGTGACTCTCGGTACAGGAAATTATTACCGAGAGCCACTTATCGACCCTCGGTACTGAGTAAGCCACATCATATTTTCCTTTTATTTGTGTATGTTTCTTTGCCACTCTATTTTTTTGTCTGATATTTCATGTCTTTTAATGACTAAAGTTTCAAAATGCCATGACTTTTGATGACTTGTGTTTTCGGGTAGAAATTTTCAAATCTCAACTTCTAATTAAGCACTATAAAGTAAAAGAATGAAAACAGTGACCTGCCGTAACACGGAGAAGCAGGTATTCACCAACCCCTAGCCCCTCTCGGTGCCGGTCAATGCCGTAGACCGCCGGGGCCACCGGCTGGGTGCTCGGTCGGGAAGCCGCCCGAGGGGGTGGTCCGGCAACTGGCCCGACATGCGTGTGGCCAAGGCATATGTATGAAAGGGTGGTGTGGTGTACAAATACCCAATGCACATTCTTGATGTGGCAGATGCCTCACAAACCGGACACATGCACGGGCCCGAACATCGAGGACTAGCTGCGTTCGTCGCCCAGATCGAGCCGGCGGTGGGCAATCCTGTGAGGGAATGGGCTAAAACTTGGTGTGGAATCTCACAATGACCTGTCATAACACGGAGAAGTAGGTATTCATCAACCCCTACCCCCTCTCGGAGTCGCTCAATGCCGTAGACCGTCCGGGCCACTGGAAGGGCGCACGGCCGGAAAACCCCATCTCGGTAATGTCTAACTATGATGGTAAACAACAACAAAAAGAAGAACACATATTTACCGAATTAGGGTTAATACCTGTACCGAGAGGAACTCTCGGTAAAGGATGGTTTTACCGAGAGCCATATATCGACCCTTGGTACTGAGTAACCCACATCTTATTTTCCTTCTTTGTGTGTTTCTTTGCCACGATCTTTTTGTGTCTGATATTTCGTGTCTTTTAATGACAGAAGTTTCTAAATGCCATTACCTAAGTTTCAGACTACCACCGCTGGAGTGCTGGAGTCCCATTCTTTACCGACAGTGGCCCTCAAAAAAGAATGGCACTACAGTTGTCAGTGTTAGGCGACCCCTTTTCCGAGAGCTACACTCGGGAAAGTGAGGTTTTCTGAGTGTTGCTCTCGAAAACCGCCTAAGGGAGGGGGAACCACCCCTACATGCGTGTGGCCCATGCATATGCATGAAAGGGTGGTATGGTGTTTGAATAACCAACGCACATCCTTGTCATGCACATGCCTCACAAACAGCACGGACGGGTGGGAACGTCATGGACCGGCTGCATTTGTCCCCGAGACCGAGCCGACGGTGGGCGATCGTGTGACAGAACGGCCTTAGACTTGGCTTGACATCTCATGATGACCTGCCGTAACACGAAAAAGCAGGTGTTCACCATGGCCTACCCCCTCTCGGTGCCGGTCAACGCCCTAGACCGCCGGGGCCACCAGATGGGTGCTCGATCTGGAAACCGCCCAAGGGCCATCTCAAAAGGAGAAAACAAAGTGTAACTATAATGTGGTAAGGTGGTTTACCAAGCATGTAAGAAAACTATATCATCTTCGAGCTAGTCTTTGGATATGGAGAGGGAACGTGTCAGGTATGTGAAGGAAGTGTGGATCATGTTGCTCCGTTGACCTTGATACTTCTCGTGCTCTAAAAGGAGGTCATCGCATGACACGTGCCAGGCCCTCACATTTTTCGGACCCGCTTGCAATATTTGAGACATTTATTGCACTACCAAGGTTTCAGTGCCGGAAATTGCAAATCTGCAACATTTGTGATAATTATATTGCTTTTATATATGTTTTTTTGCAGGGATACATGAAAGCAGGCAAAAATGATGTTGACTACATAGTTTGCCGAGAGCTACGCACGGTATAACGTACTTTTCTGAGAGCCGCTCTCGGCACTAGGTAAACCCTAGATCTATGGCTTGTACTTACCGAGCGTCCTATCGGTAAAGCACCCAAGATCTAGGATAAGACTTTTACCGAGTGCTGCTTGTAGTTGACTCTCGGAAATGGTTCCCGCGGGGACTTATCCAAAATTTCCAACTCGCGCGCTCACTCGTTTCTTCTCTGATTTTCACTCTCCCTCTCTTTCCCCCGCGTCCGCCGCTGACCCTTAGCGTTGCCGCCCATTCTGCCAAGCTCCACCGCCGCCGCCGCCATCGGGACTGCCTCCATCGAGCCCTCCACCTCTACAGAGCTCCCGCACCTCCACCGAGCTCAGCCACCTCCACCGTCGCGGCCACCACCTTCACCGAGCTCCACCACCGTCACCGCCGCCCCATCCGCCGTGCTCCACCACCGCCGCCGCCCCATCTGCCGTGCTCCACCACCGCCGCCGCCCCGTTGCCGAGCTACACCACAGCCGCTGCCCCATTCGCCGAGCTCCGCCGCCGCCGCCGTCCCCCTTGCAACGTCGGTGAGCCCCTACATACTCAATCTCACTTTATATATATATAGGTGTGTGTGTAGGTGGGGGGGGGTGCTGTGTTGAGTGAGTGATGTTGGTGTGTGTGTGTGGGTGGCGGGTGCTGTGTTGATGTGTGTGTGTGTGCATGTGTGAGTGAGTGTGTGATATGTGTGTGTGTGGGGGGGTGTTGTTGATGTGTTTGTGTGTGCGTGTGTGAGTGTGTGATGTGTATGTGTGTGTGAGTGAGTGTTGTTTATGTGTGTGTGATTGTGTGTTGTGTATGTGTGTGTAAGTGAGTGTTGTTGATGTGTGTGTGCTGGACATATGATTGACACTACTTCATTCTTTCGTGCACGACATGCATCTATTTTGACAATAGAGAGTGAATTCGGTCGCATGCTTCAAGGGTAATCTCTTCTTGTTCATGTGTAGGTTTCTATTATTTGTAGATCACTTAAATAGTCGCGTAACTTAGGCGTCTCCCGTTCGGAAGGGTTGTATTTATAAATATGCAAGTCTTTGCATATTTATAACCTCAACTCTTTCGAATTGTCCATGTTTTCCATGGACAGCTCGAGGATTGTAGGCGGGTCATTTTCATGCCGTACTTCGATCTAAGACATAATTTCGACAGCGTCTCCGTGTTGTTCTCTGGATACACATCCTCTCGGCTTATTGCTGAGACGTGTATTTGGAGAACAGTGGGGAGGTGCTGTCGAAATTTTGTCTCAGATCGGAGTACGTCATGGAAGTGGACCCAGCCTACACGTCCTCGGGTGGGATTATGACCTATCTTTACCTATTAGGTAGCTCAGTGCATGTCTTAAAACTTGATGAAACCACTTGTTACATAAAAAACATTATGTGTGTTTCACATTATATCAGAGGATGGAGATCGTGAGTGGATGTACACCGGACATCCCAACATGGAGGGTATGACCCCTGAGTGGAGGTCGTAGACCAATGATTTCCTGGAATTAGTATTTGCTAGAGAAACCCCAGTTCGTGGAATTTGGTGCCCATGCACGGAGTGCGATAACCAGGTTGAAAGAGATCAGATTACTTTGAGTAAACACTAAGGCAAAAATGGGTTTATGCCAGGCTATTACCGGTGGATCTTTCACGTTGAGACAGAACAGTCCAGAGCGGAGGTGGTGCGACAACGCACTGGTGAATATGATACTCGGATTGAAAACCTGTTAGATGACATCCGTCGTGTAGATCCGTGGGAGGACCCGGACTCCGAGGAGCCGGCGGAAAGCCCATAAGAGTATCATGCAGCTTGGTTTGCGGCACAGAAACCCCTTCACACCCATACAGAGGTTACTCAACTAGATGGCATCCCACGCTTAATGGCCCTGAAGGCAAATCATTGCATAAACATAATTTGCTTTAATGAGTTTTTGTCCGTTGTTGCTAGCCTGCGGCCTAAAGAAAACATATTGCCAAAGAACATGTACGAGTCGAACAAAATCCTCGGTTCACTTAAGATGTTGTATGAGCAAATACATGCTTGTCCAAATGGATGCATGTTATTTAGAAATGAACATAAAAATACAAACTACTGTGTCAAGTGCAAATCCTTTAGGTATATTGAGGTACAAAATGATGATGGTAGCAAGAGGCAGCTCACAATTGCCGTCAATATTCTTCGATGTCTTTCATTCATAGAAAGGATCCACCGGCTTTATATGACCGAGGAAACTGCCCAATATATGAGATGGGCCGCCGAAGGGAAGATGTACAATACAAAAAAGATGCAACATCCACGGGATGGTGAAGCATGGAAGAAATTTGTTTAAATTCATAAAAAAATAGATGACTGCAAGAGTGTAGCTGTTGGGATAACAACCGATGGGTTCAATCCATATGGTTTGATGGCTGCCATATACATCTATTGGCTAGTATATGTTATCCCCCTGAATCTGCCCCCTGGCGTTTGCATGCAACGACATCACATGTTCCTGACGCTGATAATTCTAGGGCCTAACTATCCGGGGAAGCATATGAGTGTGTACATGGAGCCACTGGTGGACGAATTACTTGTTGCTTGGAACAATGGGGTAAGGACATATGATGCCGTTTCAAAGAAGCACTTCAATATGCATATCTGGTACCACACATCGCTACATGACCTACCAGCACGTGCGATATTTTGTGGATGGTGTGTAAAGGGGAAGTTGCCTTGCCCAGTGTGCTGACAGCGTGTGACTTTCATTTGGCTGGCTAAGGGTCACAAGTATGTATGATTTGACCAACATCGGCAGTTCCTTCGTCTTGATCACCCATACAGACAAGACAATGTGAACATCCGGAAAGGTGTTATTGTTGATGACCCGCCACCACCTATTATGACCGGTGCCCAGCTTAAGGATGAGTTAGATGCTCTCGAGAAAAATCTCAATGGGAAAGGTTTTGTGGCATATGGAGAGACACACCAGTGGACTCACATTCCAAGCTTATGGAGGCTCCCTTACTTTAAAGATCTTCTCCTTCCACACAAGATTGATGTAATGCACACTAAAAAGAATATTGCGGAGGCCTTACTCGGCACACTCCTCGACACCGAGAAGTCAAAGGATAACATTCAGGCTAGGATCGATCAAGCCCAGCTATGCAACATGCCAAAATAAAAATTGGTGCCTCGTGCAAAAGGTAATTCTTGGAAGAAGCCACCGGCCCCTTTCACACCTTCAATGCCCCAAAGGAAGGAAATTCTCCAATGGATTGTGAACAAGTTGTACTTCCCTGATGGATATGCAGCTAATACCATGAGGGGAGTGAATATGGCTACAAAGCGGATAAGTGTCATGACTACCATGTATGGCTTGAGCGGATAATGCCTGTGATGATTCGAGGGTATGTGAAAGAGGATATTTGGTGAGTGTTGGAGGAGTTGAGCTACTTCTTCCGTTAGCTTTGTGCCAAAGAATTAGATTATGAAGTGGTTGCAAAGTTGGAGGAACAAGCACCTGAGTTGCTATGCAAGTTAGAGAAGGTATTTCTGCAGGTTTCTTTGATCCGATACAACAAATGATCTTACATCTCTCGTATGAGGCTAGAATGGGAGGACCTGTGCAGTTCCGATGGTAGTATGCACCTGAACAGGAGTTCAAGCATCTTCGTGGCAAATGTAAGAATAAAGCCTGCATCGAAGCCTCCATAGCCGAGGCATACCTGAACGAGGAGGTGGCAATGACCACGACAAAGTACTATCATGATAGTATTTAGACTAGGTTAAATCCAACTCCTTGTTACAATGAAGAACCGACCAGTAATGTTTCTGACCTTAGCCTCTTTGAAGGCCATGGTGGCAAAGCAAGTGGTTCGAAGCGCAAGAACTTTTCACCCACCGAGTGGTCGACTCTTATGATCTATGGCTTGACCAACATGGAAGAAGTGCAGCCGTACATAAAGTAAGTGTAGAACACCTTCATTGACAACTACTCACTAGTCTTGAGTCCTAACTCGAATTCTTTTCATTGATATAGGGAATTCCAGAACAAATTCTGGAAGCTACCATGGCCCCCTAGCGACGAAGAATCAACAAACCTTCTTGAAGATACCAATGCTGATGGCGGTATCATTTCTTGGTTCTCAAGAAAAGCAACTTTCCTAACTTTATGTACACTTCAAATTGTTCTTACTTGCTGGTAATGCTTCCACTAATGAACCAGACAATCTCCTATTAATCTTGTAGGCATACACGGAGGTTGATATGGACGCCAAATTGAGAGAAGTAGCCAAAGGTTTTGAATATGAGGCCATGTCATTTAAGGGTTACGACATGAATGGGTATCGCTTCCACACTGATAAACACACGCGTGAGAGGCTCAATCAAAGGGCAATAAATAGTGGGGTCTATTGTCTAGGGATAGGTGGATGTCACTACTATGGAACTATCAAAGAAATTTATGAGCTGCAATACTGTGGTCTACAACATGTAAAGCCCGTCGTATTCAGATTCAGTTGGCTCAATCCAGAGAAAGTGAGAAGGACCCCTTGTATTGGCTAGGTCAAAGTTGAACGAGCATCAAAATATGTAGGAAATGATGTCTATATTATGGCTCGACAGGCTACACAAGTGTTTTATCTCCCGTACGTGTGCACAACTACGGAACATATCGATCTCTTGAAATGGGATGTTGTGTACAAGATATCCCCCATACCAAGGTACCTACCCCAAACAAGGACAATTACCACATAAACTCTAACACATACGAGGGAGAGTTCTATCAAGAAGCAGACAATGAAGAAGACAAAGATGATGCAGAGGAAGATGATGGCATGCATCACGAAGATGATGCTATGGAACATGAGGCCATGGATAACATGGAAGTAGATAATGCGGAGGACGGATATGAAGATGTTTCTGACCCTCGAGATTTGGCATTACTTCTGTGATGGTAAATGGGGCTAGATGATGATGAGGGTCCCCCTGAAGACTTCGAGGACGAATGTATGAATGGGCATGATAGCGATGATGACAGTCCTGATCCAAATGTTGCACCTAATATTGACCCCTATTTCTAACAACTCCATGTAATCGTGTGAGAACTCTATGTATGCGTGTCACAACTCCATGTATTCATCGAATAACTCTTCATATTCGTATGTGCAATTACTCTATGTATTCGTGTGTGACACAACTCTATGTATTCATGTGTGTAAGAACTATATGTATTAGTGTGTGCAACAACTCTATGTATTCATGTGTGTAATAACTATATGTATTATTGTGACAAATCCATGTATTCTTCATATGTGATATATTTAATGTATTTACATCAAGTTGTATCATTTGTACTAACTGGTTTATTCTTCTTCGTATCAGGTGATTGAAACATGACAGGTGGCAACAAGAATCCAATGGAAAGTTTGAAAGATGTGGCAGCTCTGTACAATGATGAACTTGCTCGACCGGTGAAAGAGGTGGGTGCTCCTACGTCGGTTGCCACAGCCACCAAGAAGGCCAAACGACCGGCGGGTCTAGACCTCCCTGCGAAAAACCAGGTGAAACGAGGTTGAGTAGGATGGGGGGAGGAGGAGTAGGAGGCGGAGGAGGAGGAGGAGGAGGCGGACGAGGTGGAGGTGGAGGAGGAGGAGGAGGAGGAGGAGGCGGAGAGGAGGCGACTCGAGGAGGCGCACGAGGAGGAGGAGTAGATGAGGGAGGAGGAGGAGGTAGACGAGGCGGACGAGGAGGGAGACGAGGAGGACGAGTAGGACGAGGAGTGGTGGTCGATGGAGGAGACATACGCGTAGGAGGGAAGACGACTGGAGGAGGTGGAGGAGAAGTAGCATCCTTACGTAGAGCAGCCCGGAGTAGAGCACCTCTTTCTTTCTCCTGGACCCTCTGATGCAGTGCTTTTCCAGCCTCAGGAGGAGGATGCACAACGGCTGGAGGAGTAAACAGAGGATGGGGAGGAGGCGAGTGAGGAGGAGGAGGACGAGGAGGATGAGGAGGAGGTGGTGGAGGACGACGCCGCAGAGAGGAGGCTGGTAGTTCGTCAGGTTTCTGAAGGTGGGGATGGACCCTCATGACTGACGGAGCACCATGAGGTGAGCGTCTCACAACCGGGCGGTTCGACTATCAGCACTACTTGCACACAAAAAGTGTGGTCCATATGTGCATAGAAACGTGTTGATTAAACCAGTGGGAGAGAAGTAAGTGGTTATATCGACTCATCCCATATAAATTGTACCTTTGTCATTTCATCACATATAATATGACTTTACTCTTCCTAATCCAGGAGCTTAATAAAAACTAGTGGGAGGCGTCCGCCACATTCACCGAGTGGCATCATCGAGGGTCTTTGTAGGTTAAATTATCCTGGACTGGTCACTTTGCCGAACGGTATCATTGAACCAACTTGGTCATGGGATCACTACAAACATGCTCCGGATTTCCTGGATATGCGTCAGAGGGTTTATGATACCAGAGCCTTACGAGTGGTCAACGATTTCTGGCTAAGTCCTTTCAGACACAGCAATGTCAATACCGAAAGGTTTAAATTTTCCATAGTCATGATTTTACCCTTCTCAAATGTATGCATGTTTGTAGGATTTCTTTACATGGGTAGATGGTGAGAAGGATTGCGCCAATGTGGTGGTTGAGAATATTGGCAAGAAACTAGTCCACGACATGCACTATGAGGAGCGCGTCCGGTTAGTGGTCAAGTATCACGTGGACTATCTACACCAGAAGATTTCTAAACAGGAGGCTCGAGGGAAGCATCTTACACAGGACATGTACTTCAAGGCAAGTGACAATGGATGCTTGTTATTCCCTACATTACCGCAAATTAGATTCCTTACTAAGATGCATTTGTTTACTTATTACAGGTGATTCCTCGGTGGTGCGTGATACGTCTCCAACGTACTATTATTTTTGCTTGTTCCATGCTATGATATTATTATCCTTGGATGTTTTTATTATCATTTTATACACTTTTATATCATTTTTGGGGACTAACCTATTAACTTAGTGCCACGTGCCAGTTCCTGTTTTCTGCCCTATTTTTTTTTTACAGAAAATCAATATCAGAGAAGATTAAATCGTCCCAAAACTTTTTGGAGATTTTTTTCTGGAGATCAACGCAAACTTGGGAGCCAAGGGAGAAGCTTCTGGTGGGCTCCACAACACACCAGGGTGCGCCCCATGGGGGGCGCGCCCTGCTGTTGTGTGGGCCCTCTGTGCGGTGTTTTGACCTACTTCCACTTCTATAAATACCCAAATATTTCAGAAACCCTAGCGGAGTCCATGAAATACTTTTTCCGCCGTCGCAAGCCTTTGTTCTCGCAAAATCCCTGTTGGAGGCCTTCTCTGGTACTCCACCGGAGGTGGAACTCATCACGGAGGGGCTGTACATCAACCTTCCGCCTCTCCGATGATGCGTGAGTAGTTCACCACAGACCTACGGGTCCGTAGGTAGTAGCTAGATGGCTCTCTCTCTCTCTCTCTCTTTGTATCTCAATACAATGGTCTCCATGATCTTCATGGAGATCCATCCGATGTAATGACTTTGTGCGGTGTGTTTTTTGGGATCCGATGAATCGTGAGTTTATGATCAGATCTATCCTTGTTTTATTTGAGTTCTTTGCTGATCTCTTTTATGCATGATTTAGTATAGCCTTGTATTTCTTCTCCGAAGTTTTGATTTGGTTTGGCCAACTAGATTGGATCTTCTTGCAATGGGAAGATGTGCTCGGCAATGGGTTCAATCTTGCGGTGTTCAGTCCTAGTGACAGAAGGGGAGTTGATACGCATGTGTTTTTGCCATTAAGGATAACAAGTTGGGATGAATTCTTATATGCTTTTGTTTTGACTACATCATGTCATCGTTCTTAATGCATTACTTCGTTCTTATGAACTTAATACATTAGATGCATGCTAGATAGCGGTCGATGTGTGAAGTAATAGTAGTAGATGCAGACAGGAGTCGGTCTACTTGATTTGAATGTGATGCCTATTTCATAATCATTGCCTTGGATAGCGTCATAATTATTTGCTTTTCTATCAATTGCCCAACAGTAATTTGTTTACCCACCGTATGCTATTTTCTTGAGAGAGATGCCACTAGTGAATCCTACGGCCCCCGGGTCTACTTTTATTATAAAATCTATCTTGTTTACTTATACAAAAATACTTGCTGCACATTTTTATCTTTTATTTATTTATCAATCTATCAATCTATCATATACCGTTTAATCTCCTTTCTTGACCGCTGAGAGATTGACAACCTCTCGTTTGCCTTGGGTGCGAGGGTTTGTATTGTGTGTGCAGGTGCTGTTTACGTGGTGTTGCTTGGTTCTCCTACTGGATTGATAACCTTGGTTTCTTAACTGAGGAAAATAATATGCAGCAGGAGCTTTTCCTACTGTCTAACCTTCAAAATAAATTGAGGGAAATACTTACTCTACTGTGCTGCATCATCCTCTCCTCTTCGGGTATAAAAATCCAACGCAGTTTACAAGTAGCAGGAAGAATTTCTGGTGCCGTTGCCGGGGAGCACTACTGGGAAAAACACTACCAGTAGCGTAGGTTTTTTGCATGCCAGTAGCGTAGGTACCCGCGCTACTGCTACAACGCTACAGCTAAATTTTAGTAGTAGCGCGTTTTTACCCCGCGCTACAGCTAGTTGTGATAGTAGTAGCGTGGGTTGCACATGCGCTACTGCTAATAGAAGCAGTGCCGGATGCTGCCCCACGCTACTACTAATTAATTAGGAATTTTTTTTAAATCCACCAATTCCATTTTATGCTTTTGATATGTATACAATTCAATCAGCATGTTAATTAACTGGACAGACAACACAAATGTTTGCTTTTGAGATGTATATGCTCCAAACATCAATTGATCACTTGCATTAACTAGTACACGGTGCATTGGGTTGGAGATGAGCCGGAGCCACCGGCATCCAAATTGCCTGATCCACTCGCTGTCCACGGATCCAAGCTAGGTAGGGCGAGATCTACTACAAAAAAAAACACGGGGCTCCCTTGGTAATTTTTCTGTCACGGAGCATGAAGAAGAGTGAGACGGGAAGGAGAGGGGGCTCACTGTTGCTGGCCGGATGGGAGACGAATGGGACGGGGGATGACATGAGCTGCGGGGAGGGAGATGCTGAGTAGCGCGTCAGCCGCGTCCTCGCTGGTGGCGCACGTGCAGGTCACCGTGAGCTACTGCACAAGGAACGACACGACCCCCGTGTCGGCCAGCGGCCGGCGTCCGCACTTCGCCGGCGGCTGGAGAAGTAGCGTACATCACCGCTCTAAGCTGGGTGAGGGGAAATCTTGGTGGTGGCCGGATCCAATGCTGGAGGAGGATGAGGATGCAGCGGCCGGATAAGGAGAAGATGTGGGGAAGGGAGAGACTGAGGCTACGGGACGCATTTGTATTTTATAAGTACACGGTTGTCGTTACAGCGTAGCCAGCAACAAAATAGTAGAAGCGCGGCATGTTTCACCTGCGCTACAACTATAGCATGTCCGGGTGGTCTACTTAGTAGTAGCGTAGGCCTTATAACCCACGCTACTACTATCAACTTAGTAGTAGCGTGGGATTTATACCCCGCGCTACTACTATGGCCGATCCCGGGGGTACTGTGGGAATCACTTAGTAGCAGCGTGGGATTTATACCTCGCGCTACTACTATCAACTTAGTAGTAGTGTGGGTTTATACCCCGCGCTACTACTAATTAGCAACAGCGCGGCCCATATACTCCTCGCTACTGCTAAGCTTCTATCTATAAGGTATTTCCTAGTAGTGGAGGATCAAACCAACACCGTCAACTCAACATCGTCTCCTGTCAACTTGCCAATTTCTGGCGTCGTTGCCGGGGAGACATCATCAACATTACCAAGTACCTACACTCTCAACTCTTACCTTTGCATTTACTTTATTTGCCATTTGCCTCTCGTTTTCATCTCCCCCACTTCTAAAAAAAATACAAAAATATTTGCCTTTCCTTTTGCTACTTTTATTTGCCTCTTTTTCCTTCGCAGTTTTTTCGTTTGCTTTTGTTCGTTTGCTCTCTTTTTGCACAGACATCTTGTCTCAAGAAAACACCAAGTTGTGTGATTTTTCCAATACCAATAATGATGATTTTATTAGCACTCCTATTGCTCCTCCCGCCACTAGTGCGGAGTCTTTTGACATAAATGCCGCTTTGTTGAATCTTGTTATGAAAGATCAATTTTCTGGAAGTCCTAATGAGGACGCGGCATCACATCTCAACACTTTTGTTGAGTTGTGTGACATGCAAAAGAAAAAAGATGTGGACAATGATATTGTCAAGTTGAAACTTTTTCCATTTTCTTTGCGAGATCGTGCAAAAATTTGGTTTTCTTCTTTGCCTCGCAATAGCATTGATTCTTGGGACAAATGCAAAGATGCTTTTATCACTAAATATTTTCCTCCAGCCAAAATCATCTCTCTCCGTAACCAGATTATGAACTTTAGGCAACTTGATCATGAACATGTTGCGCAATCTTGGGAGAGAATGAAATTGATGCTGAGAAATTGTCCCACTCATGGTTTGAACTTGTGGAAGATTATCCAAAAAACTTATGCTGGCTTGAATTTTGTTTCTCGAAATCTTTTGGATTCCGCCGCGGGTGGAACTTTTATGGAGATTTCTTTGGGTGATGCTACTAAATTGCTTGATAATATTATGGCTAACTACGCCCAATGGCATACCGAAAGGGCACCTACTACCAAAAAGGTGAATGTCGTTGAGGAGATTAGCACTCTGAGTGATAAAGTTGATGCTCTTGTTTAGTTGGTTGCTAGTAATAATGCTTCTATTGATCCAAATGATTTGCCTTTGTCTACTTTGATTGAACAAAATAGTGATCCTATTGATGTGAATTTTGTTTCTCGTAGCAATTTCAATAATAATGCTTATAGAGGGAACTTCAACTCCAGGCCTTATCCTAGAAATTCCTCTAATGTTTTTGGCATTCCTTATGGTAATTCTTCCCATAATAACCAAAGGATGTCCTCTGATTTTGAAAATAGTCTGAAGGAATTTATACATGCTCAAAAAATGTTCAACACTTCGATAGAAGAAATGTTGAACAAGATTGATGATTTGTCTAAAAGTGTTGATAGGCTTTCTCTTGATGTGGAAAATCTCAAGGTGAAATATTTGCCTTCGAGAGTTGATATTAATGAATCTATTAAGGCTATGTATGTTTGTATTGATGAAAGTAAGAAGAGAACCGCTATGTTGAATGCTAAGCGGGAATTACTTGAAAAAGCCTCTCTTACTAATTTTTGTAGCAATAAGGATGAGCATGTTAAGATGATTGGTGTGTCTTCTATTGATTATTTGTTTAGTAAAGTCAATCTTGATGAAAAGGAGACTGAAGAAGAGTCAACTTTAGATAGAGGGCGTCTCCATTATTCGGAGGGTGAAACTCTAGATGCTAAAAATGATGAAAGTGGATTTGGAGAGGTTAAAACTTTAGCTAGTGATGCACCCACTATTTTGGATTGCCATGACTTTAATTATGATAGTTGCTCTTTGGTTGAGTGTATTTCTTTATTGCAATCTTTGTTGAACTCACCAAATGCTTATGAACAAAATAAGGCTTTTACTAAACATATTGTGGAAGCCTTAATGAAAGCTTTGGAAGAAAAACTTCAGTTAGAAATTTCTATTCCTAGAAAATTGTATGATGAGTGGGAACCTACCATTAAGGTTAAGATTAAAAAAAAATTGAGTGCAATGCTTTATGTGATTTGGGTGCAAGTGTTTCTACTATTCCAAAATCTCTTTGTGATGTTCTCGGTTTTACCAATTTGGATGAGTGTTCTCTTAATTTGCACTTGGCCGATTCTACTATTAAAAAGTCATTGGGGAGGATCAATTATGTTCTTATTGTTGCAAATAGGAACTATGTACCCGTGGACTTTATTGTTCTTGATATAGATTGCAATCCGTCTTGTCCTTTGATTCTTGGTAGACCGTTTTTACGCACTATTGGTGCGGTGATTGATATGGAAGAGGGAAATATTAAGTTTCAGCTTCCTTTGAAAAAAGGCATGGAACACTTCCCAAGGACCAAAATTAAACCGCCCTATGAATCCATTATGAGGGCTACCTATGGAGTAAAATCCAAGGATGACAATACTTGATGTATTGCTTTATTGCCTAACTAGGGCCGTAAAACAATAGCGCTGGTTGGGAGGCAACCCAACAAATAAAATAATTTTTATTTTTCACTTTTTGTTTCTGTTCTTTTGATTTTCCTTTATTTTCCTCTGTTTTAAGTTGTTTTTATATTTTAATTAGTGTTTGTGCCAAGTAAAACCTTTGGGATGATGTGGATGCTTGTGAATACAATTCTGTGAAAAACAGAAACTTTGATGCCCAGTCCAGGAATTTTATAAATTTGTCAGAGCATCAAATGTGTCTGAATTTTTTACAGATGATTGATATACAAATTTTCCACTAAGTCCTAATTTTTCAGAACTTTTGGAGTTACAGTAGTATGGGTTTTCGTCAGATTGCTACAGACTGTTCTGTTTTTGGCAGATTCTGTTTTCGTTGCATTGTTTGCTTATTTTGATGAATCTATGGACTGTATCATGGGGTGCAAGCCATGGCAAAGTTAGAATACAGTACCTATAATGCAATTATAAAATTTGAATGGGTTTGGAACAATACTTATAGTAGTAATTTGTTTGGTTATACTAATGGATCTCACGAAGGTTTTGTTGAGTTTTGTGTGATTGAAGTCTTCATGTTTTGGGTGTGACGACTATGGATGAAGGAATGAAGAGATGCAAAAGCCTAAGTTTGGGGATGCCCAAGGCACCCCAAAGGTAATATCCAAGGAGACTCAAGCGTCTAAGCTTGGGGATGCCCCGGAAGGCATCCCCTCTTTCTTCTAACGACTATCGGTAACGCACTTGAGGCTATATTTTTATTCATCACATGATATGTGTTTTGCTTGGAGCGTCTTGTATGATATAATTCTTTGCTTTGTTTATTTTTAGTTTATCACAATCATCACCTCAGAACACATTTGCTTGAGATAGCTTCACGTCATCATGATTTGTTAGAATTGCTCTTTGTGCTTCACTTAAATTTGTTGAGCAAGGCAGTTGCTCTAGTGCTTCATTTATATCTTTTTGAGCACGGTGGTGCTTTTGGTTTTGAAGAAACTTGTTCTCATGCTTCACTTATATCTTTTTGAGAATGCTAGAAATTTTATAGAAATGTTACTCTCATGCTTCACTTATATCTTTTTGAGAGTTTGAAAATAGTTATGGTAAAAAGTACAAGCTATGAGCTTGGTCCCCATATGATGAATATTCAAGAGGAATAATGAAAACTAGCATAAAAATTATGGGACATGAAAAACTTGATTCTTTGCAATAGTTTTGAGATATGAAGATGATGATATGTGAGTTATGTTCATGAGTAATTATGCTATAGTATAAATAGTGATGTTAAGGCTTATGATTCCCTATGAAAGCACGTAAAGTCAATAGTTATGCAATGTAGTTACATCCTACTTGTGGTGCATTATTCGGTGTTGGTTATGTTTTATGTATGCATGTGCATCATTATGGTTTCTTAGTTGGTCGTTTCTCAATCTTTTTGCTAGCCTTCATTTGTACTAAGTGGGAATTCTGCTTGTACATCCATTAGCTTCAAATTGTTTTGCCAATTGTGTCCACCATACCTACCTATATGCGGTATTTCAATGCAGTCCTGAGTAAATTTGCATGTGCCATCTCTAAAAAATCTCAAAAATAATTTCTCTTTTGTGTGCCCGTATTGCTCATGAAGCGGTGAGGGGTGGCTGATGAATTCCATGTTGGATATGTCATTCTCACGATGAGTGTTTATTCACTTCTCATTGCACGAGAGTGTGGCGGTAAAAGGGATGCCCAGTCCCAAAAATAAATTGAATTTCCTGGAATGTGTTGGTATAGAGGGAACCCGTGAATACGGCTAGCTATGGATTGTGAAAGGAGAGGTGGAAAAACAAACTCCTTCAGATGTGAATGGAAAAAAGGGACAAAAGTCTCAAAACCGTGAAACGATGATGGGGAGCAAAACTTTTATTTTCTGTTTGGGAACCGCCTATGATGTATCTAGCGTGGAAGGTATTGGGAACTGTAAGTCGTTCTCGTTGACGAGAAAAGCATGCCTACCAAAATAATTTTTTCATCTCTTTTTAAACTTGAGCTCTGGCACCTCTATAAATCAATGCTTCCGCTACGAAGGGCCTTTCTATTTATTTTTATGTTGAGTCTCATCCTTCTCATTAAAAGCACCAACTAGGGGGTCATGTGATCATGTGTGTGCATGGAGTATGATTGATATTCGAGAGTGTTTCATGAATGGATCAATGACTGAGCATAATGGGCTAGGGATAATTTTCTTTAGCATTGTTATTTTGAAAGGCATGGTTGCTTGTTAGCATTACTTAAGTATTTATGTCTTCATGTAAAACTATAGACTATTGCTTTGAATCATACAAGTCCTCATGTCTATGCTATGAAAATAACTTGATGAATTATGTTGGGAAGCATTCCACAATCAAAAATATGTTTTATCACTTCCCTACTCGAGGACGAGCAGGGGTTAAGCTTGGGGATGCTTGATACGTCTCCAACGTATCTATTATTTTTGCTTGTTCCATGCTATGATATTATTATTCTTGGATGTTTTTAATATCATTTTATAAATTTTTATATCATTTTTGGGGACTAACCTATTAACTTAGTGCCTAGTGCCAGTTCCTGTTTTCTGCCCTGTTTTTGTTTTACAGAAAATCAATATCAGATAAGATCAAATCATCCCGAAACTTTTTGGAGATTATTTTCTGGAGATAAGGATCAGTGTCAACTTGGAAGCCAAGGAAGAAGCTTCTGGAGGGCCCCACCATTGACAACCTCTCGTTTGCGTTGGGTGTGAGGGTTTGTGTTTTTTGTGTAGGTGTTGTTTACGTGGTGTTGCTTGGTTCTCCTACTGGATTGATAACCTTGGTTTCTTAACTGAGGGAAATACTTACTCTACTGTGCTGCATCATCCTCTCCTCTTCGGGGATAAAAATCCAACGCAGTTTACATGTAGCACTCCCGTTGGGGCTGTTGAGCCGGCTGACCAACGTGACCCGGCGTGGGCTGAACCCCTGCCGCTGGGGGCACGACGGGCGAAGCAGGGGTACCTGTCCCTGGGCCGTAAAGGCACGTGTCCTGAGGTGTGGTGAACAGCTGAGTGGGCTCGAGAACGGGTGGAAGGCGACTCCTGTGCCTCCGGTGGTGAACCGCCTCCGATGCTTTTTGACGCTGCTCCAGATGCCAGGCTTCGTTCCTTAGACGCTCGACCTCAGCCTACACCTTAGACTACAACTCGGCCAGGCGAGTGTTTTCCGCGTTGATGTCAGCTTGGATCTTGGTCATCTGCTCACGAAGCTTGGTCACCTCCGTGTTGCATTCTAACTGGTTCTCAGGAGTCACTGGCATGGCAGGGAGTGTTGCAAGAGTGGTGGCTAACTCCGCCAGGGCCTGAGCCGGTGACGCGGCTGCCCAGGCAGCTGAGGTGCCAGTCCCAGCCACGGCAGCCGCCGCCGTTGAGCTCGTTGTGAGAGCGGCTCCAGAAATGTAGACAGCCGATCGAAGGGGCGGGCCAAAGGAGTCCTGAGCCGGCTCAACCTCGGCGTCGCCCCCAAGCATGCCGTTGTGAAGTGGGAGGATCGACTCGCCATCGCTTGAGGAAGACCCGCCATCAGAATAGATGGCAGTGTCACCATCGGAGGTCGAGTCGTCTGAGTACTCGACCCCTTGGGTGAAGCCTACGAAGACGTGACAAGGCCGGGCGGGTAGCGTGTCCTAAGCCTGCTTGACGATGTTGGTGATGATATCCGGCCCAGGTTCAGATCCGTCGATTTTGCCAGGCGAGGAGCGTTTCGGGGGTTGCGCGTGTTGAGTCGACTCAAAGACGTCGATGCAGGTATCCGGCTCGGATTCAGATCCACCGGCTTTGCCGATGAAAACGTGGATTCCGCCGAAGGGGACCCAATACCCGTATTCGATTGAGTCGGCCTCGGGGCCCCAGCCTGAGTCGTCGATGTATAGCTTGCCGCGGCGACTCTTGGTCATGCAGCCGGTGACATACCCCTCGAGTCCTGGAGGAGGACCCTTCGAATACTCAATAGCACCGTGCGACAGCCCCACGGTGGGCGCCAACTGTCGTGGTATTTTCGCGGCATATGTCCTCGAAGGACATAGTCGCGAGGCCATCGGAATCAGGTGGTAGCTCAAAGGGGTTAACTGGACACGAGAGACACGAGGTTTACCCTATGTTCGGCCCCTCACGATCGAGGTAAAAGCCGACGACCTGCTTTGGTTGTATTGACGATGATCTTGATTACAAGGGTGCTCTTGGCTAACCTAGTACTCAAGGATTGTAACATGATATTTCTGACCCCGGGGCTCCCCTTTATATATAGGTTGAGGCCCGGGGTTCACAACAGAGTCTGAGCCGAAAAATGGCCCGTGTCATAGTCTGTCTCTTAACATATCTTATCCTCTACGTAAGGAAACACTATATGGTGGCATAACTAATGGGCTTAAGCCAGTGCGTCGCAAGCCGGCCCATGAGTAGACGGCTTATCATTCAGGACGGTCTATTGGATCACCGCAGCTCACCTGTCCCGGCCTTCATAAGTCGCCATTTCCAGTGACCCGGCCCTGAACGGGCGGGTCATATCCAGGGGTTATATCCCCAATAGGTTCTGTAAAGTATCGCGAAGTAAAATCAATAGCATATGGTAACCAATGGTTCACTCAAATATCATTCATGTGAGTATAGGGGTCAATATGGATGTCCACGGTTCCGCTATTGATTATTGGATGAAAGGTGTTTTCGTTCATGTCTATATTTCACCGAACCTGCAGGGTCACACACTTAAGTGTTTATGATGTGTTGAGTTCAATTGGAGTTAGGAGTTTGAGGAAGTATCGCCAGAAAAGTTTTGGAGATAATGGAAATTGTGTTGAGAGAGAACCAGAAATGTTTCGGGGAAACCAAAAGCGTTTCTGAGAAAACTGGGTTAAACCGAGAAGGTGGAAAAGTTTTGGAGGACCTAATAATAATATAGGAGGGCTCCGGTATTTACCGGGAGATCCCGGGATTATTCTGGGTTCCATGGGCTATCCAAATAGGCTAAAGCCTATTAGTGGGCAACCACATGGGCCTAGAGGCCCAATAAGGGTGGCACCCTCTTTAGGCTTACCCAACAAGCTAAGGGGGGAGGCTAGGAGTTGGAGGAGGACTGCTCCTCCTTGGCCGGAGCCCCAAGGGAGGAGTGCCCTCCTCCAAGTCAGCTAGACCTCTCCCACACCTATATATATGCAAGGGGTGCCCCCATGAGACACAAGTTCTCTCTCCAATTCCAGGTGCCCCCCCCCCCGGCCCCTCTCTCTCAAGTTCTTCAGTTCTCTAGAAAAAGTAGAGAGATGTCGCCAAGCTAGTTCTCCGGTGAAGCCTAGCTCTGGATGGCGAAGCGCTACTGCATCGTCGATCTCGTACGTGTGCAATCTGTAGAGAGATCATGCTTTCGATCTTCGTTCGAGGGACCGTTTGTGGGACGGTTCGAGGGACTTCAAGAACAATCTACACTAACTCTTCTTCCGCTGCAACTCGAAGTTGGTAACCATCTGATCTAACCTTGTATGCATCTTCATAGTGATCCTGAGATCTTGATCCGTAGGCCAATTTTTTTTTGTTTTCTACTACGTTTCCCTACAGTGGCATCATGAGCGATCTATGAGTAGATGTGCAGGTGGCTATTGCACAAAAGTTTTTCATAGTAGATTAGATCTACAGCTAAAAAAAATGAGTACTAGATATGTTCTAATACTTAATAAAATTAGTACGGGTGGAAGATAAGATATTTTATTAGTAGATGTCATCTTCTACTTGGTGTTCTTGCTTGCTTCCCTTGAATTTGTGTCTTTTCTGTTTTTGCCGGTATGGTGAAGCTTTGTTACAAAGTTATGTCTATCTGCGATTTTGGCTATCAACGATATGCTATCTCAATTCTTTGGGCTCCACCTTAGTCAAGAAAATAGAGGGTTTGTAGATTTTGATCTACGCGGGGGTCATCCGTATTGACGAAATTTAGTGCGGGGCTAGATATTTTTTAATTAAGTCTCTTCCCACACACACCTCTCAAAGTTAATCTAGCAACAAGGGTGATCATATTTTATGATGTACGTAGGTAGCTAGTGTTTTGATCCGTATCCCTAGAAGCCACGTAAAATAAAATTTTGCATAAGCCGATTAGAGGTCGTCTAACTTGGTTTTGCAGGTTGCATGTGATGTGGTATAGCCTTCGTCATATTAATGAGATTTTGAATGAGATGATTATATGTTGTAATAATTTTACTGACCTGCGTGTCACAGTACAGCATGATGGCTGGATCCATATAATTGTCACTTTTATGACCTACATGTCAAATTTGATACAATACGATTTTATATAGTAGCTATAGAGATAGCGGTGATAAAATAGAGATTACAGATGGTGGTGACAAGCTTGCGAAGGAGGACCCCGGCGCAGGAGGCTGTACAGGACGACGGAGAAGAAAAGCTGAAGAAACTGCTGCCACAACAGTGATTTTCGAAATTGCTGCTATGGCAGCGTTTTTAAGTTGCCACGGCAAGCAGTTTTTACATAAATCTGTTTTTGTTAAAACTGCTGCCACGACAGTGATTTTCGAAATTGGTACCACGGCAAGCAGTTACAGAAATATTTTTTTGTTAATAGTGTTGCTACGGCAACATTTTTCTGCTGCCACGACACCAATTTTGGCTGAAATTTTGCGAAGACGAAAAAAACTTCTCCGACAGAAGGGGCTATACCATATCATGCTATTTTGAATTGCCTATGATGTTTATCCCTTTTATTTGCACCCTTTTGATTGTGCATTAGTTGTTTTTATTAGGGTGATCTCTCACATTAAAATATCAAGTTTATAATGTTCTCCCAAGTGTAGCACCATCTCTAACACGTAGCTTTTCGGGGTACGACATGTACACATGAGTATGAACGATCAGTGAGGTGTAAGGCGGGTGAAGGTCGGACCTCACTGCAAAATCACTTGGTTATCTTGACGTTCGGGCAGGATAGTCCCGAGCTCGGAACACACGCATCGAAATATGAACAAGAGTCACATGGAGATGTGATCGGCAAGTTGGCCTACCGATTGAAGTCATCGTCATCAATGATGTACACATCAATGGCAGTGAATAAAATATGGGTCTTGAATTGCTCAATATCAATAATGAGAGATATTGGTTTCAGTGGGAGTGCACTTTAGAATTAAATAAGTTTAATCACTTGTCCAATTAATTATGAACCTTGTCTTAGTGCAGTTTTGCATTATAGTTGTAGAATAATGGCTCGCAATTCCACCTTCCATATTGAAATTGATTAGCTATTTTTTTATTATCTAGTTAAAACTTTAAGATTAGTAACGTAATGTGAGGATTGTCCTCCAGAGTGCCGAGAAGGACTTTTGTCCTATTGCATGCTCTCAATACTCTCTTGCTGATGCTATGGATAATGAGACTCACGTTCTTCGATACAAAAGCCTAAAATTCTATCACGGTCATGTGCAGTATGCTTGCTTCCATGAAACCTGAACTTCAATATATTTGGGATAGTTATATGATATTCTTGGAACTGGAAATTGTTTTCAGAGATAAGGAAAGGCTAAAAGATAGGTGATATCTAAAGCAATGTTTGATTGCAAGTTTGAGTGAAGTGTTCACCATGCTTAAGACTGAAATGAGTAGGATCCAGAAGAACGGCAGTCATGAGATGATGGTGAACAAAACAGGAACCTAAAAAGAAAGGGCAATGTCCGAAGGGTGTTAATGATACTTACACACCTAGAAAGTCCAGAGCTAAGGCCATTCTTAAAGTTGGGTGCTTCTTCTATGAGTAGGAGAAATATTGAAAGTAAAACTATAGGAAGTACAAAGGCAAAGAGAAAAAAGACTGGAATGTCGAGCTCAGGTATGAATGTTACATAAGTTATAGATGTAGAGAAGGCTAGTCAAGTAAATGTAATTCTTGGGAATTTTGATTAAATTGTTAATCACTAATTCTTTGCTATTGTGGTTAAAAGTTGATCAAAAAATACCAATTCGATTGCATTCTGTTGCAACTCGATGCAAGAACTACTACGGCCTAAAATGACTAGCTAACAATGAGGTTAAGATACATGCTGGAAGCTTTGGTAAAACTTACTATACTTCCCATCAGCGTATTACCTTTGTATTTATTTTTCATAATTTATTTTAGAGTTTTGTACACTCTAGCCCATTGCATAATGTGTGTTGCAAGGAGGTTGTTTATAATAAGAACAATGGTTGACTCAGCATTATAAATCACATAAGGGCCATATTCCCATTATGAATGGGGTGTGTTTTGAATATTAATGATGATATAAAACATCCATAACACTGACGCTAAATGTCGTAAAACTAAGAGAATACCATAAGTGCGTGGCACTGCATTTGGTCAGTTTGGAGAAACCCGCATGGAGGAATTCCATAGTGATGGATTTTTTAAGTCATTTTGATTATGAATTTTCTGACACTTACAACTTACGTCCAAACGTATAGAGACTAGAATATCGTTTATAGACCATAATGAACGAGCAACGAATTTATTGGCAAACATACATACTGATGTGTGTAGTCCAATAAGTGTTGTTGCAAGCGATGGATTTATCTATCTTCAAGGATGACTCAAGTCTGGATCCTTTGAAATGGTTCAAAGGTTTTCAGAATGATGTAGAAATTATTGTAACAAGAAAAATTATGTTTATGCAATTTGATTACGGAAAGGAATATTTTGAGTTAGAAGTTTAGCGAATGTCTGATGAGTTGTGAAAAGAGTTTCATAACTTGGACCTTCCGAAACACTACTGTGAGTGGTGTGTTCGGGTAGATGTAAACAAACCATGTATGACATGGTGTGATCAAAGATGACATTAATCAATTTGCCATTATACTTTTTAAAAATGATGCTTTAGAGACTATGACTTTTACACTGAAAAGAGCACCACTAAATCTGTTGAAATGACACCATATAAGATATGGTATGGTAAGCCAAACCATTTTGTCTTTTCTTAACATTTGGGAATATGAGATATATGTAAAAGTGTTTAGAAGCTTATGAGCTGATGTTCCAAGTCAGATAAGTGCTACTTTGTAGTTTATCCCAAAAGATTGGGTATTCCTCTATCAACATGCCGAGGAAAACTGTTTTGCCAATAGTGCGATATATTTTGAAGAAAATGTTTCTTGCAAAAGAGTGAGTGGGAGGACAGTGCAACCCGACGAGATTACCGAATCTTCGTCATCAGGACAAAGGAAAGAAACACTGGAAGTGGTTTCAAAATTTCCTATTGCGACTGATACGGAAGCCTCTACATGACATATAGAGACTTCGATCGAACTTGCAGCTGAACCATGTAGGTTAAGTAAAAACTCGTGCAAACCTCTGTGGTGAGCAAACGAGATATCATTGTTAGAGAAACAACAACCTACGATACACAAGGAATCATTCATGGGTCCTGACTCCGGAATTCAAGTTTAAAACTTGATGAACCCTTCGGAAGACTTACAGTCTAACGTATAGTTATGGATCTATAAACCGACAAAGATAAAAATGTTTCATAAAGCTCGACTTGTTGCAAATAGTTTATGACAAGTTCAAGGAGTTGACTACAACGAGATTGTCTCATCGTAGCGATGCCTAAAGTCAGTTCGGTTTAAACTAGCAATAACTACATATTTCAATTATGAGATATGACATATGGACGCCAAAAAGATTTCCATGAGATAAAATGGAACCAAGGTCATGTATATGATACAGTCCAAGACATTTTGTCGATCCAGAGCATGTTAGTAAGTGTGCAAACTTCAGTGATCCAAGTATGGACTGAAGCAAGCATAGTGGAGTTGTAATCTTCGTTCTGATGAAATGGTCAAAGAATTTGATTTCATCGAGGAAAGCAAAGATGCTTGTGTTTACAAGAAAGTATGTGGGTGCGTAATAAATATTTTTAATACTTTGTGTGCATTGTTGATTGAAAATAATATAAATTTCTTGACATGAATTAGAACTTCATTGAAAATAGTTTTTTGATGAAGTACTTGCGCTAGATAGCCTTGGTATTAGGCATGGTAATCTATGGAGATAGTAGTGCCTGATAAGGCTAAGCCAAAATACATATCGACAAGATACTAAAGTAGTTTGGTATGAAAAACGCCAAGAAGAGTTCCTTGCCGAGTGTCGGTGCTAAACCCGACATATCTCGAGGTGGGTTCGGCTCTAGTCGTAGCCCGCCATTAATATTGCCGATGCTTTAGAGGCGTTGGTTAATGTGCTCGGTGTTGATGACGTGGTCCGGGCTTGCGGTGGGATGAAGACGTCCATTGAACTTTGACAGGTCCGACATGATGCGTAGTCCATGGCCTGGCCGAGGTCCCAGCCCCCAAGCCGGTTCCAAGGTGGCCGAGCGAGGAGCTCGGCTTGATGAAGCGACGACACAACACTGCCGATGTGTCTAGGCGAAGCCCCCAGTCCAGCCGAGGTGATGGAACAGGTCGGCAGGATGACGCCGATGTCCATGGGCCAGCCGACGAGCAGGTCGGCGTGGTATACATCGGCTTGAACAAGTGACGATGTGGCGACGCCGGCGTAGGGCGGCTCGCCAAGGTGCGACGCAGTTTGGAAGATTTACCTGTGCACATAAAATTGTGCAAGCCAAAAGTAATAACAAATAATGATAATAATAATATATTTTTAAATCTTCTACTTAATTAATTTAAGTGAAGTAAGAAATTAAAGAAATATGGCCTGAACGCGGAGGTCGGGGCGGAGCAGATATGTCAACGCAGGGCATGATCCATGGGACGCCGGCATTGAGCTGATTATGTCGTGACCAAGTTGGCCGCGCAACTCAAAGCCGCGGGTAGACGATGTTGACGCTTGGCGGTAGCGGCGAGGCTATGTTGTACGCCATATTAAGTGATCTATGAGAAAAGATAGATGGCCGAAGTAGTAAATTCCGAAAATTTAACAGTACTTACAACATTAGTACTAGAAAAAATATCACCCGGATGTTTAACGTGGAGAGGACAATGTTTCCTTTTTCTTTAGGAAAAGGTTTGTTTTAAACTGGCTGAAAACAGTGAGACGCAAGCCTCCTCCAGCGATCGACACGCGTCCCTCGCTGGCCCCACACGTCGTTCCCCATCTCCGCCTTATCCACACACGAAAGCCACATCCACACATTTGTCTTTCCTGCCGACTGCGTTGCTGCCTCGCAGGTTTCGCCATGGCCGCCTGGCAGCTTCCACCATGGCCGCCGCGCTGCGCCGCACACCTGCCGTCGGCAACGCTGCAGGCCGCCGGCGCTGCATCGCAACATACCGCGCTGCATCGCAGCTTTCGCCGTCGTCACCACGCACTGCATTGGGGAGCTTCCACCATGGCCGCCGTGCTGCATCGTAGCACCCATCGCCGCCAATGCAGGCTGCCAAGGCTGCATCACAGATCTCGCCGTCGTCACCGCGCACTGTGTCGGGGAGCGAGTGCCATGGCCTTCGCGCTGCATCACAACAAACATCGCCGCCAATGCTGCATCACAGCATCCACCATGGCCGTCGGTGCTGCATCTCAGCTTTCGTCGTCGTCGCCACGCGTTGCGTCACAACACCCGCCACCGCCGATGGAGCTTTGCCGAGGGGCCGCCGGTGTTGCAGTGAAGCTCCGTCGATGCCGTCCAGTGTTGCAATGGAGCTTCGCAGGGGGGCACCAGTGCTGCAACGGAGCTTCGCCGGTGGCCGCTGGGGTTGCGCTGGAGCACCGCGTGCCTGTGTCGCGGCTGCAATGAAACATGGCCGGAGCTGTGACGGGCCGCCGGCGCTGCATTGGAGCACAGCGTGTCGGTGTTGGCGCTGCAATGGTGCATGGCTGGAGCTGCGACGTGCCGCCGGCGCTGAGTTGGAGCACCGCCGCGCCGGTGTTGGCGCTGCAATGCCGCATCGCCGCGCTGCCGTTGCTCCCGACCGCCCAGCTCTGCTGACGAGGGGGTGGGCCTCCTGCTTGCGAAGCCGGGCAGCGCTGCTTCCGCAGCGACTCATGTTGTTTCTTCACTGCAAATCCAACGGCTGCGAGGGAATGATGGACGGCTGTTCATGCGGATGATTTCACTAAGAAATCAGAAATCATCCGGCTGATCCGTAGCAGCGCCCTTTTCTTTAATCATCCTCGTAATCCATGTGCAAGGTGTCTTACGTGAGCCTTTTTTATTTCGTTGCTCCGTCTCGTACAGGAAGTCATGAACTAGTAGTTGGTCTAGGTTTTGACATTGACTTTCACGTTGAGTCCTGCTGCCGATCGAGCTTCGATCCCGTTGAAGCCTAGAGCTCGTGACCTGCTTCGGTGGTCTCACGCGCAAAAAAAAAAAGCTGCCGACTAGGCCGCCCCTGTACGCACCACGCGGAGCAGCAGCCGGTCCAGCGTGCGTAATGCGCCTGCCGATCTGTGCGAAATGCGTGGGTAGATCACCAGATGTGATGCGCCGCCGCGTCGCTACAGTTTGTCCGCGACTTCAATTAAGCCTGCAAGAAAAAGTCGCATGAGCCGGCAGTAACGATTCTAAAGAAAATAATCCACACAGCATGAACTTAACTGAAAATATAACACCGGTTGATGATTCCACCGCACTGCGACGACACCTAGCAGGACCTGTATGGGCCACCAATGTCGGTGCTAAACCCGGCATATCTCGAGGTAGGGGTCCTAGGCTAGGCGTCTTGGAGCGATGGTAACATGGACACAGGATTTAACCAGGTTCGGACTATCTCGAAGCGATAATATCCTACGTGCTGCTTTTGATTGTATTGATATGGGGTATAGTACAGAGTACAAGTATCTACCACAAAATTGTTGTAATGAATATGAGATTATCTACTGACTAGCCTAGCCTCGGTTTATATAATGCACCGGAGGCCTAGGGTTTAGAAGAGTCCTCATCTTGTGCGTCAAGTCTTGTGGGATCTTCCTTGTATACGTCATGGGCTGCCCGAAGTGACCCATTAGTGAACCGCTATGGGGGTCCTCGGCCCGACCCACCTGGTCGGGAGACGATGTGGTGAGTACCCCCTAGTTCAGGACTCCATCACCGAGGTCACAGGGAAAGAGTTTTTAAGCAGGACTCAGTGTCCTGGAACACTGATGAGCAAGATACATGATTGAGATTTCACATACACTACTGTTTGGATTAATAATGTATTCCATGGTATATGAAACAACAAAATATGTCCCGTACTCCAAATAAGTTGCGAGTAAGTTATCAAAGCGATCAAGGTCTTGATCATATGACAGCAGTGAAAAATGTCGTTAAGTACTAATGTAGGAATGATGACACGCTTCTCGCATATGGAGATAAAGATGAGACCGTTGTAAGTAGTTACATCTATGCAGGCTTGTTGTAAGGAGTTGCATCGATACAGTCTTCAACGTTGGTCCAAGCGATTTTTGATTTTAATTAAGGGTTTTGTGTAATATATTAAATGGTGGCACAGTAAATTGAAATTGGTTCAAAAAGGTTACTGCAGCGAATTCTATAACAAAAGGCTGAGTATAATGTTGCTTCAGAAGCGACAATGGAGGGTGCTGGATCAAATAGTTCATTCATGAACTTGGTATAGTTTCAAGAAGATATGAACCTATAGAACACTGTTGTACATAGTGGCACTACAACAAAAACAGTCACTAGACACGCTCAATTTCATACCTAGGGACTTGTTATTTCATCTCAAGGCAACTATAGAGCCGTTTTAGTAAAGCGTCCTTGGAGCGTATCCCCACGGACCGTCTCAACCACCGGCATGAGACGCTTTCTAGGGACGTTCAAAATCGTGTCTACAGGTACAGACGTTATATTAGGCATGCTTGTATTTGTGTCTACATGTAGAGACATTATATTAGGCATGCTTGCATTGTGTCTCTACCCGTAGACACGTTTCATTCACCTCTTATACTCATCTCTAAATATAAATCAGCATCTTTATACAAATGGAATATTTTACTTCAAATATTATTTGATTTATTTCGAATGTGTTTCATCATTTCAAATTCAATTACTGTATCATGTCATGGTTGCACATGTAGATTGATCAAATAATATCATTATACGAAGGCATCATTCCACATCACAGATTGCATTTGCAAACATTAGCAACCTCAATAACAACATCCAATCCATTAATTAGCAGGAACTATATCTCCACTAAAAGTACATTGAGTTCACAACTGAATAATATTAAACATTCATATGAAACATGCGCTGATGCAAATAAATAATAAAAGATCCTCTATACTGGATATGTTTCCCTATGAACCTAAAATCTATACATAATCCATAATATTTGTTCATTTAAAGATAGATTCATCAACTGCTCCTGACTCCTCCAATGTACTCCCTTCTCAAATCCTCAACTACCGAGCTACTCCTAGCTCCTTTAATGTACTCCCTTTTCAAATCCTCACCACCCTGAAAAAGAGAATGAACAATGTTTACATTAATATATGTTTATAGAAAAGTGGAAGATAAGAGATTCTTTGATGAAATTATAAGAAATGTATCATACCAATGCTTTGTGGTTGTGCTGGACTGGTTGGCTGATACATCTTCGTCGTATCTATAATTTTTGATTGTTTCATGCCAATATTCTACAACTTTTATATAGTTTTGGCAACATTTTATATTATTTTTTGGAACTAACATATTGATCCAGTGCCCAGTGCCAGTTCCTGTTTGTTGCATGTTTTTTGTTTCGCAGAAAATCCATATCAAACGAAGTCCAAACGCAATAAAAAAATTCGGAGATTTATTTTGGAATATATGTGATTTTTGGGAAACAGAATCAACGTGAGACGATGCTCAAGGGGCGCGCCCCCCTACCCAGGGCGCGCCGGGCAGGCTTGTGGCGACCCTGTAAGGCGGTTGGTGCCCTTCTTTAGCAGCAAAAAAGATAATTTCCAGATAAAAATCTTCTCAAAATTTCAGCCCAATCGGAGTTACGGATCTCCGGGAATATAACAAACGGTGAAAGGCCAGAAAACAAAAACGCGAAACAGAGAGAGAGATCCAATCTCGGAGGGGCTCCTGCCCTCCGGGGGCCATGGCGGCCATGGACCAGAGGGGAAACTCTCCTCCCATCTAGGGGGAGGCTAAGGAAGAAGAAGAAGGAGGAGGGGGGCTCTCCCCCCCTCTCTCCTAGTGGCGCCGGAACGCCGCCGGGGCAATCATGCATCGTGACGGCGATCTACACCAATAACTTTGCCGCCGTCAACACCAACTCTCCCCCCCTCTATGTAGCGGTGTAACACCTCTTCTCCCTGCTATAATCTCTACCTAAACATGTGCTTAATGCTACATATTATTATCCAATGATGTGTGCCCATCCTATGATGTTTGAGTAGATTCATTTTGTCCTATGGGTTGATTGATGATCGTGATTGGTGTTGTCCTATGGTGCCCTCCGTGTCGCGCAAGTGTGAGGGATTCCCGCTGTAGGGTATTGCAATACATTCATAATTCACTTATAGTGGGTTGCTAGAGTGAGAGAAGTTTACACCCGAGTAAGGGGGTTGTTGCGTATGGGAGTAAAGAGGACTTGTTACTTAATGCTATCGTTGGGTTTTACCTTAATGATCTTTGGTAGTTGCAGATGCTTGCTAGAGTTCCAATCATAAGTGCATATGATCCAAGTATGAAAAGTATGTTAGCTCATGCCTCTCCCTCATATAAAATTGCAATAATGATTACCGGTCTAGTTATTGATTGCCTAGGGACAAATCCTTCTCTTGTGTTACAAAAAGCTTTCTACTAAACAACTAACGTTTATTATCTTGCAAATTACTCGTAGTTTTATTCTCCCTAAGTATTCGTAGTTTTATTCTTGCAAAACTATCCTACTACACCTACAAAGTACTTCTAATTTCATACTTGTTTTAGGTAAAGCAAATGTTAAGTGTGCGTAGAGTTGTATCGGTGGTCGATAGAACTTGAAGGGAATATTGATTCTACCTTTAGCTCCTCGTTGGGTTCGACACTCTTACTTATCGAGAAAGGCTACAAACGATCCCCTATACTTGTGGATTATCAAGACCTTTTTCTGGCACCGTTGCCGGGGGACAATAGCATGGGGTTGATATTCTCGTGTGTGCGTGTTTGCTTTATCACTAAGTAATTTTTATTTTCTGTTCTAAGTTGTTCTCTATCTTTAGTTACGGATATGGAACATGAAATGCCAAAAAAAATAGTTGTACTTGCTACTCATGGAGATGGGGAACCTCCTAAAACCCTCGATGCTGGTTATGTGGAAAACATTAAATACTAGTTTGATAATCCTGATAAATCTCCATTCAACTTGATAATGGGAGATACTTTGGATCACCGGGAATACTTTAGGGATTATCGCTTGTCTCAAAAAGGGAAACACTTATGGGATCAAATTAAAATGTTGTGTTGGTATGGTTGGAATTCATGCTTAAGATATGATTATACTTGTTGCTCTAAGATGGAGGCTCCGCACCTCCCCTTTCAATATGAATTTAATGATAATGAAACCTTAACTTCTTACGCTAATGGTATATATGATTACTATGATGTGGAACAAATAGAAGAATTTGTTGCTTTTAGTGGTGCTTATGAAATTGAATCTTTGATTGAAAAGTATGAAGATTGTGATGATGCTCTTTACAGATCTAAAAATTATGCTATACTTAAATATTGCTATGAGAATTATGAATACAATGCCCATATTGATGAATTTATTGAGAAATTCTCCGTTGTCCAAGGAGAGACTAATATTTTGCAGGAAGAAGAAATTGCTGAAATTGTGAGCTCATTAGATGAAAAGGACGAGGAGGAGAGTGAAGAACAAAAGGAGGAAGAGCGGATTGATCACCCGTGCCCACCTTCTGATGAGAGTAACTCTATATCCCATACATTGTTTAATTTTCCTTCGTGCTTACCGAAGGATGAATGCTATGATCCCTTTGATTCGTTTGAAATATCCCTTTTTGATGAAATTGATGCTTGCTATGCTTGTGGCCATGATGCCAATTTGAATTATGCTTATGGAGATGAATTAGCTATAGTTCCTTATGGTAAACATGAAATTGTTGCTATTGCACCCACACATGATAGTCCTATTATCTTTTTGAATTCTCCCAACTATACTATATCGGAGAAGTTTGCACTTATTAAGGATTATATTGATGGGTTGCATTTTACTATTACACATGATAATTTTGTTGGATATAATATGCATGTGCTTGCTGCTCCTACTTGCAATTATTATGAGAGAGGAACTATATCTTCACCTCTCTATGTTTCCAATACGATAAAATTGCAAGAAACCTCTTATGCTATGTATTGGCCTCTACTTGATGTGCATGAATTATTCTTTTATGACATGCCCATGCTTAGGAAGAGAGTTAGACTTCATCGTTGCATGATATATGTTACTTTGTGCTCACTACTAAATTATAAATTATTGTTAATTAAAATTGGCTTTGATATACCTTGGGATCCGGGTGGATCAATTACTTGAACACTTTATGCCTAGCTTAATGGCTTTAAAGAAAGCGCTGCCTGGGAGACAACCTATAAGTTTTAGAGAGTCATTTATTTCTAGTGTGTGCTCTTAAATAGTGTAAAAACAAAAAAAATATAGGAGAATCTAGAACTTTTTAAAAAGAGAAGCGATTAGAAAACTATGCATTGAAGAAGTGAGGGTCGACCTTGAACACTTGTGTTCATGCTCATGGAAACAATGTAGAATTTTTCATGGAAGTTTCTCACAAAAATAATTATCCCCTTGTACAAATCCATTGTATTATAAAAATAATTTGCCAAGATTTACCTTTAGGATGTTTAAATTGCTTGTTTGGTGTGCGCTGTGCAAAAACAGAAACTTTTTCTGTAGTGTTTGAATTTCTATATTTTACTGGAACGTGCAAAAATTCTGAATTTTTTACACGGTACTTCTATGCAAATTTTTTATTTTGGTCCTAATTTTTCAGAATTTTTGAAGTTACAGAAGTATATGTTTCATCTGCATCTTTATAGACTGTCCTGTTTTCACAGATTGCTGTTATAGTTTCTTTATTTGCTTATGTTTGAAATCTTGTTGAGCCCCATTGACTTGTGAGCCATAGAATTGTGATAGCTTACAGTAGGTAATGTTTGATTATAATTATACAATAATGTTACAGCAGGACATGATGGGATTTGATGTTATATGTACTAACCCCTCTAATAAAAAGTTCAGTTAAGTTTTGTGTGGATGAAGTGTTCGAAGATCGAGGAGGTATCGATATGAGAAGAATAAGGAGAGGCAAGAGTTCAAGCTTGGGAATGCCCAAGGCACCCCAAGTAAATATTCAAGGAGACTCAAGCGTCTAAACTTGGGGATGCCCCGAAAGGCATCCCATCTTTCTTCGACAATTATCGGTATGTCTCCGTTTTTGTTTTGTTCACATGATATGCGTAAATTCTTTGAGCGTCATGTGCTTTTTATTTCCCTTTTTATTTTATGCACCATGCTGGCATGAGGTAGTCCTTGGTTGATTTATAGAATGCTCTTTGCACTTCAATTATATCTTTTGAGTAGGGCTTTATAGAATGATTCATGTGCTTCACTTATATCATTTGAAGTTTGGATGCCTGTTTCTCTACATATAGAAAACCGTTATTTGTAGAATGCTCTTTTGCTTCACTTATATTTGTTAGAGCGTGGGCAAGTGTTTTGTAGAAAGAATTAAACCCTCATGCTTCACTTATATCTATTTAGAGAGTCAATAGGAATTGGTCATTCACATGGTTAGTTATAATATCCTACATAAAACTTGTAGATCACTGAATATGATATGTTTGATTCCTTACAATATTTTTGTGATATTAAGATGGTAATATGTGGGAGGTACTAGTGAATAATTGTGGCTTAGTAAGAATATTGGTGTTAGGGTTTGTGATTCCCGAAGCATGCACGTAAAGTTATGCGACGAAGTTATATCCTACTCATGTTAGTATCTAATGTTAATTACTCGCAATGCATGATTATGACTGTTGTCGCTCTCTAGTTGGTCGCTTCTCAATTTATTTGCTAGCCTTCGCCTGTACTAAGTGGAAATGCTGCTTGTGCATCCAAACCCTTAAACCCAAGTTGTTTCAGATGAGTCTACCATATCTACCTATATGCGGTATTACTCTGCTGTTCCAAGTAAATTTGCGTGTGCCACCTCTAATCATTCAAATAAGCATCTGTTTTGTGTGCCCTACCACTCATGGAGCGGCAGGGGGTGGTCAGTATCTTCCATGCTAAGTGGGTTATTCTCACGATGGGTGTTTATTCACTTGTCATTGTACGAGAGAGGCTGGTAATTGGGATGCCCAGTCCTGTAATCAACATGAAAAAATATATAATGAAACAAACTCCCTCGGAAAGTTGATTGTATGGAGGGCACCCGAGGATTCGGCTAGCCATGGCTTGTGTTTGAATGGTTGAGGGGGAGTAAACTTTACCTTTCCGCTTGGGAACCGCCGATAATATGTTTAGCATGGAAGATATTGAGAACACTCAGTCGTGACGTTGACAGGAAAAGTACACCTCTCAAAATGTATTCATCTCTGATTTAAGCTTCGAGCACTGGCACATCTGCAAATCCATGCTTCCCTGCGCGAAGGGCCTATCTATTTACTTTTATGTTATTTACTTTTATTGTTGAGTCATCACATTTTCAATTAAAGCACCAGTTGGAGAGCACTATTGTCATTCTTATGCATTGAGTAAAGTTAATATTGTGTGCATCATGACTGGATCAATGATTGAGCATGACGGGCTAGGGATATCATTCTTTAGCATTTTTATTCTGAAAGGCATGATTGTTTGTTGATATGCCTGAGTATTGATGTCTTTATATCAAATTATAGACTATTGCTTTGAATCACTCGTATCTTAATATTCATGCCATGATTAGATATATGATCAAGATTATGTTAGATAGCATTCCACATCAAAAATTATCTTTTTATAATTTACCTACTCGAGGACGAGTAGGAATTAAGATTGGGGATACTGATACATCTCCGTCGTATCTATAATTTTTGATTGTTTCATGCCAATATTCTACAACTTTCATATACTTTTGGCAATATTTTATATTATTTTTTGGGACTAACATATTGATCCAGTGCCTAGTGCCAGTTCCTGTTTGTTGCATATTTTTTGTTTCGCAGAAAATCCATATCAAACGAAGTCCAAACGCGATAAAAATTTACGAAGATTTATTTTGGAGTATATGTGATTTTTGGGAAAAAGAATTAACGAGAGACAATGCCCGAGGGGCCCACAAGCTCAAGGGGCGCGCCCCCTACCCAGGGCGTGCCGGGTAGGCTTGTGCCGCCCCTGTAAGGCGGTTCGTGCCCTTCTTTCGCGGCAAGAAAGATAATTTATGGATAAAAATCTCCTTAAAATTTCAGCCCAATCGGAGTTACAGATCTCCGGGAATATAAGAAACGGTGAAGGGCCAGAAAACAAAAACGCGAAACAGAAGAGAAACAGAGACAGAGATCCAATCTCGGAGGGGCTCCTGCCCTCCGGGAGCCATGGCGGCCATGGAGCAGAGGGGAAACTCTCCTCCCATATAGGGGGGAGGCCAAGGAAGAAGAAGAAGGAGGGGGGCTCTCTCCCCCCTCTCCCGGTGGCGCCGGAACGCCGCCGGGGCAATCATCGTGACGGTGATCTGCACCAACAACTTCGCCACCGTCAACACCAACTCTCTCCCACTCTATGCAGCGGTGTAACACCTCTTCACCCCGTTGTAATCTCTACTTAAACATGGTGCTTAATGCTACATATTATTATCCAATGATGTGTGGCCATCCTATGATGTTTGAGTAGATTCGTTTTGTCCTATTGGTTGATCAATGATCGTGATTGGTTTGAGTTGTATGTTTTATTTTTGGTGTTGTCCTATGGTGCCCTCTGTGTCGCGCAAGCGTGAGGGATTCCCGCTGTAGGGTGTTGCAATACGTTCATAATTCGCTTATAGTGGGTGGCTAGAGTGACAGAAGCTTACACCCGAGTAAGGGATTGTTGCGTATTGGAGTAAAGAGGACTTGTAACTTAATGCCATGGTTGGATTTTACCTTAATGATCTTTGGTAGTTGCGGATGCTTGCTAGAGTTTCAATTATAAGTGCATATGTTCCAAGTACGAAAAGTATGTTAGCTCATGCCTCTCCCTCATATAAAATTGCAATAATGATTACCGGTCTAGTTATCGATTGCCTAGGGACAAATCCTTCTCTTGTGTTACGAAAAGCTTAGTTTTATTCTCACTAAGTACTCCTATATTCTTGCAAAACTATCCTACTACACCTACAAAGTACTTCTAGTTTCATACTTATTCTAGGTAAAGCAAAAGTTAAGTGTGCGTAGAGTTGTATCGGTGGTCGATAGAACTTGAAGGGAATATTGATTCTGCCTTTAGCTCCTCGTTGGGTTCGACACTCTTACTTATCGAGAAAGGCTACAAACGATCCCCTATACTTGTCGGTTATCAAGATTGGCTTAACTACTTTTACCTAAAAATCACAAAGATTCTTGATAAATAATATATCATACATGTGGAGATTGGACCATACACAATGCTTGAATGGAAACATACTTACATATGAGCGTGGCCAAGCAATAACAGAACCAATAGCATCCCTTACTGTTTGGAATTTTTCATATGGTCTGACTAGTCTCTCATCTCCTAGATATGTACAGCCGCGAACAAGAACTGCAATGTATTTTACTCCAAGCATGTTTCCTCCAACCACATAAGTTTTCTCTTTACTCTCTAATGTTTCTTTCTCCACGAGTTTGTCTTTGTTTCTTGCGTTAATCGAATACAACACGACTTCAATTTTATCCTATTTTTCGAGAAATAAAACATTTGTTATTAATGAACCTGAGAAAATTTCATTTTACGCAAATAAGGACAATTTCACAAAGAATTAGACCAACTGTCTATTATACAATCATTGTCATTTGGATATCTAGCCTATATGTACCTACTTAGTGACTTGGTGATGACCATGTGGCTTGATTGCATTGCTATTTTCAGCATGACCATTCTGCAATTAAATAGGAATACGTATGAATGGAGACACATGATCAACTATTATCAATAATGATAATTTTGAAGAGTTTCGATACCTGCACAAAGTAAGGAGCCTTATTCTACACGTACTTTCGATCTGCACACTTTGCTATCAAATTAGATTAAGGTCTTATTACAAAATTATTTATTGTGAAACTAAACATGAATGCAGCACGCAAACAAATGAAGTACACATCATGTAAATTTGTACACTAAAAACACAATTCACATAATATTCAAGGGCCAGGTGTTCCTCAACATTTATGCAAGGTTTCCATCAAAAAGAACATCTATGCAAGGTTGGTGTTTTATTACTACTTATGTATCAATTAAAAGTAATTAATTAGTTTCTTTGAATACGAGATCTCTAGGAGCAGCAATGATATGTGTGTGACTAACTAGTGGTTGCATCGGGCCAATTCGTGTTAATGTTGTATGCAATACAATTTTTAATTGCTTGGTTGAATCTGATTGATGATCTGCTAGTGGTGTCACAACAGTATTTGAAACGAGCTTGTCAAAATGGGCTTAGTCACTAGTATAAAACAGGGCTTTGGTCCAGGCCTGGACAGCCCATTAGTCCCGGTTCAGTGACGAACCGGGACCCATGGGGGCATACGTCCCGGTTCGTGCGCCCAGGGGGCCGGCCGGGCCTCGTGGGGCATTGGTCCCGGTTCGTCTGTACCCTTTGGCCCCGGTTCCAGACATGAACCGGGATCAATGGGCCTCGCTCCTGGCCCACATCCATTGGTCCCGGTTCATGGCTGGAACCGGGACCAAAGGAGGTCCTTTAGTCCCGGTTACAGCCACCAACCGGGACCAATGAGGTGCCTATATATACCCCCTCGCCCGCAAGCAGAGCACTCCATTGCTCTGTTTTTTCTGGCCGGCTAGGGGAGGGCTTTGTGGTGCTCTAGCTCACCTCCTATGCACATGAGGTGTTCGATGAAATGCCCGAGCCACACTACTTAAGCTTTCTTCTCTCCAAGCTCGACCTCCAAGCTCCATTTTCCTCAAGATTTGTTTAGGTTTAGCGGTCCGTCACGTCCCGTCCCCGTCTTCACCGTCGTCGATCGCCCGCGCCGATCTCGTCGCCGGCACCACCGTGGTGAGCCTCTTGTTCTTATATTCTTTCTAAAAGAGAAAAATTCTTACTTGTATGATTTAGATAGATACTTGTATAATTTTCTTACTTTTATTATTGTTTGTTATTATATAGTGCGATGGTTTTGGTATCCGCCCCCGTCGGCCCTCGTCCTATCTATGATTCGGATGTGGTATATATTATATTTTATAACTATTTGGTTCATTTATTGTTTATGAAAATTATGCCGACCAACGTGACATAGATTTTTTTATCTAGGAGGTATGTGAACCAGAAATTCCAACCCACCCTATTGTCGAGAGGTTAAATTTAGTTGAAGAAGAAAACAATTACTTGAAGGAAAAATTGAAAAAAATTGAGGAGGAGAAGATGATATTGGAGTTGCATGTTGCGGATGTCGTCGATGATCACAAGATCAAGATGGATGCAATGCGCTTCACGATTAGAAAGTATAGAAAATACGCCATTCATACCGAGGCTTGGTATCATTATGCCGTTGGATCAATTGTTACCTTGGTTGCGATTATGATCGCATTTGTTGTTGCATTGAAATGTTTTACATAGTTTCAATGTATGGTTTAATTAGATGCTCTGTAGAGCTATATGTTGTTCAATGAGAACTATGTATGTACTTTGGTTTTAATGTGATGATGAACTTCTATTAATTTGGTCACTTATCTATTCATGATGTTCTGTAATGGTTTTTGACACACTTAATTATATATAATGCACGCAGATGAACCGGCAATGGATGTACGGTGACAGAGGCACCTCCGAGTACATTAAGGGCGTGCATAATTTTCTCGAAGTGGCTGAGGCAAACAAGCAGAATGGTTTTATGTGTTGTCCATGCCCTATATGTGGGAATACGAAGTCTTACTCTGACCGGAAAATCCTTCACACCCACCTGCTTTATAAGGGTTTCATGCCACACTATAATGTTTGGACCAAGCACGGAGAAAGAGGGGTTATGATGGAAGACAGCGAAGAAGAAGAGGACGATGACAACTATGTGCCCCCTGAATACGGTGATCCTGCAACGGGGGAAGCTAAAGATCAAGAGGAACCAGACGATGTGCCCGATGATGATCTCCGCCGGGTCATTGTTGATGCAAAGAGACAGTGCGAAAGTGAAAAGGAGAAGCTGAAGTTCGATCGCATGTTAGAGGATTACCAAAAAGGGTTGTACCCCAATTGCGAAGATGGCAACACAAAGCTCGGTACCGTACTGGAATTGCTGCAGTGGAAGGCAGAGAATGCTGTTCCTCACAAAGGATTTGAGAAGCTACTGAAAAAATTGAAGAAGAAGCTTCCAAAGGATAACGAATTGCCCGACAGTACGTACGCAGCAAAGAAGGTCGTACGCCCTCTAGGATTGGAGGTGTAGAAGATACATGCATGCCCTAATGACTGCATCCTGTACCGCGGTGCGTACGAGGATTTGAACACATGCCCGGTATGCGGTGCATTGCGGTATAAGATCAGACGAGATGACCCTGGTGATGTTGACAGCGAGCCCCCCAGGAAGAGGGTTCCTACGAAGGTGATGTGGTATGCTCCTATAATACCACGGTTGAAATGTATGTTCAGAAACAAAGAGCATGCCAAGTTGATGCGATGGCACAGAGAGGACCGTAAGAAAGACGAGAAGTTGAGAGCACCCGCTGACGGGTCGCAGTGGAGAAAAATTGAGAGAAAGTACTGGGAGGAGTTTGCAGGTGACGCAAGGAACGTATGGTTTGGTTTAAGCGCGGATGGCATTAATCCTTTTGGGGAGCAGAGCAGCAATCACAGCACCTGGCCCGTGACTCTATGTATCTATAACCTTCCTCCTTGGCTGTGCATGAAGCGGAAGTTCATTATGATGCGAGTACTCATCCAAGGCCCTAAGCAACCCGGCAACAACATTGATGTGTACCTAAGGCCATTAGTCGAAGAACTTTTACAACTGTGGAATGGAAACGGTGTACGTGTGTGGGATGAGCACAGACAGGAGGAATTTGACCTGCATGCGTTGCTGTTTGTAACCATCAATGATTGGCCTGCTCTTAGTAACCTTTCAGGACAGACAAACAAGGGATACCACGCATACACGCACTGTTTAGCTGACACCGAAAGTATATACCTGGATAAATGCAGGAAGAATGTGTACCTGGGGCATCGTCGATTTCTTTCGACCAACCATCAATGTCGAAAGAAAGGCAAGCATTTCAAAGGCGAGGCAGATCACCGAAAGAAGCCCGCCATGCGTACCGGTGATCACGTACTTGCTATGGTCAATGATTTACACATAATCTTTGATAAGGGTCCCGGCGGACTATCTGTTCCGAATGACGCTGAGGGACGCGCACCCATGTGGAAGAAGAAATCTATATTTTGGGACCTACCCTACTGGAAAGACCTAGAGGTCCGCTCTTCAATCAACGTGATGCACGTGACAAAGAACCTTTTCGTGAACCTGCTAGGCTTCTTGGGCGTGTATGGGAAGACAAAAGATACACCGGAGGCATGGGAGGACCTGAAACGTTTGCATGAAAAAGACGGCATGCCTCCAAAGCAGTATGAAGGTCCTGCCAGCTACGCTCTTACCAAAGAAGAGAAGGAAATCTTCTTTGAATGCCTGCTCAGTATGAAGGTCCCGTCTGGCTTCTCCTCCAATATAAAGGGAATAATAAATATCCCAGAGAAAAAGTTCCAGAACCTAAAGTCTCATGACTGCCACGTGATTATGACGCAACTGCTTCCGGTTGCATTGAGGGGGCTTCTACCGGAAAACGTTCGATTAGCCATTGTGAAGCTATGTGCATTCCTCAATGCAATCTCTCAGAAGGTGATCGATCCACAAATCCTACCAAGGCTAAGGAGTGATGTGGCGCAATGTCTTGTCAATTTTGAGCTGGTGTTCCCACCATCCTTCTTCAATATCATGACGCACGTCCTAGTTCATCTAGTCGACGAGATTGTCATTCTGGGCCCTGTATTTCTACACAATATGTTCCCCTTTGAGAGGTTCATGGGAGTCCTAAAGAAATATGTCCGTAACCGCGCTAGGCCAGAAGGAAGCATCTCCATGGGCCATCAAACAGAGGATGTCATTGGGTTTTGTGTTGACTTCATTCCTGGCCTTAAGAAGATTGGCCTCCCTCAATCGCGGTATGAGGGGAGACTGACTGGAAAAGGCACGCTAGGAGGGGACTCAGTAATATGTAGGGACGGGCATTCTTGGTCTCAAGCACACTACACAGTTCTACAGAACTCTACCTTGGTGACCCCGTATGTCGATGAACACAAGAACATTCTGCGCTCCAAACACCCGGAGCAGTGTGACGACTGGATTACATGTGAACACATCAGGACTTTTGGCAGTTGGTTGGAAACACGTCTCAGAGGTGACAACACTATTTCTGATGAGCTGTACTCGTTGTCCAGGGGACCATCTTCGACAGTATTTACTTACAAAGGATACGAGATAAATGGGAATACATTTTACACGATCGCCCAAGATCAAAAGAGCACCAACCAAAACAGCGGTGTCCGCTTTGATGCAGCAACCAAGAGGGGAAAGGACACATATTATGGTTACATAGTGGACATATGGGAACTTGACTACGGACATGATTTTAAGGTCCCTTTGTTTAAGTGCAAATGGGTCAATATGTCAGGAGGCGGGGTACAGGTAGACCCACAGTACGGAATGACAACAGTGGATCTGAACAATCTTGGGTACACAGACGAACCATTCGTCCTAGCCAATGATGTGGCGCAGGTTTTCTATGTGAAGGACATGTCTACCAAACCGAGAAAAAGAAAAGATAAGGAAGCAAATACATCATACGATGAGCCAAAGCGCCACATAGTTCTTTCAGGAAAAAGAGACATCGTGGGATTGGAGGGCAAGACAGACATGTCTGAAGATTATGAAAAGTTTCAGGAAATTCCTCCCTTCAAAGTCTAGGCTGACCCAAGCACCCTGTTAAGCGATGAAGAATATCCATGGTTACGGCGCAATAAGCAAGGGACACAAGCGAAGAAAAAGTGAAGACTTTCTCTCCACAACTATTATGATGATGCCTTTGATCTAGAATATCACTGCAGTTACATGTGAAGAAATGAAATGCCTTTTGTAACAGACGAGTTTCCGTATGAAACCCTGATACTTCGAAAGAGATTGTCCGTTTTGTACACGAAGTGCATCCAGTTTTTGCCGTAACCCTCTCAACTTTTTAGCACATGCTATGTGGGTGAAATGATGATACCATGCCAACTTTCAACCTTTTCAGAGTTCATTTGAAGTGGTTTTCAATTTCAGGGTCATATAGCTCAAAAAAATCAGTAAATGCATGAAAAATAACAAATGAAGTCAGAAAGGGTTGAAAATTGATGTTGTGGCTTTGAATGGTGCATTTTGAACACACAAAAAGTCTGGAGTTCAAATAAGTTAAAAAAAATGAAATCCATTTGTAACAGACGAGTTTCCGTATGAAACCCTGATACTTCGAAAGAGATTGTCCGTTTTGTACACGAAGTGCATCCAGTTTTTGCCGTAACCTCTCACTTTTTAGCACATGCTATGTGGTTGAAATGATGATACCATGCCAACTTTCAACCTTTTCAGATTCATTTGTAGTGCTTTCAATTTCAGGGTCATATGCTCAAAAAAATCAGTAAATGCTGAAAAATAACAAATGAAGTCAGAAAGGTGTTGAAAATTGATGTGTGGCTTTGAATGGTCATTTTGAACACACAAAAAGTCTGGAGTTCAAATAAGTTCAAAAAATGAAATCCCTTGTAACAGACGAGTTTCCGTATGAACCTGATACTTCGAAAGAGATTGTCCGTTTTGTACACGAAGTGCATCCAGTTTTTGCCGTAACCCTCTCAACTTTTTAGCACATGCTATGTGGGGTGAAATGATGATACCATGCCAACTTTCAACCTTTTCAGAGTTCTTTATAGTGCTTTTCAATTTCAGGGTCATATAGCTCAAAAAAATCAGTAAATGCATGAAAAATAACAAATGAAGTCAGAAAGGTTGAAAATTGATGATGTGGCTTTGAATGGTGCATTTTGAACACACAAAAAATCTGGAGTTCAAATAATTTCAAAAAAATGAAATCCCTTTGTAACAAACGAGTTTCCGTATGAAACCTTGATACTTCGAAAGAGATTGTCCGTTTTGTACACGAAGTGCATCCAGTTTTTGCCCTAACCCTCTCAACTTTTTAGCACATGCTATGTGGGTGAAATTATGATACCATGCCAACTTTCAACCTTTTCAGAGTTCATTTGTAGTGCTTTTCATTTTCAGGGTCATATAGCTCAAAAAAATTAGTAAATGCATGAAAAATAACAAATGAAGTCAGAAAGTGTTGAAAATTGATGATGTGGCTTTGAATGGTGCATTTTGAACACACAAAAAGTCTGGAGTTCAAATAAGTTCAAAAAAATGAAATCCCTTTGTAACAGACAAGTTTTCGTTCGAAACCCTGATACTTCGAAAGAGATTGCCCGTTTTGTACACGAAGTGCATCTAGTTTTTGCCGTAACCCTCTCAACTTTTTAGCACATGCTATGTGGGTGAAATGATGATACCATACCAACTTTCAACCTTTTCAGAATTCATTTCTAGTGCTTTTCAATTTCAGGGTCATTTAGCGCAAAAAGAATGAACTAATAGCAAAAAGAATGAACTTAAAATAATCAATTAAAATATTCTGTTATGATCAACTAAAACAAAACTATAATATTCTTCAATAGCAAAAAGAATCAACTAAAAAGCTTTTCTAAAACTGTAATAGCAAAAGGAATCAACTAAAAAGCTTTTATAAACCTCTAGTATTTTTTAAACTAAAATTATATAAAATTTATACAATTAAAATTATCAAGGTATTTTCTGTTCGTGAACAGAAAAACCTTGATAATTTTAATTGTATAAATTTATATAATTTTAGTTTAAAAAATACTAGAGGTTTAAAAGCTTTTTAGTTGATTCCTTTTGCTATTACAGTTTAGAAAAGCTTTTTAGTTGATTCTTTTTTGCTATTGAAGAATATTATAGTTTTGTTTTAGTTGATCATAACAGAATATTTTAATTGATTATTTTAAGTTCATTCTTTTTGCTATTAGTTCATTCTTTTGCGCTAAATGACCCTGAAATTGAAAAGCACTAGAAATGAATTCTGAAAAGGTTGAAAGTTGGTATGGTATCATCATTTCACCCACATAGCATGTGCTAAAAAGTTGAGAGGGTTACGGCAAAAACTAGATGACTTCGTGTACAAAAACGGGCAATCTCTTTCAAGTATCAGGGTTTCGAACGAAAACTTGTCTGTTACAAGGGATTTCATTTTTTTGAACTTATTTGAACTCCAGACTTTTTGTGTGTTCAAAATGCACCATAAAGCCACATCATCAATTTTCAACACTTTCTGACTTCATTTGTTATTTTTCATGCATTTACTAATTTTTTTGAGCTATATGACCCTGAAATAGAAAAGCACTACAATGAACTCTGAAAAGGTTGAAAGTTGGCATGGTATCATAATTTCACCCACATAGCATGTGCTAAAAAGTTGAGAGGGTTAGGGCAAAAACTGGATGCACTTCGTGTACAAACGACAATCTCTTTCGAAGTATCAAGGTTTCATACGGAAACTCGTTTGTTACAAGGGATTTCATTTTTTTGAAATTATTTGAACTCCAGATTTTTTGTGTGTTCAAAATGCACCATTCAAAGCCAATCATCAATTTTTCAACCTTTCTGACTTCATTGTTATTTTTCATGCATTTACTGATTTTTTTGAGCTATATGACCCTGAAATTGAAAAGCACTATAAATGAACTCTGAAAAGGTTGAAAGTTGGCATGGTATCATCATTTCACCCACATAGCCTGTGCTAAAAAGTTGAGAGGGTTACGGCAAAAACTGGATGCACTTCGTGTACAAAACGGACAATCTCTTTCGAAGTATCGGGTTTCATACGGAAACTCGTCTGTTACAAAGGGATTTCATTTTTTGAACTTATTTGAACTCCAGACTTTTGTGTGTTCAAAATGCACCATTCAAAGCCACATCATCAATTTTCAACCCTTTCTGACTTCATTTGTTATTTTTCATGATTTACTGATTTTTTTGAGCTATATGACCCTGAAATTGAAAAGCACTACAAATGAACTCTGAAAAGGTTGAAAGTTGGCATTGGTATCATCATTTCACCCACATAGCATGTGCTAAAAAGTTGAGAGGGTTACGGCAAAAACTGGATGCACTTCGTGTACAAACGGACAATCTCTTTCGAAGTATCAGGGTTTCATACGGAAACTCGTCTGTTACAAATGGATTTCATTTTTTTTAACTTATTTGAACTCCAGACTTTTTGTGTGTTCAAAATGCACCATTCAAAGCCACAACATCATTTTTCAACCCTTTCTGACTTCATTTGTTATTTTTCATGCATTTACTGATTTTTTTGAGCTATATGACCCTGAAATTGAAAACCACTTCAAATGAACTCTGAAAAGGTTGAAAGTTGGCATGGATCATCATTTCACCACATAGCATGTGCTAAAAAGTTAGAGGGTTACGGCAAAAACTGGATGCACTTCGTGTACAAAACGGACATCTCTTTCGAAGTATCAGGGTTTCATACGGAAACTCGTCTGTTACAAAAGGCATTTCATTTCTTCACATGTAACTGCAGTGATATTCTAGATCAAAGCAGCATCATAATAGTTGTGGAGAGAAAGTCTTCACTTTTTCTTCGCTTGTGTCCCTTGCTTATTGCGCCGTAACCATGGATATTCTTCATCGCTTAACAGGGTGCTTGGGTCAGCCTAGACTTTGAAGGGAGGAATTTCCTGAAACTTTTCATAATCTTCAGACAGTCTGTCTTGCCCTCCAATCCCACGATGTCTCTTTTTCCTGAAAGAACTATGTGGCGCTTTGGCTCATCGTATGATGTATTTGCTTCCTTATCTTTTCTTTTCTCGGTTTGGTAGACATGTCCTTCACATAGAAAACCTGCGCCACATCATTGGCTAGGACGAATGGTTCGTCTGTGTACCCAAGATTGTTCAGATCCACTGTTGTCATTCCGTACTGTGGGTCTACCTGTACCCCGCCTCCTGACATATTGACCCATTTGCACTTAAACAAAGGGACCTTAAAATCATGTCCGTAGTCAAGTTCCCATATGTCCACTATGTAACCATAATATGTGTCCTTTCCCCTCTTGGTTGCTGCATCAAAGCGGACACCGCTGTTTGGTTGGTGCTCTTTTGATCTTGGGCGATCGTGTAAAATGTATTCCCATTTATCTCGTATCCTTTGTAAGTAAATACTGTCGAAGATGGTCCCCTGGACAACGAGTACAGCTCATCAGAAATAGTGTTGTCACTCTGAGACGTGTTTCCAACCAACTGCCAAAAGTCCTGATGTGTTCACATGTAATCCAGTCGTCACACTGCTCCGGGTGTTTGGAGCGCAGAATGTCTTTGTGTTCATCGACATACGGGGTCACCAAGGTAGAGTTTGTAGAACTGTGTAGTGTGCTTGAGACCAAGAATGCCCGTCCCTACATATTACTGAGTCCCCTCCTAGCGTGCCTTTTCCAGTCAGTCTCCCCTCATACCGCGATTGAGGGAGGCCAATCTTCTAAGGCCAGGATGAAGTCAACACAAAACCCAATGACATCCTCTGTTTGATGGCCCATGGAGATGCTTCCTTCTGGCCTAGGCGGTTACGGACATATTTCTTTGGACTCCCATGAACCTCTCAAAGGGGAACATATTGTGTAGAAATACAGGGCCCAGAATGACAATCTCGTCGACTAGAGAACTAGGACGTGCGTCATGATATTGAAGAAGGATGGTGGGAACACCAGTCCAAAATTGACAAGACATTGCGCCACATCACTCCTTAGCCTTGGTAGGATTGTGGATCGATCACCTTCTGAGAGATTGCATTGAGGAATGCACATAGCTTCACAATGGCTAATCGAACGTTTTCCGGTAGAAGCCCCCTCAATGCAACCGGAAGCAGTTGCGTCATAATCAGTGGCGTCATGAGACTTTAGGTTCTGGAACTTTTTCTCTTGGGATATTTATTATTCCCTTTATATGGAGGAGAAGCCAGACGGGACCTTCTAACTGAGCAGGCATTCAAGAAGATTTCCTTCTCTTCTTTGGTAAGAGCGTAGCTGGCAGGACCTTCATACTGCTTTGGAGGCATGCCGTCTTTTTCATGCAAACGTTTCAGGTCCTCCCATGCCTCCGTGTATTTTGTCTTCCCATACACGCCCAAGAAGCCTAGCAGGTTCACGAAAAGGTTCTTTGTCACGTGCATCACGTTGATTGAAAGGCGGACCTCTAGGTCTTTCCAGTAGGGTAGGTCCCAAAATATAGATTTCTTCTCCACATGGGTGCGCGTCCCTAGCGTCATTCGGAACAGATAGTCCGCCGGGACCTTATCAAAGATTAGTGTGTAAATCATTGACCATAGCAAGTACGTGATCACCGGTACGCATGGCGGGCTTCTTTCGGTGATCTGCTCGCCTTTGAAATGCTTGCCTTTCTTTCGACATTGATGGTTGGTCGAAAGAAATCGACGATGCCCAGGTACACATTCTTCCTGCATTATCCAGGTATATACTTTCGGTGTCAGCTAAACAGTGCGTGTATGCGTGGTATCCCTTGTTTGTCTGTCCTGAAAGGTTACTAAGAGCAGGCCAATCATTGATGGTTACAAACAGCAAACGCATGCAGGTCAAATTCCTCCTGTCGTGCTCATCACACACGTACACCGTTTCCATTCCACAGTTGTAAAAGTTCTTCGACTAATGGCCTTAGGTACACATCAATGTTGTTGCCGGGTTGCTTAGGGCCTTGGATGAGTACTCGCATCATAATGAACTTCCGCTTCATGCACAGCCAAGGAGGAAGGTTATAGATACATAGAGTCCGGGCCAGGTGCTGTGATTGCTGCTCTGCTCCCCAAAAGGATTAATGCCATCCGCGCTTAAACCAAACCATACGTTCCTTGCGTCACCTGCAAACTCTCCCAGTACTTTCTCTCAATTTTTCTCCACTGCGACCGTCAGCGGGTGCTCTCAACTTCTCGTCTTTCTTACGGTCCTCTCTGTGCCATCGCATCAACTTGGCATGCTCTTTGTTTCTGAACATACATTTCAACCGTGGTATTATAGGAGCATACCACATCACCTTCGTAGGAACCCTCTTCCTGGGGGCTCGCTGTCAACATCACCAGGGTCATCTCGTCTGATCTATACCCGCAATGCACCGCATACCGGGCATGTGTTCAATCCTCGTACGCACCGCGGTACAGGATGCAGTCATTAGGGCATGCATGTATCTTCTACACCTCCAATCCTAGAGGGCGTAACCTTCTTTGCTGCGTACGTACTGTCGGGCATTCGTTATCCTTTGGAAGCTTCTTCTTCATTTTTTTCAGTAGCTTCTCAATCCTTTGTGAGGAACAGCATTCTCTGCCTTCCACTGCAGCAATTCCAGTACGGTACCGCAGCTTTGTGTTGCCATCTTCGCAATTGGGGTACAACCCTTTTTGGTAATCCTCTAACATGCGATCGAACTTCAACTTCTCCTTTTCACTTTCGCACTGTCTTTTGCATCAACAAACCCGGCGGAGATCATCATCGGGCACATCGTCTGGTTCCTCTTGATCTTTAGCTTCCCCCGTTGCAGGATCACCGTATTCAGGGGCACATAGTTGTCATCGTCCTCTTCTTCTTCGCTGTCTTCCATCATAACCCCTCTTTCTCCGTGCTTGGTCCAAACATTATAGTGTGGCATGAAACCCTTATAAAGCAGGTGGGTGTGAAGGATTTTCCGGTCAGAGTAAGACTTCGTATTCCCACATATAGGGCATGGACAACACATAAAACCATTCTGCTTGTTTGCCTCAGCCACTTCGAGAAAATTATGCACGCCCTTAATGTACTCGGAGGTGCCTCTGTCACCGTACATCCATTGCCGTTCATCTGCGTGCATTATATAATTAAGTGTGTCAAAACCATTACAGAACATCATGAATAGATATAGTGACCAAATTAATAGAAGTTCATCATCACATTAAAACCAAGTACATACATAGTTCTCATTGAACAACATATAGTCTACAGAGCATCTAATTAAACCATACATTGAAACTATGTAAAACATTTCAATGCAACAACAATGCGATCATAATCGCAACCAAGGTAACAATTGATCAACGGCATAATGATACCAAGCCTCGGTATGAATGGCGTATTTTCTATACTTTCTAATCGTGAAGCGCATTGCATCCATCTTGATCTTGTGATCATCGACGACATCCGCAACATGCAACTCCAATATCATCTTCTCCTCTATTTTTTTCAATTTTTCCTTCAGTAATTGTTTCTTCTTCACTAAATTTAACCTCTCGACAATAGGGTGGGTTGGAATTTCTGGTTCACATACCTCCTAGATAAAAAAATCTATGTCACGTTGGTCGGCATAATTTCATAAACAATAATGAACAAATAGTTATAAAATATAATATATACCACATCCGAATCATAGATAGGACGAGGGCCGACGGGGGCGGATACCAAACCATCGCACTATATATAACAAACAATAATAAAAGTAAGAAAATTTAACAAGTATCTATCTAAATCATACAAGTAAGAATTTTTCTCTTTTAGAAGAATATAAGAACAAGAGGCTCACCACGGTGGTGCCGGCGACGAGATCGGCGCGGGCGATCGACGACGGTGAAGACGGGGAGGGACGTGACGGACCGCTAAACCTAAACAAATCTTGAGGAAAATGGAGCTTGGAGGTCGAGCTTGGAGAGAAGAAAGCTTAAGTAGTGTGGCTCGGGCATTTCATCGAACACCTCATGTGCATAGGAGGTGAGCTAGAGCACCACAAAGCCCTCCCCTAGACCGGCCAGAAAAAACAGAGCAATGGAGTGCTCTGCTTGCGGGCGAGGGGGATATATATAGGCACCTCATTGGTCCCGGTTGGTGGCTGTAACCGGGACTAAAGGACCTCCTTTGGTCCCGGTTCAGCCATGAACCGGGACCAAGGATGTGGGAGGGCGAGGCCCATTGATCCCGGTCATGTCTGGAACCGGGGCCAAGGGTACAGACGAACCGGGACCAATGCCCCACGCGGCGGCCGGCCCCCTGGGCGCACGAACCGGGACGTATGCCCCCATGGGTCCCGGTTCGTCACTGAACCGGGACTAATGGGCTGTCCAGGCCTGGACCAAAGCCCTGTTTATACTAGTGACTAAGCCCATTTTGACAGCTCGTTTCAAATACTGTTGTGACACCACTAGCAGATCATCAATCAGATTCAACCAAGCAATTAAAAATTGTATTGCATACAACATTAACACGAATTGGCCCGATGCAACCACTAGTTAGTCACACACATATCATTGCTGCTCCTAGAGAATCTCGTATTCAAAGAAACTAATTAATTACTTTAATTGATACATAAGTAGTAATAAAACACCAACCTTGCATAGATGTTCTTTTTGATGGAAACCTTGCATAAATGTTGAGGAACACCTGGCCCTGAATATTATGTGAATGTGTTTTTAGTGTAAATTTACATGATGTGTACTTCATTTGTTTGCGTGCTGCATTCATGTTTATTTTCACAATAAATAATTTTGTAATAAGACCTTAATCTAATTTGATAGCAAAGTGTGCAGATCGAAAGTACGTGTAGAATAAGGCTCCTTACTTTGTGCAGTATCGAAACTCTTCAAAATTATCATTATTGATAATAGTTGATCATGTGTCTCCATTCATACGTATTCCTATTTAATTGCAGAATGGTCATGCTGAAAATAGCAATGAAATCAAGCCACATGGTCATCACCAAGTCACTAAGTAGGTACATATAGGCTAGATATCCAAATGACAATGATTGTATAATAGACAGTTGGTCTAATTCTTTTGTGAAATTGTCCTTATTTGCGTAAAATGAAATTTTCTCAGGTTTTAATAACAAAGTTTTATTTCTCGAAAAATAGGATAAAATTGAAGTCGGTGTTGTTCGATTAACGCAAGAAACAAAGACAAACGTGGGGAAAAGAAACATTAGAGAGTAAAGAGAAAACTTATGGTTGGAGGAAACATGCTTGGAGTAAAATA